>JBAKGM010000200.1:15940180-15951813 GCA_037177215.1 Asparagus racemosus
TTGTTGGTTCCCTTCAGAATTTCATTGGATATGGGTGGATTTGGCTCATCATCACCGGCCGAGCTGCGCCTTTGCCTCTTTCGATGGTTAGTGGAGATGAACACTGGTATTTTTCTTGAAATTTGTCGCCTAGAGATTTGTGTGTCCTTGCAATTATTAGTTGGGCCTTTTGAGATTTTAGTTGATTAATTCTATGTGAGTTTCTCATTGTACAGTGTTGTATTCTGCTTAATTATGCAGGCAACCTTCAGCGGTTGATGGGTTCAGGTTAAAATCTTGTAATTAGAAGGAATTTTGGTTTAGGGGTTGGTGGATTGAGGTTGCAGAACTACAACTAGTGTATTTTTCAAGGGAAATGGTTTCCATTTGACTTCCTCTTATTGTTTACTAGTATTTTAGCCCGTGCTAAGCACTGTCTTATCGCAATTTATCTATCTTTCGTCGTGTTTCAATAACTATTATCCGAATATAATTTTAAAGATCTAATGATCAACCCCCTTCGAAGAAAGTGAACCACACCCTTCCCCACCCCTATTAAGGTTAGAGAACATGTACCTGCTTAGAAATAATGATATTTAACAACTTATATAAAACTATAACTAAAATTAAGATCATTTAAACTAATTTTTTTATAATAAATGAATAAAATGAAGATAATAAAAATATTATAATTGCAACTTGAATGAAATTAAGATATAAAACAGTTTAATGATCAAAAATATCATTCGCAAATGATGCATCACCAAAAAAAGTTCTCAATAAACCAATTAATCATAAGATGTAATAACCAAAACATTAAGAAAAGCTTCAATAATTTTTAATTATTTTTTTCTCTGTCTTAATCCTCTTCTTTAAAGTTGAAAGAGCTAGTTCTTTGTCTATTTCTGCAAAACAAAAATATGTTTATATAGTAAATTTAATATTAAAATATTAGATATTAAAACTAAGTAATGTATAAATAAGCCACCTTGATTGTATCCTTGTTTTTCCACTGGTTGTAGGGTGAGGTTTTAAATGCAGAAGAGTCAAGTGTAGCAATAGACGATACATCTAAAATCTTTTTGCCGCCTTTGCTATTAGTGGTGGATGTTGGTGTGGATAAGTCTGAAACTAATTCAACAGATTGATTATCAAGAGTATCATCCTGATTCAATTCAATTGATTTCTCATCCTGTGATAGTAATGCATTCGTCTTAGAATAACATGTTAATGATTTAATTTTTGAAATAATGAAACTAACATTAAATTTAGCAAAATACTTCTTAGAATTTTTATCAGAAGTATTTCCAAGTGTCGATAAGTCTGGAGTATATTCAATTGATTGACTGTCATCGTCATCAACCAGCATCATATCAAGTGATTTTTCATCCTTAGCTAAAAAAATTTAGTATTAAAATAATGAATACATTGCATATAATTATGAAATATAATTTTATTAATAAGATTATTGAAAAGTATTTATATACAATGTAAATATTTTAAATATTGTAAATTATATTTTCAGGAAACATTAAATAAATCCCTAAATAAGTAATAAATAATATAATTTTATTTTCATAACAATATATTAAATAATAAAATCATTATGAAGATAATAAATATTAAACACACTAAATTATTTGGGTAAAAATTTTAATTTTAGAATATATTAAAATTCAAATATATTGAAATTCAAATTAAAATTTGTAAATTTGTTAACAAAATTATTTGGGTAAAAATTGTAATTTCAGAATTATTTTAAAAATATGAATTAAATTGTCACAATTGTGAACACGATCTAAAATAGGTAGTTAAATTAAAGTATGATTTGGTAGTTTAAATTGGTAAATTGTGTTTGAAAATATTAATTTTTTAATTTAAAAATTATTGTAATTTTGGTATTATTTTAGAAATATTTGTAATTAAAATAATTTGAAATTATTATAAAAATTTTGAACACGATCTACATTAGTTAGATAAATTAAAGGGAGATTTGGTAGTTTAAATTAGTAACTTGTATTTGGTAAAATTAATTTGGTAATTTAAAATTTACTAAAAGTTTGGTATTATTTCAGAAATATTTTGAAATTAACTTAATTTGAAATAATTTGAAAATTTGTGAACACTGTTAAATTAAAGTGAGTTTAGGTAGTTTAAATTGGTAATTTGTATTTAGTGAGATCAATTTAGTAATTTAAAATTTAATAAAAATTTGGTATTATTTCAGAAATATTTTGAAATGATTTGAAAAATTTTAAGCATGAACTAAATTAGATAGTTAAATTAAAATAAGATTTGGTAATTTGAAATTTACTAAAATTTTAATATTATTTAATTCAAAAAATGTTGACATAAATTCTTTAACCAAAATCATGAATTCAAAAGTTGTTGAATATGAATTAAATTATTTGGGTAAAAATTTTAATTTGAAAAATATTTAGGAAATATGAATTAAATTTTCACAGTTATATAAAAATGAAAAAAAACTTTAATTAAAATTTCAAATTTAGAATCTAATTTATTTCGATTAAAAATTAAAATTTTGAGATTATTTTAATTATAGAAATATTTTTAAATTATCAAATATTAAAATTTGTAATTTGTAAATTCAGTAAAAAATTTATGTGGGTAAAAAGTTATAATTTTAGTATTATCGAAAAAAATCTAAATTAAATTTTCAAATATTTTGGTAATATGAAATTTACTTCAGTTTTGGTATTATTTCAGATATATTTTGAATTATAATAATTTAAAATAATTTGTAAAATTGTGAACATGATGTAAATTAGGTAGTTAAATTAAAGTAAGATTTGGTAATTTGAAAGTTACTAAAATTTGGGTATTATTTAATTTGAAAATAATTTTCACAGCTTCTAAAAAAAATCAATTAAATTTTCAAATTTGTAAACTAATTTATTTTTGAAAAAATTTTAATTGCTGTAATATTTTTAAAACCTAAAATATATATTAGTTGCTGTAATATTTTAGGAAACGAAAAATATATTTTCAAAAAATTTTAATTGTTGTAATATTTTAAAAATCAAAAAATATATTTTCAAAGATTTTAATTGTTGTAATATTTTAAAAAACCGAAAAATATATCTTCAAAATTTTGAAATTTTTGTAATATTTTAAAAAACTCAATAAATATATTTTAAAAAATGTTAATTGCTGTGATATTTTAAAAAACCGAAAATATATTTTAAAAAATATATTATATTTGTTGTAATATTTTAAAAAAAACGAAAATATATTTTATTTGTTGTCACATTTTAATAATTCAATTAAATTTGCAAATTTGTAAACTAATTTATTTTTAGAGAAAATTTAATTGATGTAATATTTTAATAAACTGAAAATATATTTTAATTGTTGTGATATTTTAAAAAAGCCAAAAATATATATTAATAGCTCTAATATTTTAAAAAACTAAAAATATATTTTCAAAAATTTTAATTGTTGTAATATTTTTAAAAACCAAAAAATATATTTTCAGAAATTTTAATCGCTGTAATATTTTTAAAAATTATAAAAATATTATAAAAAACTTTAATTGCTATAATAATTTAAAAAATTGAAAATATATTTTAATTGATTTAATATTTTTAATGATGAAAAAGTTATTTTAAAAAATCAAAAATATTTTTTAAAAAATTATAATTGCTGTAAAATGATAAAAAACTGAAAAATATATTTTTAAACAAATTCAATATTTGAATATATTAATTACCTGAATTTTGTTCTCCATGCAATAAAAGTGTCGTGGGTTAGGGATGAAAAATCGCCGATTTGTTTCCTGCAGTAATGTTTATCGGAGATATGTTGAAAGCGCAACAATTAAGTATGAAATATATTAAATATATTAAATTTAAAATGATTATTCAAGAGTTGTAGAATAAATACCCTAATTATATTTCTCCAGTTAATTGTGTCTTGGTTCGTAGATAAAATATCGGAGAGTTGTTTCTCAGAATTAATACTCAAGATCCAAAAAATTAATTTTTTATTACAAATAAAATCAAAAAAATACTACACAAATTAAAATAAAAATTATATTGGACGGGGGTAGATGAAATACCTGAATTATTTTCCTCCAAGCAATTAAAGAGCCATGGGTTGAAGATAATATTACATAGGAATTAAAAACTGACAATTTGAAGAAAAAATTCAAAAACAATTAAAATCGGTAAAAACCAATACACAAATTAAAATAAAATAAATATTGGACGGTGCTAGATTAATTACCTGATGTATTTTTCGGAGATCGGAAAAATAATTCGAAGTTCGTGGAAAAAATTTGAGACTGGAAAAAAATTCGGAGTTCGGGGACGAAAGGATTGATTACCTAAACGAGGAGATTTGATTTTATTTGTGATTTAAGTTAGTTACTAAAGATATTGCAAGAGATACACTAATTATTATAAGTTGGTTTTTACTATATATGTATTTGTTTAAATTAAAGGTTGAGATATTATATCAAATTAAATGAACGGATTAGATGATATGACACGTGTCAAAGAAATTTGAGGAGGAGGATGAGGTGGCTTCCTCTGGTGAGTTTTTTAGCTTTTTGGTTTTGCTTTAATGCATGCCCTAGTGAAAGATAGTGTAGTTGATCGATTCGTTGTGATGCCCACGTTTGATCTTTTGATGTATCTGATTTGTGTTTTTAGAAAGACAAGGAGAACCTTCATATTGATTTCTTGTTTGCTATTTTTGTCAAAGTAGCAATTTGTATGTGTCACCGGTACTCTAGTAATATGGATCAAATATTGATTCGAGATCCAAACAAACTGTGTAGTGTCTGGGTAGTAGAAGAAGGTGGTTTAAGAAATGAGATAGACGGATGCAAGCGAGATGACACACAAGTTTAGATGAGAACACTGAAGTCATTTACAAAAAAAAATATTAGATTAAAAGTATAGGCACATATGAAGTACGATACACCTGTTCTTGTTACTTGGAGCTTAGTTCTGGATCCTATCCTACTTCCTCTCCTTGTTGGAGTATTTCCTAATAATAATATAATTTAGATAATAACCATTTAATTAGTATAGTAACTATATAATGGAAGATTTGAATAGCTTATGGTTCTAAGGGCTATATAACTTTGGATGTATCTCATTTTGTTTCTCACTCTTGGAAACTTTGGAGAGACGTGTTTTGATTTAGTCTTTTATCCTAGGGAATGACAGACATGCTTAGTACTCTCATATAAATATAAGCGTCAGAATTTCCATAAGAAGTTTTTATACCATTCACTTCTTGTGAGAGGATCACCATGAGTGGAGCTTCTAATAAGATAACAATAATTATAATATTTCCATGTCACTGAGATTTAGTAATTTAGCTAAATCTGAGTTGATTAAAATCAAAGACGTCAAATGAGTATTAAGTCGTGTGGGTTGTGACTATATGTTGCCTTTCGATGATGGACCTTCTTTCCATTACTGATATACATTGAGCATAACAAGCATGTTGTTATGTATTGGTTCTTGTTATAATATTTTTGGACAATTGGCACATGAAAATAGATATATTCCGTGTAAATCTTCGTGGTTAACTAATGCAACTTCTATTGCTTTCATGCATTTGGTGGTTTTGGTCTTATAGATTACATTGCGCGCTAGTCAAATACAAACTTCTTTGTATATATTTTACATCACTCTTTAGCCGTTTCATTTGCTAATCTGATTAAGCTAATGATACTGCATTGGAAAACTATAATAAGCATGTGTCTCTGCCATTTCATTCTTATGAACTTCATAAATATTCACCTTATATGCCTTATTTTACTCTGTACAGATTTGTATCCTCATCTTCATTGGGAGCAATGGAGAAACTCATTTCAACACAGTTGCTCTGGTTTCATGCGTACAGAATTTCCCCATGAGTAGAGGGCCTGTAGTTGGAATCCTGAAGGGCTTTGCCGGTCTGAGTGGTGCAATCCTGACCCAAATATACACAATGATTCACACACCTGATCAAGCCACTCTAGTATTTATGGTTGCCGTGGGACCCACGATGATTATCATTGCGTTAATGTTCATCGTCAGACCTATCAGAGGGCAAAAACAAGTACAATCATCTGATAGCTCTAGGTTTGTGTTCATTTATAGTGTGTGTCTCCTTCTTGCTGCATATTTAATGGTTGTCATGCTTCTTGAGGATCTAGTAGACTTGAGTCGTTCTGTGACTATCTTGTTCACAGTTGTCCTTCTCTTTCTCCTAGTACTCCCTATTGTGATTCCATTGCTTCTTACCTTTTGTACTGATGATACCTCCCCAGACCAAGAGGGTCTATTGCCTGTACCCCAAAACGAGGAGGCTTGTGAATCTGAACAATCTAGTGACCACCATGAGGTTATTCCTAGTGAACTAGAAGATGAAATTTTGGACTTTACTTTGTTGCAGACTATGATAAAGGCAGATTTTTGGCTTCTTTTTCTTTCTCTTGTGTTGGGGTCAGGTTCTGGTTTGACAGTCATTGATAACTTGGGACAGATAGGCCAATCTCTGGGTTATGAAGAAACCCATGTTTATGTGTCTATGATCTGCATATGGAATTTTCTGGGACGAATCGGTGGAGGTTATATTTCTGAGACTATCGTAAGGTATTTTCCAATGCCATTTCTGCTGTGAATTAGATGTTTATCTGCTTTGCAGTGAAGGTTCAGGCTGTCTAACAAAAGTCTGATCCAGAGGTTATTGTTTAGTTTCTGCAGAAGCATACTAAGCAAGTTCTATTGCTCTCTCTTTAATCAGCAAAAATTACCCAAGGCCAATAGCCTTGGCTGCAGCCCAGGTTCTATTGGCAATCGGTCATTTCTACTTCGCTATGGCTTGGCCTGGAACAATGTACATGGGGACGCTGCTGATCGGGCTTGGATATGGAGCTCACTGGTCAATTGTACCCGCAACTGCCTCTGAACTCTTTGGACTTAAAAGCTTTGGGGCCTTGTATAATTTTCTCACTATGGCAAATCCAGTTGGCTCACTGATATTCTCAGGTGTTATTGTCAGTGGTATATATGACTATGAAGCAGAGCAACAGCACAAGCAACATAATTCACAACAATCTCTTCTTGGTGGACTACTCTATGGAACTAGTCTTGGTGTTGATGAGGCATCAAAGTGCGAGGGTGCAGTGTGCTTCTTTCTCTCTTCATTGATTATGTGTGCATTTTGCATCGTCGCGATGCCCTTAAGCTTGATTCTTGTTCATAGAACCAAGTTTGTCTATGCCAACCTTTATGGGAAAACGACACGGGTGGTTCGTGCTGTAGTGACCTGAAATGAATGTTGTTTATGGGAATTTTGCTCACATTATCTTTATGTGCATTCGTGGAGAGGAAATGAGAAATCAGCAGAAGGCATCAATAGCTGCTTATGGGGAAAGATGCCTTTTTTTCGTTTCTTTAGAGTAATTTTGCTCACATTATCTTTTTTAGTTGTCCAAAAGTTGTGAGATTCTTTTATCCTATGTATGTATGATACTTGTTTCTTTAGAGTAATTTGGGGTCATTTATGGCATCTACTTTCAAATGCGTTCTTTTGGGGATGTTTTGGTTATTTTTTGGTGCTTTCTTATGTGGGTTTCCCATTGTCTATGAACGTCAGCCTATAATTTGTAGAATGACCTTTGAGAATGAGCGTGACGAGGTCAATTTACTGTTTGTAGAATGATTCTAGCACAGTTTTATTAGTTCATCTTAGGTCGTAAAACCAGGCAAAAATTGGTCCACCTTCCTATCTAGACTAATTTTAACCTGGTTAAGAAAGAAACCGAACTTGGGTTAGTCATTGTGGGATTGTCAAACAGAGCCTAAAAGCTAGTTTGGATAGAGGAGAATAGGAGAGAAATGAAGGTAGGTGGATACATTCACCTCATTTGGGAAGTTTTTAAGAGTGAAAAAGTTCCCCCTCATTCCCTTGAATTACTTTACAATTAATTAAAATTTGTTCACCACCTCCCCTCCCCCCAACCAAATTGGGGGCGAACCTAGGCGGAGGGAATTACCTTACCTTCTTTTCTCTTCTCTCCTCTATTTTTTCTTAACTTTCCCTACCCGAAATGAAATTCAAACACGCCCTGAGAAATATAAACTCAAAGGAGTAAGAAAAAGGTGGGAGAAAGATGGATTGATAAAAAAGCTTGGCACAATCACCTATGTGCTTTCTTTTTTATTGGCTAAATGACACGTATATGCCTTATAGTTTCACTCCTGTAGCACTTGAATACACCGAAGTTACAATATATAGCAAAAAATTACCTTGAATTGGTAGTTGTTTGAATTTGTCTAACAGTGTTTAAAAAATACACGAATGGACAATAATGCCCCTCCTTTGGAATTAATCCCTCCATATGGTAAAGTAGTAAATATTACAATGAAGGATAAAAATCATTTAATTTAGTTGACATGGTAGCATGTGCGAATATTTCATAGAATATTCTGACGTCTAGTTAATAGAAGGTAGCAACTTGCATAATTTTACCAACTTAGGTCATTTTTTTGCTACATTTTGTAACTTGGAGTATTTACGTGCTACAATAGTAAAACAATAAGGTATATAACTGACATTTAGACTTTTTTATTGCCAAAAGTGAGCCTTCTAGTCCATTTTGAGCAAAGAGCTTGAAAACGATTTTTTCCTAACATCGTGACGTTTTTAGGGATTTTTAGGAAATGATTTTCCTAAATTCTTTTGTCAGCCAAACTAAAAAATAGGAAAGTATTTTGAGAAAAACCATTTCTCAGGCGGCTGTGTGAAAGGCCTTCCGCCTCCCCATTCTTTCCAAGCGGACGAAACTAACCCCTATCTTAACAAGATACAAATGACTGGTGAATTAGCTAAGTGAGAAATGAAAGGGTATTTTGGTAAATAAAGATGGTCACCATTTCTCATCGCCGATCCCAAAACCGAAAACAATTTCATCTTCCCAAATCCACTTAATTCACGGGTCCAGTATCTTGATACCCCTCCTTGTTTGTAATTTTTTTAATAATATGGGAGCTTCCTCCTCGCAGACTGTTTCTATGTAAGAATATTTTTTTTTCAAAACGAACTCATTTTATTTTTTATTTTAAAAAACCGACCGAATAAACTTTTATTTATGGATATCGACCAACTTTCCTAATTAGTGTATTCCTAATTAGTCGGGGTTGCCATCCCCGACTAATTAGGAGTGAAAAAAGGCTCTACTAATTATCAGGGGTTGGCAACCCCAACTAAATAGGAATACGTTTAACTTGTTAATAAGGAAAGTGGGTCGATATGCATAAATAAAAGTTTATTCGGTCGGTTTTTTAAAATAAAATAAAAATGAGTTGGTTTTGAAAAAAAGTTCTTCTATGTAATTTGGGGCTGTGAAACCCCTCTGGACTCTGGAGCAACAAATAAATAAATAAATAATAAATGTTCGCATTGATTCTAAGTTGCATCCCATCCCCTCCCATCCGCCCCTCCTTTCTTTAAGACTTGTTTGGATTTCAAGGGGGTGAAGGGAAGGTATGGTAACAATTCACCTAACTTCCCTTCTCCTTGGTTACACCCCAATTTGGAGTTTAACAAATTTCACACTATTTGGGGTGAATCAAAGTGAATGAGGGTGAAAACTTCACCTTTCAAGTTTTCCCAAACAATGTGAAGTGTTCCCGTACCTTCCCTTCACCCTCATTCATCTCAATCCAAACAACTGTAAGGCTAATTAGCACTTAACACCATGCATTTTTCCTACTTTTCTGTTTTCACTTATGTTTCCTCACTTGTTTTTGGCAACACTTCTATGTATCCTAAATTTTTTAAAAATTACACGTCAAAACGCTAAGTTACGCAAATGTGAGCCACATTCACGTGTCAATTTTAGAATATTTTAGTTTCTAATATTTGTTAAATTTACTGTTAAATCTATAAAAATTCAAATTTAGAATAAAATTGCAGTGGTAAGTTTAAAATAGAATTATAATAGGTTCAACATTAAATTTAACAAAAATTAAAGAAAAAAAGTTCCCTAAGTTGACAAGTCTATGTCCAAACCGAACTGAACTACACCAAACCAACATATCTTCGGTTTAGTTCGGTTTTGAATTTAGTGTGGTTCGGTTCGGTTTGACGAAAATAGTCAAAATTGAGCGAACTGACCGTTTGCTCAGCCTAAGCATGTGAGTGTCCCATGCAGAAAATTCTCACGTTTACGAACTTTGGTATTAAAGTGCAAATTTGGTATTAAAGTGTAAATTTTATAAAACTTTGTCGTTAAATGATGCAAGAGCGTAAAAAGTTCAAGGGCTATTTTCAGACTGCATGCATAATCCTGACAGTCATTGATAACTTGGGACAGATAAGCCAATCTCTGGATTATGAAGAAACCCATGTTTATATGTCCATGATCTGCATATATATGGAATTTTCTGGTACGAATCGGTGGAGGTTATATTTCTGAGACTATCGTAAGGTATTTTCCAGTGTCGTTTCTGCTGTGAACTAGATGTTTATCTGCTTTGCAGTGAAGGTTCAGGTTGTCTAACAAAAGTTTAATCCAGAGGTTATTGTTTAGTTTCTGCAGAAGCATACTAAACAAAAGTTTAATCCAGAAGCACACTATGGTGTCTCTTTTCAGATCTGGCAAATAAATCCATGTCCGAGAGCAATCAGATTAGAAAGTGGTAAAATGAAGGAATGCACGAGCATGCATAACGCGAAAACAAAAACAAGGAATGCAGGAGTATATGTTACAACTTGAAGATGTCTCTACAATTAGCATACCACAATGTGGTAATGATAGTATTAAAAGACAAACATTCCACAATGAGTAATGTCATTAATGTATCAGTCATATGCAAGTAAAGTGTAAGGCCAATCATGCCTCGTGCACATTGATGTACTCCCGATTATCATTTCCCTTCTATTAACCCTATGAATATTATTTTTTAGTTGACAGTACATGAAAGGTTATGCCAAAATAGAACTGAATGGAAGAATTAGGATAAATGCTTTGTTGCTGTTGTTATTGTAGACATGAAAGGTCATTCACTAGTTCCCGAATGGTTTCAAGAACATAAAATAGCTCATATGAATCAAATGCAGATCAACTGAGGTCAGAACCCATCATCCCGTGATCAACATCGTCCAATCTATAAAGTCACTCATACTTAGAACTCCATGAAAAATGAGTTTCGGAGACGAAAATCACAAGTTACCCACGACATTGCTCGGTACATGTGTGTTAAGTTCGTAGTGGGCCCTGTCATGTCCCTAGGTCAAGTATCACGATCGCTTGGTTGTCCACGCAACACTTCGAGTTCATGTAAAGTCTATCTAGCATATCGTGATGTCTTCTAGTGCTAAGTATTACGAGGTATAGAGAAATCTACCATAATCAATTCTTAATAGTGAACTTACTGGACACACACAGTACGTGTGTTTTAATTGAAAAGGAAGACATGATCTACTATGTGAAGAAGCATAGAAGATTAATGGCGATTCTAGCATATTAGCAACACTAGACACATAGTAAGAGATAATAGTGTTGCAACGGAGGGGCTTTACAGACACAAAAGATGTCTATACAGAGTAGATAATAACAACACTGAACATGCACAGTGAACACAAAGAAAACAGCACACAAGGATTTAACGTGGTTCGGTCAGTAT
>JBAKGM010000200.1:15951913-15969817 GCA_037177215.1 Asparagus racemosus
TTCAGTTGATACTTACAAATCAACCTTTATTGTTGCTGATTCAGATGACTCAGATGATTTTCAGCAAATTGAGGGTTTGGTGAAGAAGAGGGATGTGTCGCCGCGAGCAGACGCAAAGCGAAGATGAATGGCTAGAGCGAAGCCGAGTGGATGAGCGGGCGGACGGCGAGCTTGCGGTCGGCGAGGTCCTTGTCGGAGCGAAGACGAAGATGCGTGACCTTCTGCAAGCCGCAGGCGACGATGGAGCGAGTTTGAGGGTGACATCGGACCGCGTACGACGACACGACCACATAGGGCTTCTCGTCGGCGGTGGTGGAGGACCGGGATCTTGAGAGTAAGAGGGTGAAGAGATGGTTAGGGATTTTTGAACTGCGTGCTCCAAAGGGGGGATTTTGTGGAGTGGTTTTGTTTTTCATTTTAAATGGGAAGGGTAATTGTGGAATAGTTTATTTGGGTAGTGAGATTATATAGTTTTGGGGGGTAGTTGCACTATATTTTCATTATAAGGGCTACCAAGCATTACTTTTTGGACTAGGGAGGAGGATGCATAGGATCTTTTTTTGGAGCTCCTCCAAGCAATTTTCCCTTAAAAAAATAGTGGCCCCCCTACTATTTTTTTGGTAGTAAAGAGGATTTAAAGTGCACAAACTCTATATTGGGTGTCTCACAAAACCCCTTCACACGTTCTTAGTTTCCCAACATATCTCCTGATAGTGATAATGTATTGTCAACCGTTATTTTGATTGTAATTTGTTGAATCATTAGCATCATTAGGGATTTCCATACGCATAAGTTAGGAGGTTTCGTGTCACCCTAAAGCTCAAGGTCACTTTGTGAGAAAAGTTTTTTTCATGGTTTTATCAAATATACCCTTTCCTTGTTTTCTTGGATGGTTATGAAATAAGGATGTAGCCAATAAATGTCACTAATGGCTTGTTTGGGTTCATGGAAGTAGGTATGAAGTAGCTTAAATAAATGAAAAAGAAGGTAATTTTCTAATTTCAGAGCAAAAAGGTATGTTTATTTCTATTAAAAAAACACTTCTGGTACTTTCTAAAAAATTGATGTGATATCTATGTGGCATCTCTATTTCTTAAATCTTTTTCCACCCCTCAATGTTCAGAAGTAGCTAAAACATGAGTTACTTTAGAAATAAAATCAAATATTGTATCCTGTTGATATACTCCATTTCTACAAAAAATCCTGAATTAAAAATCATCTTTCTCTATTACTAACAATATCTATAGTGACTATCCAAATAAAAAAGTGAATGAAGAGAAAGAAGTACTATTTTTACAACTTCTAAAAATTCGTGAAATAAACTAAAAACGTGTTACTTTTGCTATTTCCTACTTCATAATTTTAGGAGTGGCTTATCTAATTTATGCCTTACTTCTGATACTATTGTACATTCAAAAGTGCCCTAAGAAAAAATATGTTGTATCGATAAGATTTCTCTTCAAACCAATGGAACAAGAGAAGATTACAAGATGTGGAATTGTTCTATTGAAAATGTTAGCCAAGGTATAAACTCAGAATCCTCTGAAGATAGAAATGTGGTCACTGTAAATGATTTCAACCAAAGGGAAAATTCAAAATCTTATTTCGATGGAAAGGTTGTGCAAGGTTAGTCATGTAGTTGATTTTCAAATGTCATTACCATGTAAAATATGTGCGAAAACCCCTTGTAATCATTTTATAATTGTATATATATTTCTATAAATACATACAAACAATTCTCTTCTCGTGTATGAGAGATGGAAAGAATTTTGTTCTTGCATAATATCAGTAGAGTCCAGGTTACTTTAATCTCTTCCTTTATACATTTCTCTCATGGCTCTCCCCACTAATACCTATTTTCTCTCTTCATTGAATATCTCTTCCTCCACACTTCCTATACCTATATAAAAGCTAGATAGTATAAAAATAATTTTGAAAAGCATGTGTTCGACGGTCTTTGAGTGCTAACAAACTCTGAGTATATGTCTTCGGCACAATTCCTTGTCCTCCAGAGACATTAACCTTCTCTGATGCTGATGGTAAAGAAACATCGTCACCTAACCTGACTTTGGAGTGGCTGCTCAATACCTTATCAGATTTCATGATTGCTCAATTCATCGGCCTCTCCACCTCGAAGCTCATATAGAATTCTCTTGAACAAATGTTTGCTTCGCAAAGGTAAGCTCATTCAGTTACTCTTCGAGATCAGCTTCAAACTCTTTGCAATTGGTCGTCCAGTGCAATCAGACGATTATCTCCATTTCGTGCTTTGTAGACTTGGCTAGGAATATGCATAGTTTTCTACAGCCATCGTACTCATGATGCTCTCTGTAGAAGAGCTACATGCTCTTCTTCTTAGCCAAGAAGTCCATCTCCTATCTCTCTCTGAGTTGGGGTGGCTTCACTGGAAAGCTTGCTACCTCTACTATTTGAGATAAAACACAACACTGTGGATGTACCATGCGCTCAATGTCCTAATGGAAAGCGTAATAATTTCTAAGGGTGCAAGTTTGAATCAAACACCCAGCGTAAGGGAACTCACCTTAAATACCAATTTTGTGGTCAAGTTGGGCACTTGGCACGTGCTTGCTACAATCGGTTCAATCATGCATACAATTCATCTACTCCTCCCCAGGCTCACACCACTTCAATCACTAATTATAATTGGTTGCCTGATTCTCGGGGACACATCATATGACAGCCGATCCATCTAAGTTGCAGATGCCATCTACTTATACTAGACCTGAACAAGTTTCTACTGGAGAAATTTCAGGTTTGATGATTAAAAACACTAGTTCATTTATCCTTAACTCCTTCTCACATTCTTTTCATCTCAAAAATATTCATTATGTGCCTTCTATTTCTCACAATTTGTTTTCAATATCTCAGTTCACAAAAGATATCTCTTACTTGTTTGAATTTCACCCGACATGTTTTTTTGTGAATGGCCTTCAATTTGGGACCGTACGTCTCCAAGGACAAGTTAATCATGTCTTATATCAATTCTCGCCTCATCATAGTCCACCTCCGTCAGCTCTAGTTGCTTCCACCAATAATATTGTGTCCTCATCTATATGGTACCACCGATCTGGTCATGAATCTATGCCGATCATATTTAAGGCCTTAAATAAAGCTAATACAACATTCAACAAGTGTAATGACATCTCTTTGTGTTCTTCATGTCAATTGAGTAAAAGTCGTCGATTGCATTTGATTTCTGAAACTATTTCTAATAATTCTTTAGATGTAATTTTTACAAATATTACATTCATTTTCTCTATGACCATACTAAATTTTCATGGTTTTATCTAATGAAAAATCATTCAAAAGCCCATAAAATTTTTTGTTGAACTTCGCAAACATGTTGAAAATATTTGTGATAGAAAAATAAAATTCATACAATCTGATAGTGCTAGAGAGTTTGCCTCAAAAGTATTTCAAACGGAATTGCAATATCATGGTATTGGTCATTGTTTCTCATGTCCTCATGCCCATCAACAAAATGGTGCCGCTGAACATAAACACCAACATAATATTGATGTTAGTCTTTCCCTCCTTGTCCCCACACAATTTTGGGATGTGGCCTTCGAATATGCCTGATTATTAATCTATTACCTACAAAATCTCTCCAATTTTCCTCACCTTGGGAATCTCTTTTTCATTCAATACCTGATTATACAATTTGAAAAACTTTTGGCTGTCATTACTATCTGTTGCAGCGGGGGGCTTCACAGGCGCAAAAGATGTCTATACAGAGTGGATAATAACAACACTGAACATGTACAGTGAACACAAAGAAAACAACACACAAGGATTTAGCGTGATTCAGTCAGTATGACCTACGTCCACGGGCGAGAACAGCAGAGAACTTCACTAATCACAAAAGAGAAGATTACAAAAGGAGACCACTCTAATATCTCTCCAAACTCACACAAAGAAGAGAATACTCAAAGAAAACTCTCTTTTTCTTTCTTTTCTCTTCAACTCTCTCTTTCTTTTCTCTCTGTTCTGAATGCTTCTAACCCTTCACCACTTCTCTTCTATTTATAGCCTTCAAAAGAGGGTTGGTGAAATAATAACCGGGTTAGTGGAATAGTGTTGGGGTTGGTGTAACAGTAATGGGAGTTGGTAAACTTTGGATTTATATCCAAAACCAAATAACAAATAGAAACAAGCAAGATTAACCACATTGAGATTCAAGTTCATGAAATGACAAATTTGGATTCACAAGTGTTAGTCAGCTGGGTTAGACTGAGATTTATCGTATAAAAACTCTACTATGTGAAAGTTGTTTGTGATTAGGACAAACATTTTGTAACAAACGGTCATATATAACTTTGTGATTAGGACATGAAAGGTATCTTACTTTGACATGAGAGATGTCACTAGGCAGACAAACGAGTACCATCAACAAAGTTGCAATCTTTATGTGTTAAGAGAAAATTCAGAGTAAAGAACACGAGATATGTTTGAAGCAGCCAGAAAACTTGCACGAAATTGATCAGAGAGTTCAAAGTCTGTATCACCACTCTATCGCACAAAAGTCCAAGAACCCTTGAGAAACATTCTCCTTTTTCTGAAAACCCTTTCTAAATGCGAGAGTTTCCCAACCAACCTCATATTTTCTCAGTTTTGATAAATTGCATCCCAGTTCAACTAGGAATCAGCAATAGAATTTTTGTTGAACAAGAGATCACAAATAGAATTCTTGTTCTACAAGAAACTCAAATTGAATCCTCATTTATCTAGGAATAGCAAATAGAAGTGACTTCCTCGAGTAAATTCAAGGCGCAAATCCTAAAACATTAGGTTATTCTTTAGTCTCTATGTTTACCATTATACGCACTCTCTGGGGCAAGTTATACTGCTCTCTTTTCTTTAAGCATGGAACATGCATACCCAAAGCTGATAGCTTTGACTGCAGCAGCTAGGCTTTTACTGGTAATTGGCCGCTTTGTCTTCGCTATGGCTTGGCCTGGAACAATGTACGTTGGAACGCTACTTATTTGGCTTGGATATGGAGCTCACTGGCCCATTTTACCCGCTACTGCTTTTGAACTCTTTGGCCTAGAAAACTTTGGGTCCTTGTATAATTTCCTCTCTGCGGCAACTCCACCAGGTTCTCTAATATTCTCTGTTATTATCATCAGTGGAATATACGGCTATGAAGCAGAGGAACAGCACAAGCATCATCGTTTACACTTCACAACAATCTCTTCTTGGTATTGATGAGGCATTGAAGTGTTTTTTTTTTGTTTTTTTTGTTTGGTTCCTTCTGAAGTTTAAATCCTGAAGCTTTGATTGCATTCTCAGAACCTGAACAAACTTAGATCGTGGATGAACACTTTTTAGAGCTAGAATAGAATTTTTCCGTTTTCTCTTGTGCAATACAGCACACTGAGTGTCCATGATCAGAAAATAAACTAGAGTAAAAATGTCGATTACTTTTTGTTGTTGACTCATTCGAATCCGCTTGAATCATTGTTATGACTTCTTGTTTGTTATCTTGTTCCTATCATCCAGGAACAACCATGACTCTCATGTACTCTTTAAACTCTTAATGTATCATGTGAATAGTGAGGAAATCAATCAAGTTCTCTCATCCACATACCAAAGGACGTCGCGGGAGGAGGGGAAGTATTTATTCCTTGAAGAAGAAGAATAAAATATTTGTTCTCTTAGAGACCTCTCGTAAGAGTAATCTCTCTTGTAAGTCTTCACAAGAATACTCTTTTTTTTTTCCTTCATCATCTTGACTTTTTTCTTCTTAATTTACAAGAACCTCAAGGGGTACTTATAGATTCTTTTTTCCTATTTTTGAGTTCACGTGGGATTCTTTCTGATGACGCTTTTGAAAAATCCTAATCATATAAAAAAAATTCTCACCTTTTCACTAGGTTTAGGATTATTCAAATTCTAATCCCTTTTCCGATTGGAATTTATTTCCAATTATAAATTGTCTTTTCAGTCAAAAATCAAAAATTCAATCCAAATCAAGATAGTATTTGACTTGAATTGTTTCAGTTACAAGCCATATTCAGCAATCAAACCCAAAAGATGCAACCACAGTAAACATGAGATTTTACGTGCGTCAGCAATGTACCTACGTCCATGAAAAAAGGGAGAGAGATCTGTAATATATTTTAAAGAAGATTATAGTCACATTTCTCGTTCGCAAATCCTGACAAGAGTAGCCTCTTCTTTGTCATGATGCTCTCTGTATCAATTACTTGATGGTCATTATGGCAAAACCTTATTTCTTAGCATTTACCCCCTACAAAGTTTTCCTCATAAAACCAAAACTGAATCCAAGCCTTAATCTAATTCTAAATCTGCAAATATAGACCAATATCGGCTGTCGGGCTGCCTTTTTCCCTAATTCAATATCGATGTCATATTGAAGTCAATTTGTCGCCCGTAGAACTCAGTTGATGTCTGTTGTCTGGGATGAAGTACCATGGCTGATCTGATGTCCTTCGATGAGGGACTGATGTCGGTTCACGTTTGTTGACCTATTGCTTGGTTTTTGTCCACTTTGTGTTCGATATCAGAGTAATATTGGTTCTTTCATGTTTGTTTCAATGCAAGCCACATTCAACAAGTTGTATAACTACCCGGGATTACATTTTTCCCCCTAATATTCCATATTTAGGTCAGAGTTTATCAAATTTTCTCCAATATATGATCTATGGCAAACTCATTGTAATTCTTACCTCATAATTTTGCAATAAAAGTTTCATCCCTAGGTTATTCTTCAAACTCTATGTTTGCAATTATGTCAACTATCTAGCAAAAAGTACATATAAACAAGTTCTATTACTCTCTTTCAATCAGGGAACATGCATATCCAAGGCCAGCAGCTATGGCTGCAGCTCAAGTTCTGCTGGCAATCGGTCACTTCTTCTTCGCTATGGCTTGGCCTGGAACAATGTACATTGGAACGCTGCTGATCGGGCTTGGGTATGAAGCTCACTAGTCCATTGTATCTGCAACTCGATCAGGCTCTCTAATATTCTCCGTTGTTATCGCTAGCAGGATATACGACTATGAAGCAGAGCAACAGCGCGAGCATCATAATCTACAACAATTTCCTCTCGGAACAAGTCTGGGTATTGATGAGGCATTGAAGTGCGAGGGGGCGGTGTGCTTCTTCCCTTCTTCACTGATAATGTATGGGTTTTGAGTGATCTTATCGCGATGACCTTGAGCTTGATCCTTGTTCATAGAACCAAGATTGTCTATGCAAACCTTGACGGGGAAAATACACGGGTGGTTCGTGCTGTAGTGAGCTGAAATGAAATTTGTTTATCACATGTAGGTTGCCCATTGTCTATGAACGTCAGTCAATTACTTGTGGAGTACAAACGTCATTCTACTATTTTAGCCCTTCTTCATGCTTGCTATACACATATAATGTCCGAATCATATTATCTATCTGCGTTTTATTAATTGAAGGTTGTCGTGTACAAACGTAATTAACAAAGGTAACAATAGACTAATTTTGATTGAGTTATTTTTCTTTAAAATGGTAGGAATCGCTTCTGACAAGTCCATATATAAAAGACAATATTGTTCCGAAAGGGTTTCCTTCACTTGTTTGCTTCAATTGAATATTTGGGAATTGATTTTCTCAAAAATAACCAAATGATCCATTTTGGAACATATATTTCTTGGAAATGAGATAGAAAGCAATTTTTTGGAAATAAAATACTAGGGGAGAGGGGTTAAAGTGCAAAAATTTTATTGGCTTATCTCCTTCCCTCTTCATTTCCTATAATTATGAATTTCTGTTCATAGTTACCAATCCAAATTATGGAAAACTCGGAAACTCAATTCCACATATACTTTAGGATCGAAATAAATATGAAGAAAGAATTTTCTTGAGAAATCATTAGAAAGTATAAAAATGCCTTTTTTGAGAAAATGGTTTCCTATAATTGTATGAAAAACAACAAAATATGCAGTCTCTAAACTATCCCAAGGAAAAATCCGTCCTGAGCCATGGCCCGCATAGAAGAGTCTGGCGCCCAAATAATAACATTCCTCCCTTACCGGCCACAATCTTTTTCGCTTTTCTCCTCTTTTTAATTACTCTCTCCTTTTGGAATAAATGATGAACAATTTGTCTCTTTCTACTCTCATTTTTATTCTTCAAAAAATCAAGAAAAAACTATCTCATTTAGACTACTCTCCTTCTGTCTTAATCACCTTTTCCCTATCTTTTCTTTGCTCAAAACCAACTAAAGTCTAATCCTTTTCAGGGGAAAAAACACACCCCGCCACCCTAACTACCAACTTGATCACTTTCTCATCCAAATCTCCACTTGGTTATTTTCCCAAGAGTTCCAAAATCTGATGTTTTGGTCAATGGGCAGAACTCAAGGCAAAGGCAAGTTCTCCTACTTCTTCAACAGGAAATAGGTTGTGTTTGTGGGTGCAATATGGATTGAGTGCTGTGCAAAGACTATGTATCTCTTTCAGAGCATCTCCCCTTTTATCAAGAGTTCACTACGATATAGCCAGCATCAGATTGTAGCTCTGGGGGTTGCTAAGGATCTTGGGGGCAATATTTGATGTAGGACATATAAAAAGACAATTTCATGGAGGAGCAGGACAATCACGAGCTAAATACGGATACACATATATTATTGACTTCCGCAAAGAAACAATCATATCTTCTAACCCGGAAGGCAGATTCTGACATATTATATATGTAAATCGTATATCTTGACAAGACGAAACTAACTGGATTGTCAGATTTCTAAAATCTCATCAGCATCACTGATTTTTAGTAGAAATCTAAAATAATTAATATTTAGTTTATTTTTAGTAATACATTTAGAGCCTATCTAGATTAGGAAATAAATTCAATTTTGATTGATGTTGGACTGATTTATTTTCTATATTATACGAAGTCTTTTTAGGGTAGGATTTGATACTTTCTGTTTCTTTATAATTCTAATCTTAGTAGAAGTCTATGTTATTTTTTTATTTAAGAAGAGACATGTAATCCCAAAATTATTAGATAACTTTTTATCAATAAAATTCCTCTTTAGTATATTCTCTTTGTGGCTTCGAAGATCATTCTTTATGGATTCAAAGACTAACCCTTGGTGGATTCTGATATTTCTTACTTCCATGTTGCATTAATTGGTATCAGGGTCCTACTTCTCTGATCTGATTGCAGGCGATGAAGCCCCTATTACTCGAACTCAGATTAAGACTCATTTAGACCGACTTGCATTGGTAATGGAGGATCTGAACGTGGTATGAGTTTGATATGATGTTGATGGTCGCCAAAGATGTGCTAGGGCTCTGCATGAAGAATTCAACAACAATATCGATGAGTATGAAGCCCTACGCCAAAATCATGGTTGTAGAGACTACTCAAGATAAGATATTAGTGGTACTGAAAACATAAGGATTGATTTACCATCTTTTAATGGGAAACTTGATATAGAAGATTTTCTTGATTGGATTGATGAGGTGGAGAGATTTTTTGGGTACTTGGAAATTGTAGAAGCAAAAAATCCAATGATGGGTGAAGATGAAGGAATTGTTGGAAGCTAGTTTTCTTCTTATCTCTTATTATGTGTTCAACCGACATCTGAATTCATACTCTAACCATGGCCATGGAAGGATTAACAGCTCCAATTTGACCCTAAGAATGACCCTGAAGTTGGGAAGAGCACTGAAGAAGCAACAAAGAAAGAAGAACCACCTCCAGAGCATAATATCTTCCGCACGAGATGTACTGTGAAACAAAAGATTTGTGATGTTATCATTGATAGTGGCAGTAGTAAGAATCTTGTCTCTCGGTGTATGGTGGATAAGTTAGGTTTGAAGACAGAGATACACTCACTTCCCTACAAGATTGATTTGACTCGCAAGGGTAATGATGTGCAGAACGATGAGATGTGTCGAGTACCTTTTTCTATTTGCTGCAAATATGTCGATGAGGTGTTGTATGATATAGTTGAGATGGATGTTTATCATATGCTTTTAGGTAGGCCATGGCAATTTGATATTTGTGTCACTCATAGGAGTAGAGACAATGCTTAACTCTTTAAGTTGATGGTCGTCGAACTGCACTCATGCCTCTTACAGAAAAGAAGCCATCTACGATAGAGACTACTAATAAGATTTTTTTTGGTAGTAGACAATAAAGCTTTCACAAAAGACTTAAAGCTATCTGAAGAGGGTTATGCATTGGTTGTTACTAGGAAAGAAGAACATGTCCTTACTGAGATTCCTCCTGAGGTGCAAGCCCCTTTTGTGACTGAGATTGTTGATGTTGATGATAATATGTTAGTGATGGTGAGTGTTATACATGAAACTTTTGAAGCTATTGTGAGTGATATTACATTGGCTAATGTTGCTGCAATGAAGGAGAAGGGTAGACTTGGGAACGAGGTGATTAATGTTATGTGTAACTTGGTTAGTGGAGGGCCCAAAACAAAGGACATGGAGTGTGAGAAATTCTTCTCTTGAAACAAAGAGCGACAATAATTTTGACAAGATTGAGATAAAAACACAAGAATGTAAAAACAACAAGGAATGAATTTGGAGGAGTTTCTAAAGTCATCTGTAGATTCACATGCCGTTAATCATATAAACATAATATGGGAAAGATTCATTCAAAAGTTTGATTTAGAAGAAGTTTTAGCCAAGGAGGTAAAATAATAGATAAAGAAAATCAATGCTAAGTATAAGGCGGATGTTGATCAATACAGGAGAAGAAAAATGTTTATCAATGAAGCTACTATTCAAGCAAATATAATCTCGGGGTCGATCTTCTTTCAACAAGGGGAGACTGATGCAAGACACTTAAAGGACAATTTCATGGAGGAGCAGGACAATCACAAGCTACATACAGATACACATATATTATTGAATTCCGTAAAGAAATGATCATATCTTCTAACCCGAAAGGCGGATTCTGACATATTATATATGTAAATCGCCTATCTCGATGAGATAAAGCTAAGCAGATTGTCAAATTTCTAAAATCTCATCAGTATCACTAGTTTTTAGTTAAGATATGAAAATAATTAATATTTAGTTTATTTTTAGTAATAAAGTTGGAGTCTATTTAGATTAGAAAATAAATTCAATTTTTATTGCTAGTGAACTGATTTATTTCCTATATTATAGGAAGTCTTTTTAGGGTATGATTCGATATTTTCTATTTCTTTATAATTCTAGTGAGTCTAGTTTATTTTTCTATTTAAGAAGAAACATGTAACCTCAAAATTATTAGATAACTTTTCATCAATAAAATTCCTCTTTAGCATATTCCCTTCGTGAATTCGAAGATCATTTTTGTGAATTCAAATAACAACACTTAGTGGATTCTAAGGTTTCTTATTTCCGCGCAGCTTTAGTATTGGGTTCTTAGCCGGGTCTATGAGCGAGCGTTTTCCTCTTTGGATTTCTTTTCTAGTTGGCTCTCTTTAGAAATTGATTGGATAAGTGGGTTTGGCTCATCTCTACCGGTCGAGCTGCCACTTTGCCTTCCTGGATGGTGAGCAGAGATAACTTGTGTTTTACCTCCTTTTTCTCTCCTTGAATTTGGTTGCCTGGCAATTTATTTTATTGTCGCAATTATTGCTGCGGACATGATGATTTTGATTTGGTTGATTCTATTAGAATTAGGATCTTTTACTTCTGGCTAGAATCATTTGCTCAACACAACCGCAACCGGACTCAAATGTCCTTCTATCTCGCTCACAAGTTGACTCTATCGTTGCTCTGTTTCACTTCATTTGTCTACATATTTCATTTGATGTAGAATGCTGCATTTACAGAATGCCAATTGGGCATTTTTTTCATGCTAAAAACTGCTTTTTGCAGTTGTCTTTTGGTGGTGGTAACTGTCATGATGTAGAGGAGAGCATGCTCGTTGTGGGTTTTCCGCTCCTTCACTATCCACATTGTAACATCTCTTGCTCTAACATGATAGGAATGATCGACTTCTGCCATGCTACAAGTGCAAATTTGGGTATTGTTTGTACATATTAGTGAGTTGTGTGACCAGCAAATACACCTGCACTTAAGAGCTTCAAACTTGAAACATGTCTGGTCCAGGATGGAGACATCAATCCTAAACGAGAAAGTAATTAGTTAATAGTATATAATAATACCCCAAACTATTTTAGTTACACAATAATAAACGCTGAACTCCCTACTAGCTCCATGCTTAACCCTTCAAAATTTCACATGCATCCACAATTGTGTCTTCTCAAACCCCAGTGACACAATTGGCTACTTGGTAAGTGCAAGTTATTTGTGTAAGTTGAAATCATTCTTCCTCTCACCCTCATGCCGCTTGATCTCAAGCTAGCTACTTTCTGAATGCCCTGTTAGGCCAATCAACCATGGCTATAGGTAACATATTAAAGTACCTATCGTAAACTCTCCGCTTATTACATATGCAAAAATCACATAGGGTACTACTGAGATCGATTTATGATCTCTAGGACTCACACGGTGAGGAAGCATGGACCTGTTTGCTCCTTAACTTTTGTCGCTAATCGCATGCTGTGTGCAGTAGATGCTACTGTGGAGAATCTCTGCTAATTCAGAATGTATGTGTCAACTCTAAATACCCTACAAGTCTTAGTTCAATCGCATCATCGGCGCCTAACTCAAGATATTTATTTGCTCACTTTCAACAACACTATATGAATTTATCCCACCTGGCTTTATACATAGGTTTTGTGATAGGTGGGGAGACATTCATTTCAGCTCATTATTCTCTTCTTAGTCCTTACCAAGGAGTTCTTACTGCTATAACTCAACATCTCATCATTGCTCGCTCTTGTTAAGATAAGAGAATTTCAAAAAAAAAAAAAAAGGATGATTCTCTTCATTATATTGAGGTGTTTATATGCAAGTATAGGAGTGAGTGGCCTAGTATCACAAGCGATATAGGACTAAAGAAGAGGAATACAAGTATACATATCATTATATCAATGGTATTTAACATCAACCCCCCGCCCAATTGTAGTTAGGCCTACCAAAGGCAGTTGCTGATAAAGAATAGATGGCGTTGAATAGTGTGAGTCTTGGTGAAGAACTCTGCCAATTAAACGTTTGAAGGTCAGTGCTCACGTTGCGAAGGGTGATAGTTTCGACAAGGAAGTGATGATGAGTGAAATGACAGTCTTTCTCGATGTGTTTTTGTTCGTTCATGAAAGACGGGATTGTGACAATGTTAGTAGCACTTATGTTATCATAGTGAAGAAAAGTTGTTGTTGGAGTTAAGGAGGAGGCATCATAGCCAGACGATCTCGACGATGGTGGAAGCCATAGCTCAGGATTCATAGTTGGCAGTGGAGTGTGATACAACAATTTGTTTCTTGAACTTCCAGGAAATCAGGAAGTCACCAAGAAATATAGAGTATCCAGTGGTGGATCTGCAATCTGTGACATTGCCTACCCAATCTGCATCACTGTAGGCACTTAAGGTGAGTGTTGAGGAGGCTAAGAAGAAGAGTGCTCTTGTTGGCGTGTCTTAGAGGCAACGTAGTACTCAAAGTAGTGCAAAGTGGTGAGAGAAGTGAGGTACAACAACAAACTGACTGAGTGTAGAAGCGTTTGAGGTACTCCCAGTCGTTGACTCGAACCATTCGAGTTGAAGATGGATAGATTGAGATAAAAAAAACCATATAATTGTCGTGATTGTGTAATCTCCAGAGATGGTCCAGGTCGTTACAGCGGATTAGTGAGAGGCGAGGGCTGCGACGTATTTGGTAGCATCCTCTATTGTTGGTGGTGGGATAGGGGCTTTTGTGGTGCTATCAATGTGTCCTCAGAGGCCACAACTGCGGAGAACAACGCACGAACTGTAGGACCAAATACAGTAGTTATCGCCATCAAGTTTAACGTCGATGGTGTGTTTGAGGAATGGATCTGCTGTTGTCATCGCGGTGAGATAGAACAAAATTGATTACGTGGATAGGGTTTACTGGTAGCATGTGTCAAGATGTGCACGGTTAAAGCATGATATCCGCAAAATGGAGAAGCAAAAATATTGCGAGTATCGTGAGATTTATGCACTGTGAAGACAAAATTTAGTGAATTACGCGAGTAATGGGTACAAATCTCATGAATTATGTGAGCATTTGAGGGCTGGGGATCGTGTGGGTGGTTGGGATTTTGAGGTGGGATGTGATGAATAGCTTTAATACCGTGTTAAGATTAGAAGATTTGGGGGAAAATTGGATAATTCTCTTTACTATTTTAATGTGCTTATATGTAAGTACAGAAGTGAGAGATCTAGTATCCCAGGCAATGTGTGACTAAATACAAGGAATACAAGCATACATATCACTGATATTTCACAGCTCTATCAGAGGCAAAGGCAATTGCTCACGTGATCTAGCTAATCTTAACATACCAACACACTTCTTAGAATTTTCTCAAATGACACTTTGTGTGACAAATATATGCGAATCAAACGAATACATTTACACAACACCAGTAATAACAACAAAAATCAGACCCATTATCATCTTCAATATATTGAAGTAATAACAACAAAAATCAGATTCCTTGTCATCTTCAAGATATTAAATTAAGCATCGGCGGCCGACACCAGGAAAACCAGAGCATTCAACTTTATTTTGGCGTGCAGATCTACATGGACTCTTTTGGCAGCTTGATTTCCTTGAACTACAAGTAAAAATCTTACTGGTGCTTATTGCTTACCCAACTGCTAGAACTTGGTTAATTGCAGCTACATCAGTTACAGTAAGCTGCCAAATTCCCTAGTTTGCAATATTACTCTAGTATAGTTTTTTACACCTTACATTAATTTCACCAGGCATTGTAATTAAGCCAACTTCTATTGCTTTCTGTGCTCTTGTCTAAGACAAGCAACTTTGCATTTATATTCTGCTAGTCTCCTTACTGAGCTAGTGATGTTGCATTGGAATCTTGAAGGGCTTTCCCGGTCTAAGTGACGCAATCTTGACCAAAATGTACACAACGATTCACACGCATGATCCTGCCACTCTAATCTTTTTGGTTGCTGTCAGGCCCACGATGATTGTTATTGCATTAATGTTCATTGTCAAACCTGTTGGAGGGCACAAACAAGTACGATCGATCAACCGATAGCTCTAGCTTTGTATTCATTTACAGTTTGTGTCTAATTCTTGCCGCATATTTCATGGTTTGTCATGCTTCTTGAGGATCTAGTAGACTTTGAGCAGTTCTGTGACTATCTCATTCACAGTTGTCCTCTTCTTTCTCCTAGTATTCCCTATTATGGTTCCGTTGCTTCTCACCTTTTGTACTGATGATACCTCCCTAGACCAAGAGTGTCTTTTGTTTGTACCCCAAAACGAGAAGGCTTTTGAATCTGAGCAATCTAGTGTGTAGTATGAGGCTATTCGTAGTGAAGTAGAAGATGGGAAAATCCAAAGACATAGGCTTTACTTTGATGCAGGCTTTGTCAAAGGCAGATTTTTGGCTTCTTTTTCTTTCGTTTATGTTAGGGTCAGGTGCAAGTGTGACGGTCACTGATAACTTGGGTCAGATGAGCCAATCTTTGGGTTATGAAGAAGCCTATATTTGCATGCCTATGCTCAGTATATGGAATTTTCTCGGACTGTCTAACAATTTTATACCCGTTAGCAGGTGCACGCGTATAATTAGTCATCAAAAATTCTCTAATATATAATCTATCATATACTCAAGAGTAGTAATACCTATAATTTTTGTAACAGAAGTTTTAATTAAATATGGTTTTGTGATGAGGACATGAAAGATATTTTCTCTGATCATATACTCAGAGCAGTAATACCTCTAAAGTTTGTAACAAAAGTTTTATATATTGTTTTGTGATTAGGACATGAAAGTTCTCTGATACAAGAGATGTCACTAGGCACTCAAACTAGTATCACCAACAAAGTTGCACTCCTTATGTGTAGAGAAATTCAGAATAAAGAAGAACACAGGAGATTTAGGGGGCGTTTGGTAGCTTACATTGGAGTGGTTGCAACTTCAGTTACATGCAACTGGGTCAAATTTATCCAGTTGCACGTGTTTGTTATGTTGCAACTCACAGTTACAGTTGCAACCACAGTTGCAAAACAACCCTTAGTTGCAACATAAGATTTACGCCAAAAACGGCCGCAAATCACAGTTACAACTTAGTTGCAATTGACCCAAATTTTTTACTTAATATTTCACAAAAAAAAAAGAGAAATTCATTAAATATTTAAAATAATCTTTTAAAAAATTATTATTATTATAATTTCCTCAAAAAAGTTTTAAAAAATATAGTTATTCAAAGGATAAATTTTCAAAACCAACCTTTCTGAAAATTTATTTTTAATAATCGACCCATTTATCTTTTATTTAGCATTTTCGATCTAGTTTCAGCTAACTAGCTAAACTGGGATGAAAATAAGTTGCAAAAACTTCACAGGATTTAGAATCCCTTGAAGTTTAGCACTTAATTAATCACCGCCGATCAAAATTACCTAGAGCAGGGGAGGATTAGCCTTGGATAATTAAGTGCTAAACTTCACGGGATTCTAAATCCCTTGAAATTTTTACAACTTATTTAGTATTTTCGATCCAGTTTTAGCCAGATGGCTGAAACTAGGTCGAAAATGCTAAATAAATGATAAACATGTCAATTTTTTAAAATAAAGTTCAAAAAGGATTGGTTTTAAAATTTTGTCCTTATTTAAAAATATTTTTCCTTAAAATGTTTTTTTGTGAAAGTAATATCTTTAAAAAATTATTATTATAAGACAATTTTTTTAAAACAAAATTGTTTAAAAATATAATTATTTGAAAACATATTATTTTTCTGGGAAAATAAAAATATTATTTTTTCATCAGATAATATTTTCTAAAAAATATTATTCTTTAAGAAATAAATTTTTGAAAAATATTATATTTTTAAATTATATGTTATTTTTTTGAAATAATATAATTTTCTTAAAATACTATATATCAGAGAAAAGCACAAAGTCTTAATCACCACTCTATCTCAGAAAAGCCTGAGAACCCTTTGGAAAAATTCTCCTTGTTGTGAAGAAGCTCTCTCGGACAAATATCCTACACTTCACGTTCACTTTCTAAAACTTGCTGGACGTGGGTCGGATTCATTTTAGCTCATACCTATTTGAGAACCATGATTTTAGATGATCCTTTGGGTATCTAGTTCTATAGTAAGGGCTTTCTAATATATTATCTACATAATAAAAGAAACATAAGAATATTATAAGAATTTTAATCTCATAGCATGTGAATGGAAAAACAATATTGATATTGTGTAAATTGTTAAATCTTAATACACGCATGCACAATAAGTAGCATGTGAATAGATAAACAATATTGATGGCGTATAAATTTTTCGTGTCCCTTACGGTACCCGTTTTCATGCAACATAGCCTAGCAACCAGGCATTCTCTCTTTCTGTCATAATGTATTTTTTGATGCATTGCATCCTAATTCAACTAGGAATCACAAATAGAAACCTCGATGAACTAGAAATCAGAAATAGAAGTCTTGTTGAATTCGAAATAACAAATAGTATTCTTGTTCTGCAAGGAATCCCAAATAGAATCCTGGTTTAATACTAGGAATCACAATAGAAGTGACTTCCTAGAGTAAATTCACAAATCCTAGCACATAGGTTATTCTTTAATCTCTACGTTTACCGTTGAGTGCATTCTCTGGGAGAGCATATTGTAGGCGTTGAAAATCGCTTATCAGTGCCCAAATCAGACTCGTGAAGGTTGGTTCGCAACCGATGAACCATCAGCCGACGCAACCGTCGAGCCGTCAACCGACGAATCGACGGACAGTCAATCGACGCAACCAATGAGACGTCAACTGACGAGTCGACGAACCGTTAGCTGATGCAACGAAAACAGCTGA
>JBAKGM010000200.1:15972805-15992413 GCA_037177215.1 Asparagus racemosus
GTTGAGGGCTGAAACACATGGGGCAAAGTTGGAGGGGCCCGGTCACATGAAGTTTCTACTTTTGGGGCCTTGACACATTTTTCCCTTTATATTTTCATTACACAATAAAAGTATTATCTGATAAACTACCTGAAGAACATTTAATCTTATTTATAATAAGGTTAAAAAATTCAAAGTGATCACCATGGGATTTCAATTCTCTATTAGTATTATCTTTTTTCTTTTGAAACTTCATTTTAGGGCTTTATCATATTAGACCACCACATCTTTATTAATTTTATATTAGATCCCCAAATGTTTATATTTCTGAATTAGACACTTAAATTCATTACGCTGTGTTAAATAAGACACTGTAAGTTGTTTTTAATTAAGACAGATACATATATGAAGTTGTTTTAAACAAAACAAATATGAAGATTTGGGAGCTAATTTAGAAATATGAACATTTGAGGGTCTATATAGAATTAACAAAGATATGGAGGTCTAATATTACAAAAAATACAAAAAATACAAAAATACAATTAACTAAACAAAAGTAACCTACACCTAGAGTTAAAAATCTAACTCTGGTTAGGGTAGGGTTAAAAAATACTTTAAAAAGGGCAGGTTGGAGACCCCACTAGAATCCTTTCTCTTCATTCCTCACAAGGTGAACATTGCGTATTTGGAAAATTTGGGGGTTTTTTGAAAAATTTCCCAATTCTTTGAGGGGGGGCAAAAATTAAGAGCGAGGGTTTTCTAACGGCAGCTTTCCGATCCAAATTCCTCCGGCGTCTTGGAGTTTCTCCAAATGGGTAATCTCCTTGTCTTCAAGTTCAATTGCCCTTTATTTTGAATCTAATTTTGTAACCGGCCGCTGAGTAAATCTCGAGTTCCAAGAATCTAGGGTTTCTAGGGTTTTTCCCCTAATTCGAAATTTTCGAAGTTATTACAGTTTGATTCCTATTGTCAATCTCCAATTCCATTGTTCAAATTCTTCTGCATGATGTTGTGTTAGCTTTGTATGGGTTTTGAGTATTGAGTCCGTTACCTTCGTTTGCTTGCAATGTTGAAATCAATGGCGTTTCCTTATGGAAAAGGTTAACATTTTTGGGATTATCATTGATCTGATGATAACCTATGTTTTCTGCTTGTTATAATTTAGTCATTAGCATAACCATTAGTGTTGGAGTTCAGGCATTTGCTTTAGTTAGGATTGATGGGTAAAATTCTGTTCTTTTCTATTTCCTCTCTTTGTTCATGCATGATTTATTAGTTGATCAGTGAGAGTTATAATGATTTTGATTTATGGTTTGGTAGGCAGAAACCTGCTTTCAAATTGTTCTCCTTTGTGCATTCTGGATTGAGTTTTGAGTTAAGTCATTACTGACGGATAGAAGCCGGCAATTTTAGATTACTCTTTCTATTTAAAGAGTTCCATTTTGTTCCTTGTTTGGAGGCATAGAACGATGCAAATAAGTAAATTACTGTTCTGCAGTGTATTCTTCAAGGTTAAATGGGTTTAAGAAACATATCTTTGCTTCAGTTTACAAGGAACCATTTGATATTTTTGTAATTTATGGAACTTATTCACTTACGGCATCTACTTCATGCTGTATAGTCTTTACTTTTAACTTTTACTTTGATAAGGGTCCTAACTTCTAACTTCAGTTTTCTAAACTCTGGGCTGCTTTGTTAAAGAATCATTTAGTAAACCAGCAAACTATACAGGATTGTTCTTGATGTTCAGTACCTGGAATTGGAACTTTTACTTTTCCTCCTTCTACTTTCAAGGTTTTCTAACTTGAGTAGATTTCTTATGTAGTTGTTGTCAATGAGAGAAAGGATAGACGATTATGGTTTGATCCCATGTCGAAGTTTGGGACTGCAAAAGCGTGTTAAAGGGCTCTATTACTTTCTATATCCTAGAACATTCTGGACTTAGCTTACTTGTAGGAGTCATGACAAGCCTGCCTTTATCTGTTTACAGTTCTAGAGGGGTTTATTTTATGAATGTTAAGATCGGGGAGTTTCTTGAAAACATGGTACAGATGAAGGGGGTTTCTTGTAATTTATCCTTCTATCATTTGGGGTCATTCTTTTGAAGTCGTGTTTTGGTTTTGTGCTGTTTTTTTACATAATAACCACATCATACTTAGATGTCTTCTCCATCGGATGCAGGGTTTGGAGGAATTTGGAAGGAATGACTGGTTCACAATGTTTGAAGAATGTTTCAGGCGTTATAGTTTTTTTTCTGTTTCAAGGTAGTGTATAATTGAGAAAAAATCAGGCCTCTATAAACATTAGGCTAAAGTCTGGAGAATGGAGTGCAACAGAGATGAGGCTCTCAGGGCAAAAGAAATTGCTGAAAGTAAGTTCCAAGCAAATGATCTCGGGGGTGCCAAAAAGTTTGCATTGAAGGCCCAGAACCTATATCCACCTCTTGATGGTATCAACCAGATGATATCTACTCTAAACGTTCATCTCTCTTCAATTGCGAGATTTGATGGAGAAAAAGATTGGTACGCCATTCTCTCTATTGATCCTTCAGCTGATGAGGAAACTGTGAGGAAACAGTACAGGAAATTAGCCCTTCAGCTCCATCCAGACAAGAACAAATCCATTGGTGCTGAAGGTGCTTTCAAACTTATTTCTGAGGCTTGGAGCTTGTTATCAGACAAGAGTAAGAGAAATTTATATGATCTTAAGAGATTTGGAAGACCTTTCCAACAAAAAACTACTACTACAGCGAAAAAAGATCATTCTGTCCCTAATAGTTCCAATGGCGTCCACACTCCTGCCAATAACGCTCCATCTAAAGTTCGAGTTCAAAAAACCAATACGAGGACAGCACCAACACCTATTATCTCAAAATCTCCTCCATCCCGGCCATCAAAACCTGGAACATTTTGGACTTCATGCCTTCACTGCAAGATGCAGTATGAGTACCTCAGACTATACCTTAATCTCAATCTCCAGTGTCCTAGCTGCCAAAAACCATTTGTAGCTTCTGAGAACGTCATTCCAGCTAAGGGGCCTAATGACTCTTCTCAGCCTTCTTCACAGCTGCCACAGCAGAATTCTGACAGTAAATCCTCAACGAAAAATAATCAAGGTGCCTCAGGATTTCAACCTGACTTTACTAGCAGTTCAAAGTTCCAATGGGGTCCATTTTCAAGAACAACAGGGACAGCGAGTGCTTCTGCCTCGACAACTGCTGCTGCTCAAGCTGCTAATGTTGTTCACCATACCTATGAGAAGGTGAGGAGAGAGCGAGAGCAAGCTCAAGCAGCAGCTAGAAGGGAAGAGGCTATAAGGAGTGAGTCGAAGAGGAATTCTTCCGGTGCCGCAAATCTCAATGCAGGAGTTGATGGCAATGGTAAGGTAGAAAAACCTGCAAAGAGGAAGAGAAGCATTCTTGATGATCTGATAATGAATTATGGAGTAGGGACAGGACATGCTGGCTTGTACTACACAAACTTTTCCGCTGCTGGATTTAGAGAAATTAATTTGAGAAGGGGCTTTTCCCAGGCTCAAGTGTTTAGCAAATTGATGATTAAGTCAAAGAATGATCTCCATAAGGTAGTACAAACATGGATATCAGAAAAAGCACGCAAAGCTTCAGAAAAAGAAAGCGCAAAAAAGAAGCAAAAATTGAAGGAGATTGTCGATGAAAAAGTGAAGGAAGTGAATCATGAGAATGCTACTGGTCAAGATAGGGTAGATGTGCCTGTTAATAACAGTAAGCAACCTGCTGTTCCTCCTATGAGTGACTCAGCCAAGACTCAGGATGCTGACTCTGACAAAGAAATGGCAGAACCTATAAATATTGATGTTCCAGATGCCGACTTCCATGATTTTGACAAAGATCGCACTGAAAAATCATTTAAAGCTGATGATATATGGGCTACTTATGATAATGAAGATGGTATGCCTCGTTACTATGCATTAATTCAAAAGGTTATCTCTTATGAGCCTTTTAAAGTTCGCATGAGCTTTCTCAATTCAAAGACCAACAGTGAATTTGGTCCGCTAAACTGGGTTGCTTCTGGCTTTGCCAAAACATCTGGGGAGTTCCGTGTTGGTAGATATGAAGTCAATGATACACTTAATGTTTTCTCACATAGGGTTAAGTGGGAGAAAGGTTTGCGTGGAGTAATTAAGATTGTTCCCAGGAAAGCTGAAATTTGGGCCCTTTATAGAAATTGGTCTCCTGATTGGAATGAGCATACCCCTGATGAGGTAATGTACAAGTATGACATGGTGGAAGTTCTTGAAGACTACAGTGAGGAGCAAGGAGTTTGTGTTGCCCCCTTAGTGAAGGTTGCTGGATTTAAAACAGTTTTCCATCGGCATCCAGACCCAATGAAAGTTAAGAAGATTCCAAGAGAAGAGATGTTTAGATTATCACATCAGGTTCCATCCTATGTTCTCACTGGTGACGAAGGTCAAGGTGCTCCAAAGGGTTGCTATGAACTAGACCCTGCAGCAACTCCCCTTGAGCTTCTTCAAGTAGTAAAGGAAACCAAGGGTGATGAGGTGATGCAGGTGTCTGAACTACAACAAAAAACAAACAGTTAGAGTTAGTTGATTGCAGCTTACTTATCTGCATTAACAACTTTCGAGGTTTTACATCAGTTCATTTCAAACATGCCCCCAATTACAGTTCATCTTCAAAGTTTTTGTACAGTTTTGTTGACTTTGTGCTGACAACAGGAGTATGATGATGAAAGCAGTAGTTTGCTACAGAATCATATTTCATAGTCATCATTCAAGTCCTCTAACAAGTATAACATAGGCTTAAAAGGTCATGGGAGTCGGCTTGTGGAGATCAAACATTCTAGCAGCAGTGCTCATCATGGAATTTCCTGGGAGTCAGAGCTTTGTTTGATATTAAGGTAAGTTTTTACATCTATTTCATTATTTTTTTTGAGCTATTTCATTAACCAACATCTAAGATGGTTAATTCCACGTGCACGCACTCATTCTTTTCTGAGGCAATGTAGGCTCACAGAAATATGTCATATCACAGTTCAATAATATAGACGTAGATGCTCATGCTCCCCTAATTCAGTTTTTTGGTTATATGAAGTTTTAGCACACTTTTATTGTCTTCATTTTCTAGTCTTCTATTAGGTCCCTTATTGGTCATATGGCTGTTATTATAATCTCTTCCTATCTTGTTTTTCTTTCACTTATTTGCTACCAGTAATGTTTTTAAACTTACAAGTATGCAATTTTATATATCATTATCATATTATTTGCATGTTAAATTCTCACATATTCCTGACATTTAGAACATATTACATCAAGTACCGCTGCTGTTGCTATCTAAATGTGGTTACTGTATATATTCCTTCTGAGATATAGTTGCAGTCCTCATGTCGATGAGTATGAGGTGAGGATTCTGTGAGTCTCATCATTGTAGGAGCTAACAGATCCCCCACCAATTTATGTTGCTGTTGGTTCTGGGGCTTGAATTGTTGGCGAATTTTCCACTGAGAAGTTTCAGGTTATCTAAATGGTTTTAAAATGCAGCCTGGGCGCGAGGATCGATTTGGCAATTTTTAAAAAAAAACAAGTAAATGTTTAAAAACCAAAGCCAATAACTCCCACTTTTTTTCAAATTCGCTGCAATTTTTATAACCTTTATGTATTTGTTATCATTTAAATATAATCACAAATTCTATATAAAAAAAAGCTTCTGGGTGCCTGGTCCGGCTCCCAATTTCTCTATCATTTCCGTGACACACCTCACATCTTGAGATTCTATAACAAGGATAATCAATTTGAATACCTTACATATACTTTGCATAAAACAAAATTTAGGTAGTTTTTTTTGTTATTAGCTTGTAATCATGTGCCGCCTTACACGTTTTGTTTTGGTAATCCAGACTTTGAAATTTACCAAACTATTGTTGAACATATGGAAAGAGAAACATGACAACTTTTGTGATTATTTCTGTTGAAATCATTTATGCAATTTTACTTTCTATAATACCCTATCTTCCATTTATTATTAAAGTTTACAACTTTACATATTGAAATTGATGTGAGGTAGCAAATGTTCCTCCCAAGGTAAGGTATTATAAATAAAAGTAATTGAGATTGCTGTAGTATAGGAATTACCTTTGCAGCATCAACCTATGATACGTGAAGGATTATATACCTCAACGACCAGCCCATATAATTTAGGATTTTTATCAGAACACAAGTGGCTGACTGAAGGAAGATAAAGGGAGATTGACATGGAAGAAGGGAAGATACTGAACATGTTTTATTATCATATTATTGATTACTATGTTACCCATGTAAGGAAGAAAACAGGATCGACATCGATATACCTGACTGCTCAGCTCCAATGTGAACTTGGAGCCCAAAGGGACATCAAAATTCTATACCTAATTGAGGTGTCATTGTTTGTGCATAACTTGTTTTATGCACCAACAAAGGAACAATGTATGCTATTATGAGTTAGATTAACATGCTAATGTCAGGCACGTGTAGGTAATTCTGTTTAGGGTCAAAGAGCCAGATGGTTTGTTTAATTTGTTTTCAAGGTGCAGTCCACTACTTGTGTATATTTAATTTAAATGTGAAACATTTGGGACATACATGTGAAACGAGAGTTATTGTGGTACTCATATTTATTTTCTTAAGTACAGGGAGTTGGTATGTGCCTCAAGATCTTCACAGATGTATGTATGTCTTATCCGGTCAATGTAGCTGCTATGAAGTTGTATTGCTAAATATATCTTTTTCACTTGAGGTTGAAATTAATCATGGACTTCTTTACCAGCCCATAGATAGATGACTTCTTGTTGTGACGTGCAACTAATGATAGAATATTATATCAATATAAGGAGCCAGCTTAGTTTAGTGCTAACAGATTTTTTGGCATGTGATATGCACGTGAATGAAAATTTGTTATTGCATGTAAAGAGAAGTTTATGATTAAGTGATACTTTCGATTAAGTCTTTTTGCATGTGATATGCATGTGAATGAAAAGTTGTTATTGCATGTAAAGAAAAGTTTATGATTAAGTGATACTTTCTAATTAATGACATCTAACTTAGAAGGTATAGCCATTAACGAGAATGATATATGTAAGCTGAGCTTCAGAGAATTTAAGTAAGATGCATATTTATTGATCCTTTTGTCTTTATAAATGGATATCTAGAATCTAGATATGCAAGCTGGAAATGAAGGGCTTCATAGAAAAAAGAGCGACATGAGTGAGGCGAATGTGTAACATTAAATTGAAGTCAAGTGCATACCGTTAGGGGTTTGCATAACAATAGTAGAGATGCGCATGTAGATGTAGGGCAACAATCGTGACAATTTTGGCTACCTTATGCACATTTTATAACCTAGCAGGTGACTAATCTTTGTGCAGGAAAATTGAGTATGAAGCAGCTAAATTAAATCGCAATTTTACCAATGGGTCAAATGTTGACTTTCTAGAATAAGGATTAGACTCGCCTTTTTAAAATGATATCCACTCATATTTTTCTTCTGGTTATCCCAAATTGAATGAGGACCGAGTGGACAAGGATTGTAAATTAATCACAGCTTTAAAATTGCTAACTCAGAAAACTAGTAATCATGATCATTTCATGTAAAATTATTGATATGCCCGATAATGGGCATTCATAATCGATATTCCCTTGTCTTGCAGTTTGATTGCCTAGTAGACACTGAATGCAAAAAAGAACACAGGAAGTGAGAACTAATAAAGGAATGTGAAGGAGGAAGACTAGAAAGAAGGGACTGGGACATATGAAGACGAAGAAGTAGAAAGTAAATATAAACAAAATTATAAGGGAAAACATGAAAATGATAACTAGCTAATATTCAACTGAAATTAAACAATGAAGAAAAATAAGTAGCTTCGGTCAAATGAATTTCCATTTGTTTCTATGTTAGCCCTTTAAATCAATTCCTTGTACTAGGAAACTATGGAAAGCAGTGTAGCATGAACTTGGACATGGGACATGGGCATCTAGATGCCTGTCTGGTTAGCAACGCAAATACATGTTATATACGTAAATATGTATGTATAGTTAAAATGTGATCATATTTTACAAAATAACACGATCATGTAATTCGATTGTTTGAGAATGTTGATTTGGAATGGAACTTGACATGTTTGTGGCTTGATGCGTTGATTTGATAGTTTGTTGTCGTGTTCGTGCAGTGTCCAATAGTGTCTTAGTGTTATTTAACGTACAAAAATTGAAATAGAGGTTCGTGGTAGCACCCGTCGGAAGAGCTTAAAAAAAAGCAGCCTAAAGGCTAGTAGTGAATGCAAGGACTCGCCGATATTGCCTTTTTAAGCTCTCAGCTCATAAAAGGAGCATCCCTCTGAAATTTCTCAGACGATGAAACTTTTTAGAGGAAGGTAAAAATGATGTAATATGCTGTAGAAAATTGTATCTTTTCGGGCACCAATCCACACGGTAAAGAGCCAATTAGAAAAATAATGACTACATTATGATCGTTTTTTATATATATTATTTTAATTTCTATTTTAATCATATCCACCAGCAATTGGTTAAGGTCCCCCCTGTGTCCGTTTTTTTCCCTTTCTGTGGACAGAAGGGCTTGGGACAATGCACACTTACTATTTATTCTTGGAAAATGTAGAATAGGAAACCACATAGGAGAATAATAATGATGCTACACTCGCATTTACCTGTATAAATATGATGTGCCCTCTTTCTCGAATTGTAATATTATCACATTGAATGATTGAGGGAGGAAAATCTTGGAAATTTAATATTTAAGTGGATACAAAATATTCATAACCATTATGCACATAGTAGGAAAAGATTTGTATCGAATTAACAAAATTGATCTTAATAATATTCGATCTTAAGCATCTATGTATGAAAATTCATTTTGTAAACTTGATGGTCATTTTTAGATATTGTAAATCAAAGTCAACAAAATGGTTTTATAAGGTGGTCTCAACTATGAATCTATCGGATTGGATGAGTTGGATCCATATGCAAACAATAATCCTTTCGTGTGCACGCGCGCGTGTGTTACCGTATCTTTTAGTTGGATTATATATATGAACGTAGGTTCCTATCTCCATGTTGGGTTGCATTAATTGAGTATCCATGTGGTTAAACATGCTCTACATGTCGAGAAAAAGAAGCAAAATACTACGATCTAATGTTCCAGAACGTTATATACACAAGCATCTGATTCTCTGGTGCATACCGCATGGGGTACATATGGATTGAGGAGAAAGGAGGGAGAAAGGAGGAAGAAAGGGAAAAAAATTGGAAACAAGGCAATTGAGATTAAAAACCAGTATAAAGAACCACTTGAAGGAAATGAAACAATGACAAATGTCTACTGAATTAACACTAAGAACAGGAAAATGACCAAGTGACTAGAACTTTTACACCGCACCTAATAGCAGGTATATACAATCACAGTAATATAGGGATCATGTACCACGTCAAAATTCAGACCTGATACTGTCACATATTCAATATGCATTGTATGTGGACTAAGTTGCATGGAAACAGGGAGGGGTACTGGTATGGGTGCGAGACAAGGCAATTTGTAAAATGTAGGGTATGGTGACACAGCTACATATATATTGAAATTAATAATTCACATAAGATCATTATTGTTTTTCAATTCATGTGTTATTAGAAGTAAACTTCCTATCATATTTTTAAGTTTCTATTATTATGTTGATTATTATAAATTGGAAACTATTGATTATTATAAATTGGAAACTACTCGCTTTTTAACTAGACACTAAAATGACCTTTAACATCATGGTTTTGAACTTGGGAATCGGCTAACGAACCCGAACCATGTCTAATGAGTTTGAAGAAATGGATGTGAAGTGTAGGATATACGTCCAACAAGTGTATGACAAGTGTTTTAAATTAAAACACATATCATATAATTGAATACATGTCCGAATACATGTATGCATATATCCAAGGAGTGTCCATGAAGTTTGGGTAGGGTACGGGAACATGTTGTTGCATGTCGGGTACGGCTTCATGATAGTACCCAGGTAACATAGTATGTGGATAAACAAGCATTATGTGACCGCATAACTTTCTTATGTGGTTGCTGCTATTCTTTTAGTACATTTTGGAGTAGTGCAAGCAAGCGATTTGATTTTCTTGTGCATATACATATCCTGCCATTTATGCATTTTTTCTGAAAATTGCCTGATTTGGATGTTTTACTTTTTAACCAGGATTATTATACCGTGTGGTTTGCAATTGTTACTCTATTACTATCATATAATTTCTGTAATGAGTAAATAATGCTGTGTAAAAAATGGCAATTATACAAAGCTTCCTAAATAAGTACGTAGCTAACAAAAGGATGCCTATCCCCATTTTTTGCATACCATACAAATTTAAATAAGATTGACTATATTTGCTTTTGGCCTTTATTTGATGCTTATTCTATATTTCAATATGTTTAACGGTGTAAGCTGAACATCGGTATTTCCTTGGCCAATGTTCTAAAAAGCGGATTATGCGGTCGCACAATCGGTCACATATGTGGATGCGGACTGGATCGCATAAGAATGAGCAAAAAGGCTCCATTATGCGGTCAGCTACATAATTGAATCTCTCGAGTATGTGCCCACGTAAATTTTTTTATGTGGCTCTTTTTTCTCTTTAATTTTCCAGGCAGGATACATTAGTTACCAAACCTGACCCACTTAACTTAGTATGACAAGAGTCCTAACCCCAGTTTTTTTCCCCAAAAATTCGATATCTTTCTCTTTTTCTTATGAGCTATTTCCAAATCCTTTGACCCCACTGACGTTCGCTGAACCTCATCGACGTTCGCTGAAGCTACACCTTCCCTCACTGAGTTTGCCTACCCTCACCAACGCTCTACCTTCCCCGAAGATGTATGCTTGAGCTTTCGTCTGGAATGAGGATGATGAGGAAGAATAGATGATTTGTTTTTAATTTATGAACTTTTAGTTTTTAAGTGCTTAATTTAACAAATTTTATTTGAGTATCTAGTTAATTTTGATGTATGGATTGAATTTTTAATTAGTTAACTAGGTATTGATTGTTCAATTGCATGTTTGTTGATCTTTTGCTTAGTATAATTTCTATTTTTCATGAATTTTATATATTTTTATGTATGATAAATAATAAACATATGTCAAAAAATTTTAAAATGTATAATTCCACATAATCCGATTAATCGACGCATAATTTGATTAGTCGTTACGTGCTCTCGAACTGCATGTATGGTAAAACTATGTTTTTGTACATTGCCCTCAGCATTTATGCTTAGAACTTGTAATGCAGTAAAAAGCATCGCAACTATGTATCCTCCATTTTTGAACGAGAGGCGTGCATCTATGGATTGCACTAGAAACTTGCAAATGTTTGTAGGGATTACTCACACTGCTGATACCAACTTTGAGATCACTTAGCCATTGGTTAAGTTTATAGTAGCTTTATACGGATTGGTTTCTCAAAATAATTTCCAATTTGTTCCAGGCTCCAGCTAAAATACATGAATTTGCTTCTTTCTAATTTTACTTTCAAAAAGCATGATAGTGAAATAGGAGCTACTCCCTTTTATAGGAGTATATGGACCAGACAACTGCCCCCTCAAATATACAAGAATCAACACGCACTACAAGGAGGCCCCAGAAATAGAAATTTGTTTTGCATATGTATAATTATCTTCATTCCTAAAACAATATGCCTCTACATTCCTAGGCTGGTGATATCTTTAAGTGCACAGATCGCGAACTTTTAAAAAGTGAAATGAATTGGCAACTAGTATGTTTAAGATCCTTTGGTTTTTACATCTTGAAGTCCACCACTATTCCCTATGAGTCATGCTTTGATAACTGTAAACAGATCAGAACTTCTTAATATGGCCTGCATGAGTTCAAAACTTAGTATTCTTGAGAGAAATTTGTTCCTGGCTACCACAGCGCAATTATATAACTAAATGCATAGGGTGGTGAGTACAACCAAATAAATGTGAACTGCTTGATGGGCATCTTAAATTCTTTGGCAGTAATTTATTTGGTTTAATTTGGCTTCTGAATTTGGTTTCCCTTTTCCTTGGCTTCTGAATTTTGTTAGCACTTTATTTTTTTTCAAAATATGTTCTCGTTCGTTTAGGTATTTCACAATATACCTTCAATGTCCTGTCATCTGTTTCTTGCCAATATAAGCTACAATGCCAAAGCACCTATCTGAAAGCAGTAGATGACTAATGTTCTCCTTGTTATAAGTTTGCTAAGTTCGGTGAGATATCTTCGGCAGTAATTTAAGCAGTTTGTTTGGATTTAATTGCACTCTTCAAACCAAGATTGTAAGTCTTTCCTAAAGTAAAAGCTTGTGTTTAAGAATGTAAATAGTGATAGATGATGTTGGTCTTCGTTACAGGAAGGTTTCTTCTGACATTTAGTGGCATCCGTGGCTTTTGAGTTAAATTTAATCCCAGCAGCAAAACTGTCATGTATTCCTTTTCTTCTGAACTCAGTCTCGGAAGAAGTTTGAAAGTCTTGCTCCTTGACTCCATGAGCCTTAGCAGCATTACCATTAAGATAGGTTACTTGAGGAAAACCAAGCATTGAAAACTCATGGTAAAATCTTTATTTTGGTCTTGCAGTGCAAAATTAATCCTCAAAATAGAAATGTATTTGAGGGGCATTATCTTCTTGAGTTGATTTTGGTACAAGTTTGCCAGTGAAGAGTTTATCAGGAATTTATTTGTGGTTTGTGATCAATTTTTGCCTAGTGTCCTCAATGGGAAAAATGTTCATATCACTTCCCATCTTCTCACTGGAGATATATTCATGTTCTATTCTTTCTATGCAGAGAACTAGAATATCATCACATAGAAGCTTTATGGAAGTGCAAGCCTATCTATTGTCCTTCATTTTTATTTCATACCCGCTATGAACTTAAACTTTTAAAATTCTGTAATTACCTAGTAAAGCATAACCATTTTTCCTCAATAATGTAGTATGCATTTATTTCAGTTGTATTGTTTATTATCTGTGGCATAGAGTGTTTGAAAATGGTTTCTGCATTTTCTTAGCACATTGACAGTGCCAACTTTCGGTGTCATATGCAGGTTAGCATAGTGATTAATCACTATAACATTTAGAATCATTGATAGTTTGGTACACATTTGAAGATATGATATTAAGCTTGCTGCTCAAGGCACACACTATAGTAATATCAAATCCAGTTCCCTATTATTTAGTGGAGCAGTGCCCTTTGATTGTCTAACAATAAGTGAGAAAGACGTGCAAAATATGTGAAATGTTAAAAGGAAACTTATCATCTTGTGCCTGAGTGTTTTTCATTTATTTATAAGGTAATGTGTGATTATATCTTAATTTTTGTGCCTGCAGCTACTTCGAAGTCTGAGGTGCAACTTGAGGAGCTTCGGGGTATTTTGAGATGTATGGTTTCCAGCCGCTTCAGAAAGTCAACGAAATTTGCAAAAGCTTTTGTTTTTGAGACCTATAAAGGAGCAAAGTTATATATATAGACTGTTTGAGTTCATAAACTTTATTATACCTTTTGTTGCAGTTAATATAGTTACTTATGGAAACAGGTTGAGAAACAGGTCGCCATCCTTGGGCGTCAGAAGTTTCTCCCTGGAACTTAGAAAACTTAAATATATTACAAAGTTTATATAGAACTGCAGTTGCTCTTTATATCTAAAATTTTTTTTCTATTATATTTTTTGGAAATGAGTGTCACTGCTGATGTATATCACCTGAGAAATGGGTTTTATTTGGTTGATGGAAGATGAAAATTCAGTGGGAGGAAGCTTTACCCTCTGTTGTTTTGTTGGATGATGCAAAAGGGTAAAAGAAACCAATAACCTGACATTTTATTTCGTTTTTATGCTTTACTATTTTGACAGGCAGTGTTTTGCAATTTCCCTGGTAATGGAGCTTTACCTATTTATAAGGTAATTTTGGAAAAGTTGTGTGTTTTTATCATGCTTATATTTATCATTCTATATTTGTGGTTCAGGCAAGATACAGGTTATGTGCTCATCATCACAATTTAGGATGATATGTGGTTTATATCTGTGTTGTTTCTCATTTACCGCGTGATGAAATGATATAATGGATGATATTTGGTTTACATATAGTTTTCTGAAAGTGTAGTTGAGCTTGTCTTGGATGGAACTACGATGCATAACGCTTGATTTTATTGTGTTTTTGAAATATTGTTTTAAGGTAGTGTTTTCACAATATTTTGACCTCATATGTACCACTTTTGTTATATTCATTTCTCATCACAACATATTCCTATCTGCATGTTCTCTTTAGAATCAGAGAGACTGGGTGTGATTGATTGCTCATGCTGGGTTATTTAATTTATTTTCCACATTTAATGAAGGTCATGCACATCGCTAATAAAATGAGTTTCCTGTGATATTTATAGATGATGCCCACACTTGTAACTTTCGTACCGGGTATGTATACGAATACCTGTCAGTGTTTCTAGTTGTCACAAATAAGTACACGGATAACAACGACTGAAATTATTTTCTTTTTATTTTAGTATATGCATATTTGTGGACTTTGATTCCATAGATTTTGTGCTAGGTGGATATCTCATCATATGATCCATACAGTTTTGAAATGTTTTTCTAACGCTGATCTATCTGTATCCATGTTTGGTTCTAATAGATATTAAATATGAGTTTTTCCCATTAAAACACATCCATAACTGTATATTTGATTTTAATTAGAGAATAGATATGGATATAGTAAATATCATATCGCATCCGTCCTTCATAGTGCACCCAGGAAATGGGAATCTATGGAAGGAGTTCGAAAAATTTTAATTAGCTACGAGTAAAACTATGAGCTCTTGTAAGAGTTCATCGTCCAGTTACTCATACATATCACATGACCATTACAGAGATCAGCCATTTCAAAGGGGACAAAATATTACTGTCTACGCATCTTATATATAACTCAAATTCCCCTGCATAATCTCAACAGTTATTAGGTCGTAACGCACAAGAAAGATGTATCATGCCGAAAGTAATTGGCTAAGCTGAGGTATAGAAAAACTGCAGCCCCTTGACAAACACGAATTTCAAGTAGCATCCCTTAATCAAGTTTAAGTAAACATGGTCGAAAAGTTATACATTTAAAAATGCCTGTCATTCCTCCACCCATAAAACAGATAATGAGATACTGTATCCAGATTAGCATCGTCATGCACCTTCTGCAAGAGTCGTCTTTGAAGTACTGATGTAGAGAACTATAAAAACAAACATATTAGAAAAGTAAAGAAAAGAAAAAAAAACACAAACTTATTCGAAAGAAAACATTGAATATATTACCGTTATTGCCTCTGATGAACGCATCACCATACTTGTTCTTCAGCTGACCGTTGACGTACTCTTCTGTTTGTTCCATCGCAATGTTCATGTACCCATCCAGACAAGCTAGAATACCTGCAACAAAGTTTTACAGATTAAAGCATGGAGCAACGAGAAAGTAAAGATTTGGCAAGATCATGATCCAACAAACACGTATCCTATATTTAATTCGTCATTATATCATATTTAGTAAGAGTCATAACACCAATTGGATGGGACATGTGCCTGAGAAAATCGGATCCTGCCTGATAAAATATAAGTTGAACTAAATTTCACCTAAGAAAAACCTGCTCAATGATCAGTACCAAGAGCAAAACAATATACAAGCTTAACATTAATCATTAGCAACCATAAAAACTGTAGGTTGGTCTTTAAATTTCAAATAGGTTAGGTTTTGAAATTTTGAGGAGTAAGACCATACTAGGTTACAAAATAGAGCAATTATTAGCCGTTGTAACCACAAATAACTGCAAATGATCATGGATGTTTGCATGAGATTTAATGCAATTACACTTTTCCAGCACACATCATGTTTCTCAACAGAAAGTGCATGGAGAACACTTCAATATAGAGGCCCTATATTTAATAAGATCCCAACAAAAAGGAATGTTGTCAATAAATTAGTGCCTCAGTAGAAAGCTATCAGGCAGTTACTTGACTCAAAAGAACACATAGGAGTCAAGAGTTAACAGATAGCAAACAATGTAATAAGATCAAGTTCTAAACCATATAAAAGCTCAGTATGAGTTGAGAAAACGAGAAAGATGAGGTTTAAACCAGTATATAACAAGAGTCCTACAATTTACAGGTCACCTATTCTACTAAAAGCTGATATGTCCAAGAGAAACTCTTTATCTCCATGCCTGAGTCGGATACATAAATTATTAGCTTTTATAAATGAAATTTCTACAATTTTTTGGGTGTAAAGGTATAATCTCCTTTTGTTTTCTGTATAAATTTGTAAGTACTTCATGTTTTTATACTTACGGGACCAAGCCTCAAATAAAGAAGAGTCATTTTCGTAGCTGGCATCCAGTTTGATGTCAATGCAAGAATGCTGAATTAAATGAGCAACAAGCAGAATAAGCTAAAAGAACGGGACACAAAGCATAACTTCAACGGAGGGTATTGAGGAAAAAACACTTAAAATAGTTTGGATGTTCATATTGGAAACTGGTGTTTGACTTGATTGAAGGAACCACTAGGGCTAGGAGATAGCTGAAACAAACATGAAGTATGGCAATTGAAACAAACACGAAGTACGGCAGTCGAAACATGTATATGCAAGGTTATCTACAGTGGAGAGCGTCGCGTAGCTGTGAGGCATCGCTAAGGCTATTTGGGGCTATTGCGGCAAAATAGTGGTAAAAAGCGCAAAGTCAAATAGCAATCTAATTTGACAGTGGATAGCGTCGCGTAGCGTAGCGGTGAGGTATTGCTAAGGCTTGGGGCTATTGCGGCAAATTAGTGGTAAAAAGCGCAAAGTTAAATAGCAATCTAATTTAGATATGAATAACTATTTTTAAAAAAATTAAAGAAAAATCTAGGAAATCTAAAAGTGCATATTTGATGATTTAAAGAGATCCTAAACATGAAATGGACATCTAACCATCACATAATACCGAAGACGACTGGCGGAGTCCAAAAGTCGTCATTTTTTAGAAGATGAGTTGAGTGGTGAGAGGACTGCACAAAGAGGAGCTCACGATGAGAGGAAGTGCTGAGAGAGGTGCCAGAAGCTATGGGAGGTAGCGGGAGTATGCTGGAAATCACAAGAGGCAGTGGTTACGGGTCAGGTGTAATTTTTAAAAAATAAACCTCAAACCACTTTTAAATAGCGGTTAAAAAGCTGATTTTGCCCGCAATCACCAGCTATTCACCACTATGGCGTGCTGTTGGCCGCTTTTGTGAGTGGAAACGCATATTCCGCAATATGTCACCGCTATTGGGCAATAGCGTAGCGGGAAGGGACCGCTAACATTATTAGCGCCGCTATTGCGGTGCTATTTACCGCTATTTATAACAGTGTGTATATGTAAAGCTAATGTAGGTAATCCTTAATAGAGCTGGAAAAGAAAAAAAATCCATATACGTCCAAATGCCAAAACTATGAAATAGAGGCTTTGTTGTGGTGCTGCTGACGGTTGTACTCAATCATTAAAGGTTTATCCGCATGCAAATACACATTCAAATGGCATTCATGTACATGTTGAACAGATGTACGTTTGTTATTCACAAACAAATAAGCATATAGCTACTTGGAAACGAATTAGCCTGCAGTTACAAATGGAAATTGAGACATAATGGACATTACTGATAAAAGCAACTATTGCTTCAGCCTAAATATTAATAAAAGCCAACTAATCACACGAGCAAAGGGTATGCCTCGGGCTCAAGCAATTAGATGTTGATAAATGCAAGAACTTTTAATAATTGGGCAAATTAGGTTGCCGTGAAAGGGTGTTATATTAGAATGTTTAACAACACAACTATTGCAATACTAATAGTAGCTAATTATGCAGATTCACTCCTTGGTGCCAAATAAAGGAGCTGTAGAAAAAGCACCCCGAGGCCAAAGAAACAATATTATCAAACATCCTGATAGGGAAGGAAAAAAAACATGTGTTGCCCAACAGGACGTATGGAATGCACATTATCCAAGGTTCAGCATATGGCAGCATCATGTTAATCATACACCATAGTTTATGCATAACAGCATAATAAGGTTACATAAACATTTAATTGGAGAGGGCGACGAAGGAGAATTAAATAAGTTATTCTCCTTTTAAAATTTTGAGATAATAGATTTTCCTCGTGAATCGCCACATAATTCTTAGAAGGAAATGCAGCCATTACAGTGTTAAAAGCCGTAGACAATATGGAGGTTAACAATGTACTTTGTTACATAAGTCCCTAGCGAAGATTTCTAAAGTTTGAGTTGACAATAACTTCATAATAGAAAGAAATCAGTGAGGGGTTGCTTCACCTCCGCTATCAAAACATGTATCTTGTTTAAAAACACACATATTATGCTCTAGAGATTTTCTAAGAAAGCATCGTTCCTTGAACTAAAAAAAAAAAAAAATCAGATCCAAACAAAAAGGGTTTAGGGTTTTACTTCCCAGTATCTTTAACAATCTAGGATCCACTTGAAGCATCGCAGTAACCGCTCAATTTACAGCTGCCTACCAATTTTCGCCACCGAATATCGTCTAACGAGTAAAACCGGGCCTTTTACCCAACAATAAAAAAAAATTAGGGTTCCAGTTAGGGTTTCTACTAAACCCTTGTCTAAAGCGAACACCTTATGCATGATTTTCTGACAAACTGAGTTAATCCGAACTAAACAGGCAAAATAAAAGAAAGCCTAGAAATTAAAGAATGGATTATTATTATTATTTTATACCTCTGTAATCGACACCAGAGTTGAGCTTGACGACGACAGGACGGCCTCTGATCGATTTAAGGAAATCCGCCGGTGTCTTTACTGACCCTCCGCCGCTCCCGCCCTTTTCTCCGCCGCTGCTCATCTCCCTCTCTCTCTCGAGTTCTCGTTCCTGGTTCTCTTCGGTTATCGAGAGGAAGGAGCGGTGAAGTTACCGGTTGCACAATTTGATTGGTTACCCTCGGACACACTATTTTATGAGTTGAAAGGGTTAGTTGTGTAAAGACCCTGTACTATCCCAAGGAAAATACCCTATAGGCCAGCTCCATTGATGAATAGCAGATCGATAAGATTTTACCTTTAGATCCCCTTGAATATGGAGACAAATCTCAAAATGTAAAAGATGTAAAGATTGAGATCCCATGGGTCTACCATTCATTTATAGACCTGTGCCATGGGATACTTTCTCGTGCTATCCTGCAGTCGCCAATTGATTTTCTGTAGTATTTGCCAAAGTGCGTAAATTTTATTTTGACTTTTTTAGCTGTTAAAAAAAGTAATAATCGAGAGTCTACCTACACTGATAGAACTATAGAAGGTATCCGCCTCAATAATTTTTTTGTTTGAAGTGTAAAAGAATCGGTCAGAGGGTGAATCCGTGTTATTATCATTGGTGATTTTAAAATTATACATGTAGATCCACAGATTTCAAGATTACATGTGAATTATGATAGACCTCACAGTTTCGAAATGTAACTAATCGTAAAATATATTAAAATTCTACAAAGTTATCAAATCATCACTTGATAGTTTTAATATTTTGATTTGGAAAGCATGTCTT
>JBAKGM010000200.1:15998942-16020043 GCA_037177215.1 Asparagus racemosus
TTAATTTGAAATATATTAAATATTTAAATAAGTAAAGAGAAGAGGAGAGAGGAAATCCACATAGTAACATCACAATCTATCAATTTTAACTTGGACTTTCTATTAAAAAATTTTCATTAAAAACAATAGTGTTAGAATGGAGTGTGGATTTTGAAATCCTAGTCCTGATAACAATCCTAGACAACCAATGACACCTTAAATTCAAATCTAAATCCTAGTCCTAAACCAATAACACGTTAAATTCAAATTCAAATCCTAGCTCTAAACCAATAACACATTAAATTCAAATATGAATCCTAGTCCTAAACTAATAACACCTTAAATTTAAATCCAAATACTAGTCCAAAACAAAAAAAACATTCTAAATTGAAATCCAATAAAAAGTCCGAGTCCAAATCAGCAATCCACAACCAGTTCAACTTTGACCCAACCATGATCAAACTAAAAAGTAACTTTTTCATGATAAATAAAAGAAAGTAACCTTTTTTTGGCTAAGATTGTATCCACTAAAACTAGTTTTGTAAAGTTGCTAAACACACCAGTGACATGAGTAGATTTGAACCTGAGAACTTCCACAATGGAGGGGGTTATTCGATCTAAGTCATGGATGAGGGAATAGAGAGAAACATGTATTTTTTTCACTATGGGCTAATCAACTTGAAAATAACACATTGATTTAAATTTCTAAACATGAGAATATATTATTTATTTATTGTTTTTATGACATAGCCATTCTATTGAATAAGGAATTGAAATGATTGGGATCCATTTGGATTGGATTTGTTTCTTCACCAAATTAGATTTCGGTGTTAAAAACTTGAGTTGTGTTGATGGGTTTTGATGACGTTGATCATCATAGTTGTGCAAGGAATAAGGCCCCTGTCTCTAACAATAGTAAGCTCATTATGACACTTTCCTTTTAACTTTTCTTTCTTCTCTTTTTGGGTGTTTCTTCCATCTCCATCCTACAGAGCAAATTCATATTCACAGGGGAGAAAAAGAAAAAGAAAAAAAACAGACCTTCACACACTGATGAAGATAGCCTCTATAAATTTATCAAAAAAGTTGGCTAAATTACATTAAAATATCATAGTGTTTACCCAATGTTGCATTTAAATGAGTAGAAATCATATTAGAATGGCTCGCTCTTTGCAGATTGTTTTGAGCCACGTAAAAAAATTTATTCAGAGTATTTTTGATGATGTTCAATCAGGTAATCCAATGGGTATTTATATAACTTCACCCTCAATGTGGTTATCTATTAAGTAGGAACTAATTGAAGACTTAATTCAAAATAATTCAAATCAACAACTAATTGAAGGCTTATTCAAATTATTTAAGTTGGTGGAGGAGGTTGGGGTTTGTTGAGCATTGGACCGGTCCTTTACAGGCCCCCTCAAGATGAAGGATTCATTAGAGAGTCCTATCTTAGCTCAAAGGTATTGAAAACACTGTTTGGATGAAGCCTTGGTCATGACATTAACAAATTGATCATGAGTGGAGATGTAGAAAATACCGAGTTTGCCGGCTTGGACCTGTTGTCGAACAAACTAGTAATCAAGAACAAGGTGCTTCATTCTTGAGTAGAAAACAAGATTGAAACTAAGATAAATGGCTGACGTTGTCGCAATGCACCAACGGAGGATGAGATAGAGATGCCAAGTTCATGCAGCAGAATTTGTACCCAGTTGATTTCAGCAGAAGTATGCATGAGTGTCGTATACTCATCCTTTGTGGATAACCGTGTGACAGTTTTCTATTTGGACAACTTCCAAGAGATAATGTTGGAGCCCAGATAAATAACATATGCAGTCATCGACGACCTGTCGTCTAGATTACCACTCCAATCTGTAGTAGTAAACGTAGTTAGGTGCAGAGGAGAACTTTTCTTCTAGGATAACTCATAAAATATTGTGCCTTTTAAGTAATGAACCACCCGTTTGAGTGTTTGCCTATGAACTGTGCTAGGTTTGTGCATATATTGAGAGAGTCAGTTGACGGCGAAGGAGATATCTAGATGGGTTAGGGATAAGTATTGAGGTGCCCCCACCTAATTGGCGATACAAGGTGGCATCAGTTGACTGTTGGCGATACAAGGTGGCATCAGTTGACGGAGTGCCATCACGCAGTTGTTGTAGAGAGTGGAGTGACAACTTCTTCGGCACTATCAAGCTTGAATTTATAGTTAAAATATCATGAATATATCTTTGCTGAGACAAGAAGCAACCATGGGATACATTAATTAGCTCGACATCCAAAAAATAATTTAGTGGTCCAAGATCTTTTAGAGAAAACCGAGTAGAATATTTTGTAAGAAAGATTCTTAGAAATTCATTGTTATTGCCTATGATGATTATGTCATCAAATACACAAGCATATAAACTTAAGTACCGACCTTGTCGTAGATAAAGAGAGATGAATCAGACATCGCACTAGTGAATCCAAAATCAAGGAGAAAATAGCTTAGTTCGTAGTACCATCCCCTCGGTTCTTATTTAAGACCATAGAGTGTCTTCTTGAGTTTGCAAATATGATGAGGAAATTGGTTGTCAACAAAACCTGGAGGTTGGGTCATGTAAACTTCTTCCTCCAACGTGCCTTGCGAAAGGCATTGTTTACATCTAGCTATTTGAGAGGCCATCCATTGGAGATTGCAACACAGAGAAGTACATGAATGGTAGTAGGCTTCACGACAGGGCTGAATGTTTCTGTAAAATCAATCCTAGGTCGCTAATGAAAACCCTTAGCAACAAGTCGGCTTTGTATATGTCAATGGAGCCGTCAGAGTGTCTTTTGATTCTAAACACCTATTTGCAAATTACAAGATTTTTAGTGTCATTGATCATCACATTTTATTATATTTTTATGCCCTCATTATCTTTTTTATTTAAATAAACATATAACCAATAACATGTTTTTCTCTTAATCTACATGAATTGAAGAATTAATGAATAAGAGCTCAAAAAAACTCAAATTTCTTTTTTTAACCTTTTATTGAAGCCAGGGATCAAGCCAAGTAGCCTACAGAAGCCAAAAAAAAAAGATCCAATATGAAAAGAAATCAAGTCAAAATCGTATTCAGGATGATTAGCCGTAAAGAAACGATGATATCTCTCAATCCGGAAGGCAAAATTTAACATATGATATATAAAAATCGCCTATCTCAATGAGACAGAGCAATCCATATTTTCAGAATTTTGAGATTCTAATTAGTTGGTCAACCAATTGATTTGTAACTGATTCGATTTACGGCTAAGATTTAATCCTTAGAGCCTAAGTAAAATCTAATGGCTATTGTTGCTTACTGTAGACTATAAATAGGAGTAGAGGGTGAAAAATTTTGTAAAACTCTATTTGGAGAGGAGGATTACTCTTAATTGAGAAGACTTTTCAAAGTTATAAACTTTATTTGCAATTAATAATTTCTTTTACCTCATTATATTTTTCTTTTCTTCTCTTTATTGATTAATAAAGATGCAGATGAAGATTTTCTTTAAGAGACTAGAACCCTCTTGCAATGTAAGCATTCTTCTTCTTCTGTAATTAGTTTAAATTCTTGTTGTAGATAGTTTTATTTTTCATTCTTTTAATTCATGTCTTGTAGTATAGATTTACTTTCATGCTCTTTTATTTTATTTATTTTCTTGCATTTTTATTTTGTAGTATAGAATTATTTTTTTGCATAGCTTAGATTTACTTTTATGCTTTCTTATTTTTGTTAGTTAGATTTCTTTTATACTCATGGTTTAGATCTTTGTTTTCTTATTCTTGTTCTTATTTTTGTAATTAGTTTTTATTTTTCTTGTATTTTTATTCTCTTTCTTTCATGCTGTCTAGTCTAGATTTTTTTTATTTTATAAAAATGTGTAACTAAAATCTTGTAGAAATTCTAGAATTGTATGAAACCAATTTGATTTCTTTTAGAATTTGTGGATTGCTCTCTTGTGCTTAAAATGATAATGTTTAGTGTAATCAACTAGAGAACTAATTGATAAAAGAAGAATTTGATAATATATGCTTATCTTGAGTAGTTTGATACGTTATTCTTATGAATTGTAGAATTAATAGCTCGTTATTAGTTTTTTCATGAATGTTGATTTTACTTGGATGATAATTTGATAAGCTATGGTTTCCTTAAGTGGTTTGGTAGTCTATGCTTAATAAATCTAAAGTAAAAATATGATAAAAAGTGAGTAGTTCATAAATCCTAAATGAATGCAACTAGTGAATTCAATTCTAGATTCTTCATTCCTCTAATTGATTTTCTCCATCTTTTACTTGTTGTGATTTTCCTCTTTTTGGTCAAATTTCTCTTTATTGATTTTGTTCTTTTCCATTTTATTCTTTATTTTCTTTTATTTATTTTCTTGATGTTATTTATCTCTCTTTCTCCCCTCTTGATCTAGTTTTCTTTTATTTGTAAATAATTATACACTCTCTTTATCTCTCTATATTTACACTTTCACTCCTAATTGTCTACATAGAAATCTAGGATCCAACTTAGATTATTTCCTACAACACCTTCTTCGAGGGATCGACATTGTATCTATACTATAACTTGATTGTGCACTTGCAATCTTGACACATATTCACAACACATCAGTCATTATCTGGACAAGTTCCCAAGTGCCATTATGCAAAAGTGCGTCAAATTCATTGGTCATCACTTCTCATCAATGAGTTTCCTTCATAGCTTGATTTGCAGTGGTGGGTTCCAGTGATGGAGAAATGTGATGTTTGCAAGCAATATAAGAAAATGGGTGTTTTGGTTTAAAAATATTATTTTGGGACCGGGTGATAGGTCTGTGGGATGGAATAAGGAGTGTACAGAAGGGCAACATGGTATTTGGAGGAGCATCACTCGAGTTGGAGGCAAGTTTAGGCACATGAGTTGCTACCAAGGGAGGAAAGGAAGATGATATCTATTGTACAACCAGATTAGGGACCAAAGACGAATAAGGGATTTGCAAGACAGAAGGCATATCAGTTTCAGGAGTATGCGAAAATTAAATATTTAGCGATTGATTTTTAAGAGAACATGAGGTAATTATCTTAGCAAATGGAAAAATATGCTCTATAAATTGAACATGTCGTGAATGATAGATGCTACCAGTGTTGACATCAAGACACTTGAAAGTCCTCTGAGTAGCAGAATAACCTAAGAAAACACAAGGAAGATATCTATGATGAAGTTCAGTTGCTGCATAAGGGCGAAGCCATGGGTAACATAAGCAACCAAACACTCGCAACTTAGAGTAATTTGGTTTGTACTGAAATAAACATGCACATGGAGTTTGATGTTGCAATACTTGAGTTGGTAGCCTGTTAATTAAATATGCAGTAGTAACAAAAGCATAAGACCAATAGCAATGTAGCATTTGAGCATGATTTGTGATAGCTAAACTAGTTTCAACAATATGTCTGTGTTTATGCTCAGAAGTGCCATTGTGCTCCGGTGTATGTGGAGGTGTAGTAAAATAAGAAACACCTTGTTGAGATAAAAAGGAATAAAGCTTTAGATATTCACCCCCATTATCAGTGTATATGGAAATTAAAGATGTATCAAAGTAGTTTTCAACCAAAGCTTTAAATTTTCGAAATATCAAAGAAACATTAGATTTACATTTCATAGGATAAAGACGAACATATTTGGTCCACTAATCAACAAATATTAAGTAGTAGCGAAAACCATGAATCAAAATTACAAGAGCAGGACCACAAACATTTGAGTACACAAGCTGCAAAGGCTTTTAACTTGTCAATGTGTTCTTTTAAAAAGGGCAACTTTGTACTTTTATTACAAAAGCAAGATTCACAATGAAAAGAAGTAGAGTTTTTAATAGAAGATAGTAGGTTATTAGAATTCACTATATAATGAAGAGTGTGACAGTTGGGATGGCCAACCCGCTTGTGCCAAACATCAAGCAGTGTGTTTTATTCCTATAAAGGCACGAGGAGAAGAAGGATGACAAAAACTGTGCAATTTGAGGTAGCATGTAGACGTCATTTTAATTCTTCCCTCGTAGCATAATTGCTCCCATGCCTAAGTCTTTCACCAACAAACAATAGGGAGAAATTCAAGAGACACATTATTAGTTTTGCATGATTATGAAACCGATAATAAATTTTGTTTAATGGAAGATACACAGAGAATATTACCAACCTTCAAAGATCGAATAGAAGAGGGTTTAGAAGTAGAACCAATTTTAGAAATTTTTAAACATGAACCATCACCTAGCTGCAACTCATTTGGTCCCCCATAGTTAGTGAAGAGAGATAGATTATTGAAGTCAAATGTGACATGATGGGAAGCGCCAGAGTTAACAAGCCAAGGTTTCTCATTTTGCCAAGCAATGTATGTAATATTTGCTTGAGGTTTGGTACGCTCAATATATTTTGCTAGATGCCAACAATCCTTTGCCAAATGACCCTTATTGTCATATATTTGACATGAGACTTAAAACTTATCACCTTGCGGAAGCTTCCTAAAACTATCAGAACCCGAGCCTAAGTGAATGAAACCACTAGATTTGATGGTTTTGAAACCATTGGATTGAAAGCGCGACCTGGAGGCATTAAAGTTATTTGATTTTTAGGTAAGGTTAGTTGCAGCAAGATTAATTTGTACTAAAAGCTTCTTCTCATTTTTGTATACCTTCTTGCTCGGTGAGAAGATCATAAAATTCCTCGTAGGAGATCAGTGTGGAGCTAGCTCGAAGAGCAGTGGTTAAAGTCTTGTAACATCGTGAAAAATATGGTAAACCAAATCATCCTCAGAAATTGGATTATTAGCAAGAGAGAGATCATCAAAAATATATTTCATAGTTTGGAGATACTCACGCGTGGGTTTGTTGTCTTGGTGAGTGAGAGTCAATCTTTCCTTTAAAGACATGACTCGAGCCCTTGTTTTTCAAGCATTTAGGCATTCTAGTTTTTGCCACTTCTATGTAGTAGTGAACTAGTGATCATGAAGCTGACTTGAGCCACAGCTTTAGGTGAACTAGACGCAATGATCGCATTTTGTAGGAGTTGGTCTTGTCACTCCCAAAAAGCGAAAGCCAGCTTGGGTGTCTCATCTTTGAGCAATTGAGATGGATAAAGGGTGGTTCCATCAAGATAACCAGTTAGACCATGACCCTTCACAGGAGTGAGGCATTATTTTTGCTACATGGGGTAGTTGGTGGATGTGAGTTTTAGTGGGAGTTGAGTAGCGGCATTGATGGAGATAAGAACTTGGGAATTAGGATTAATGATGTAGGAGGTTTGATCAGAGGCCATGGAGGATCGAATGCTGTAAGGCTAGATAAGCTCTGATACCATAAAAAAGTTTTTTTAAAGTATTTTTAATGATATTCAATCAGGTAATACAATAGGTATTTATATAGCTGCACCCCTAAAGTGGTTATCAATTAAGTAGGAACTAATTGAAGACTTAATTCAAAATAAATTCAAATAAGCAACTAATTGAAGATTTATTCAAATTAACTGATTTGGTGGGGGAGGATGAGATTTGTTGAGTGTTGGACAGGTCCTTTACAATATTATGGTTGGGAGAGGGTAGTTTGATAATTCATTACCCCCTATTTGGCACAAATGAACCCCGCGCGTCGTGCAGGGTTCTGATAGAGAACGCACTCCACCGAAATACCATAAAGTTTTAAAATGTTTCACATTATTACCATCGGTTATGCAAACGTGAGAACTTTACCAAGAAAATTCTCATGCAACACTCACATACTATTTCTAGAACATTTTAACCCTTTATTATTATTTTTGTTAAATCTATTGTTAAACATATTAAAATCCTATTTTAACTCTGTCCTAGTTCTACCTTAAAATAAACTTTAGATAGGTTAGCAAAAAAATTAACATGCGGTAAGCGTTACAATATTCTAAAATTAGTAGATGAGCATCACATGAGAGTTTTCAGTATTAAATTCTCACGTTTGCATAACTGAGGGTGTTAAAGTGTAACTTTTAGAAATTCTAGGATATTTAACTAAAGTCACAACTGATGGTATTTATATGCAATACCGCGTAAAAATAGGGTATTCAATTATAATTTACTCAAGAACTTGAGTTACCATGATTCTGTTTATTACCTTGAAAATATCCATTTCACCCACTTGTTTCGTGCCATGGTAGTCTAAAAGATGTTAGTTTTCGAGAAATTAAGTAAGAAAAGTTCAGAAGAGCTAAATCAAAATTTCAAAGTTTATGAGAGTTATCTACATCAGCGACAAACTTACAAATTAAAGCTGTTGGGAGAGGGGTCCCTAAAAAATAACCCATACAAAAACGGATCCATAGCCGTAAGCGGATATTCAATACCCGACCCTAATCCAATCCGTTATCACCGTGTCGGACGAATAGTCCCTCTCACCTTATCCTTTTCCGTTATCTTCCTCTCCCTCGTTCCCTCCCGCTGAAAAATCATTTCCAGACCCCCAAAACCCTAACCCTAATGGCCACCGTCGGCTTCAGCCTAATCTCATCCTTCAAAGGCCTCACTCTCTCCTCTCTATCCTCCTCCTCCTCGTACCTCAGCGGCGAGCTCGGCCGGATCCAAATCGGCCAACCGGCGTCGATCTCGTTTCCTCTGGAGTTGCCTCTTACGATCGAATCTGCTCACAAGAAAGGAGCGGGGAGCACGAAGAACGGTCGAGATTCGAGGGGGAAGAGGCTCGGAGTGAAGATCTACGGCGATCAAGCCGCTCAGCCTGGCGCTATTATTGTCAGACAGCGGGGTACCAAGGTAAATTTGCTTCTCCCTTCAAACCCTAGCTGATGAATTTCATGCTGTAGTGATTTTTGTTTGGTTGGATTGTTGGGATAATTGTAGTAGAGGATTGATCATTTGGATCGGCCCACTCGGTGAAAGAACACTACCATAGGACGGTGAGAGTTCACAAGAGAGTTATTTGGAGTTTGTCCCTCAAACCCGCTATGTTTTTGCTTCCAATTTGATTTCTTCACCCAGAAAACATATGTAAATAGCGGCATGTATGCTTTACAAAGCCAATAAATTTATTATACGGTAGCAATTAAGATTTTACATGCATATTTATAGGTGTTAATTTCATATTATGATATGAACCGTCTTTGGATTACATTGTATAGAAGTTACGTTGGTGATCAGTTACTTACAAGGAGATATGATTTTCTATTTATTTGTGATCTAAGTATGTTCACGGGCCTATTAGGACACCTTGCTTATGATTGCCACATGTCGTACTACAACATGTTATAGAGTGGTGTGTCTCAGCCACTGGAGTAGAGATTCTTAGAAACATGTGGATATTTGTGGACACAAATATTGAGTTGGACCAATTTTGGAATAGGTTTAGACCTATCACTATCATAGAAAAGAGTAATTCTAAACACAATATATAGAAACTCCTTTGATTTGAGAATGTTATTAAGTCTTATATGTAAATAATATGGTTTTGATATTGTCAATCAGTGATGCCCAATTGGAGGCTATACATGGACATATTGGGGCATGTAATGACTGCATGAAGCTGTGCAGTCATTCAATAAGAATCATCACTTCTAAAGTGGAAGAGAATATTCTCAATTGTAACAATGTAACTTTTATATATTGGATTAAACTAGTCAATTTACGAATGTGTGTGTGTGTGTGTATTAAAAAACAGATGTTTTGTCCAATTATATTGAAGTGATACACATATAAGTTCTGAGATTGACGATGACTGTCAAGGTCTAATGCAATAACTTTATATAAAAGAAGCCATGATCACTCACATACTTATGACCTTTGGCTTATGACTTGATATTTTCATTAATATGTATTGTGATATAGGGATCTCAAAATTAAATCTCTATCTTATGTGTGAAAGTTGTAGTTTGTCGATGGATATGATTACAAGTAAATTAGTAGGGAGTAATTTACAAAGGAGAGAGGTCCCAAATGAGTCTTATGCGACATGGTCTAATTAAATCTTAGTTATTGAAAAAGTTTAATTGGAATAAGTAAAGTCATGACTTTTGATTTGCTGGTATCAATTAATCCATGGATTACATTTGTCATTAATAAAAATATCAAGTCATAAGCCAAAGGTCATGAGTATGTGAGTGAGCATGGCTTCTCTATATAAAGGTTTGAGAAACCTATACTAAGCATCCCAAAAAGAAAACAAAAGGGCTATCAAAATAGCAAATTTATTTGGAGTAAAAGCATCACTTTTCTAGAGACTAAAAGTTGAATTGGATTCATCAAGAGCATTGTGTGTGACGCTTTGGAGGATTTTGCATTTGTGAAATCTTTGTGAGATAATCCTATCTCATTTATTGTATTCATGTATGCCCTATGTTTGATCATGTCTCAAATTATTTTTTAATGATACCTAATATGATTAAGATAACTTGCAAACTTTCACAAACATTTTGTCAACACTCGTAGTAGACCTTGGACTGATCCCTCAAAGCCAACAATTAGAGGGAAGGAACCCAAATCACTTATCAACCCACTATTAACTTCCTATTTATTCAATGAGTAATTTATTCAATGACTAAATGAACCCTCATATACCACCATGCTTCTGCAGCCTAGCGCTCACATAGGCTGACTTTTGAACGTAGTCATAAGAATGTTGCAGTGTGGCATCAGCCCTTTACCTTTCATTAGACTAGTCTTGAAAGAACGTTGCAATATTGGTGTTATCTTTCTTGCCGCTCGCTTACAATTGGAAAAGTGGAATCAACTCTAATATCATTTGTAAGTAACCTAGGAGGATTCACCCCTAAAATTAAGTTGACTAGCTGTTAGATGGGGGGAGCTCAAACCCTTTATAAACCAATTATTGCCTCTTCTTTTAGTCAATGTAGGAATGGACCCTAACAACAGTGAATAATGACCTTTCTATTTAGCAAAAACACCTATCGGTTTGAAACTTACACCAAACAATGTTGGAAAAAGCGAAAAATTGAAATAAAAATTCTTGATTTTTAACCAGAGAAAATCACAAGCTTCAAAGTTTCAAATCTTTAAAGAATAAGCATATTCTTCATATGACACTTATCTTACACTTTATATAAGATTATTAAATATAAGGTATAAACTATTTAAAATCAGTATATATGGAATTCACACGATAAAACAGGTAAACTTTTAGTTTCACAGAAGAATTAATGTTGTGATGGCGTTTCTAGTGGTTGAAGTAACAGGAACTAACCGAAGCTTCAGTGTGAAGTTATAAACCATTGAAGTAAAAATCATAAGGAAATGAAGTTGCCAACAGCCCTACCAGTCGGTGGTTCCATACGTAGTTGCAATTGTTTGAGATCCTTATATTGTATTTGGAGATAGAGATTAGAAAAAGATAAGGATATGTGCTAAGGAGTAGGGAGATCATTGGCTGAAGCCTAGGTTACACAGACACTTCATTTGGGCTCCTGTATCAATGTCCGACATTTCCCGTATCTGTGTCTGTGCCCGGCACTCCTTGAACACTTCTTGAATATATACATGCATTTATTCAGACGTGTACTCAACTATATAATATATATTTTAGTTTAAAACACTTGTGATACACTTCTTGGACATATAACTTACACTTCACCTCAATTTTCTGCAATTCATTGGACTCGGGTCAGATTTGTTTCAGTCCATAAATATGATTTTAAAGGGTCATTTGGGTATCTAGTCAAAAAATGAGCGGTTTTTCAATTTATAATCCTCTGAATAAAAGAAACATAAGAATGTTTTAGGGATTTTAGTCGTCATAACTTGTGAATGAGAAATAATAATAATAATAATGATCTCATAAATTATTAATTTCGATATGTATATATAGCTGTCCCCGTGTCCTATCTTTTACAGGTTCACTGCATCATGTATGCACACCTATGTCCGTGTCTGCACCTGTACCCATACCCATACCCATGCATAAACTTACCTTAAAATAGCATAAGCATCATAGCTTAGACCTTATATGAATAAACTTGATGAGGTTGAAATAGGCATGTGACATATGATAGGAAGATCAAAAGTTCAAAGCAGACTACAATCATAAGCTCAAATGCCACTTGATACTTTTAAGTTCTTTCTTGTTTCATGCTAACAGTTATATGTCTATGTCATTTGGAATGGAGTTCCTTTCCTTTTGTTTACATCAATGGCAACTTACACCAACTTCTTCCTAAAAAGAAGGTTCAATTTTCTGAAATTTCAGTTCCATCCTGGAAATAACGTTGGGCTGGGCAAGGACCACACTATCTTCTCACTGATTGATGGTCTGGTGAAGTTTGAGAAGTATGGACCAGATAGGAAAAAGGTGAGTAACCCATGATCAATATATTATTATTGGATCATATTATGAATTCCCTAAGTTGACAGCTTGAAGTTCTTGATTTTGCGACAGATTAGTGTTTACCCTCGTGTTGAACAGCCGGAGAACCCCAACAGTTTCAAAGCCAGGAGAAGGGAATACTTCCGGCTTCAGCGCGAGCGCAAGAAAGCAAGGCAGGAAGGCACTCTCCCTTCTGCGCTAGTATTGGCTTCTGCCGAGGGCAATTCAGAAGCCAATCCTGCTTGCTGATAGATTGTCATTGTAAAATTTTCATTGCAAGGTACTACGGGCTTCTTTCTATTGTATGTTATTCCTTTGCCAAAGTCAGAAAATGCAATGTCATTATGAGCAGGTTCCTTATTCTGCTATTGTTGGTTTCATGCCTCTTTTTCACCACTGAACTTCATATAGCATTTTGGATAGACTTAATTAAGTATAACAAATGAGTCAACAGGGAATGGTTATGTGTTTCTTTTATGGGTTAACTGTAAACAAAGATCTTAAAAGTCTTTGATGATGCAATAGGAGGCTGGCATCCATAAAAAAAGGGTGAAATTTTGACACTGCTGCATCTTTCCTTTTGCTAACTGCTGCTTTTGTTCTGCAAATTGCCTTTCTGCATCTAGAGTCTTATCATCTGCTTTTTACCGAATTAGACTGGTAAAGAATAATGAGCAACTTGCTAGCTGACTGTAGGCATGCTTTATTAGTATACAAACAGGTTGTCAGACCTTTATTTTTCCCATCTTCTGTGGCAAAAATAAGTCATGAAAATAGTCAGCAACTGTACTCTTTAGGTTTTTTCCCCCTCAATCCATGTCGTGCATTTAAAAGGCAACCAAATTCGCAATAAAACAAGAAACTTTGATTCAAGTTATTGAAACTCACAAAAACTAAGCTCTCAACAAGTTCTTCATCTTACTCAAAACATTAATTATAACACATGGAGAAGATTTAACTGAAAACAAATACAACGTTGGCTACTAATTCAAGCTTCTATTTAGAAAATGGCGGAGCAGAGAGCAGAGATCATTGTTGCTGCAAAGATGCCTGCAAAGTTGATCTTATTCATGATGCCACCAGAACTGCTGCTGGCAGTGGAAGATCCTGAAGGTGCTGCTGGTGTTGTAGTAGCTGCAACAAAAATTTCAGAATGAGAATTTATTAGGTAATAGGAGCTTTAAGTGCTCATTATTTATCAGGGGTTATAAGTTTGGGCTTAACCTTTTGTGGCATTGGTGAAGATACCGTAGTCTGGTGAACTTGGCGATAAGTTGAGAAGCTCTGTCATCAAATAGAGTCAGCAGGGATGGAAAAGCGAACAGAAAGTAACGAATTAGCATGTAGTGCCTGATACTAGTTCATTGATATGATTTAGGACATTAGCCTAGTAACGATAAAGTTTTTGGGGGAAATCTCCATTTTATAGTGTCAAGATGACGCAAGAGAGTATGACCCATATCGATGGTAGGTTAGGAGCATTTGGATCCTACCTTTAAGATATATAGCTACCTATAAATTACATGATTTGCAATTAAATTGTCAACCCATTGAAGTTCATTTTGGTTCGAAAGTGTACTATTCAAAGCATCATGTACTTGGAGCTCTCATGCATCAAGTTATTTTTTTTTTTAAAATAAAGAGCTCCCATGATACACGAGTTATCTAAAATTCAATTATAGTTTCTTTAATACATGAAGATGTGAATGCAATAGATTGTACATGTGCACAATATAACTCATAAAATTGCTAGGTATATGTTTAGATTGTAGACATGAGAAAATTGCGATGGTCTTGTGGGTAAACACTAAAAGATAGGATAAGAAATGAGTGCATCCGTTAAATTAGAGGTTGCTCCTATTGATGATAAAATGTGAGAGAACTGACTAAGATAGTTTGGTCACGTAAAACGAAGGCTTCTTAGTACATCGGTTAAGAAAAGTGATAGTATTATAGTTAATGGGGGTAGAAGACCTAGAGGTGGAACTAAAAGAACTTGGTTGGCAGCAAATTAAGAAGAACATGATTATGTTTAACTTAACGGAGGAGATATCCCATAGTAGAATGGAATGGAAGAATATGATTCATGTAGCTGACTCCAAACATGGGATGAAGGCGTTGATGTTATTGTTGTTGTTGTATGTTTAGATTGTAGACCAAACATGAGTTGGAAAAGGCAAAGCGAATTTTTCATGAGAATGTAAAATGTAAATACTACTACTACTATATAACACAATATTATTGATTACCAATTTTCAGCATAATTTTAAGCTGACCAAAAGTAGAAGTGATTTTTAATGGCTTTGGCATATTTGACCGTAAATTTTCAACAATGAACACATTTCTTTTTGAAATATTTCCTTTATATACAAATTTGAGTAAATGATGATGCTGAACATTCAACCATAATTGTTCTACTGAGTTGTATATATAATAAGTGGTAAATTTCACATAACCCCCAAAACTTTACGATTTACCTGCCACAAAACCCCTAGAACTATTGTTTTTCCCACTAGACCCCAAAAATTATTCCCACAAAATCTCCGACACTCCAAAGAGCCTGAAGTAACCCCCGAAAACGTTCAAAGTTTCCCACAATAGCTCTCAAAAAAGGCGTCTCTTGCAATTGGACGGCTTTTTAATGGCTTTGGCATATTGGACCGTAAATTTCCAACAAGGAACACATTTCTTATTGAAATATTTCCTTTATATGCAAATTTGAATAAATGATGATGCTGAACATTCAACCATAATTGCTCTAATGAGTTGTATATGTAATAAATGGTAAATTTCACAAAACCCCCAAAACTTTACGCATTTACAACAAAAGCCCTAGAACTATTATTTTTCCCAATAGACCCCAAAAATTATTCCCATGAAATCTCCAACACTCCAAAGAGCCTGAACTAACCCCCAAAACCTTCCAAAGTTTCCCACAAGACCTCTCGAAAAGGCGTCTCTTGCAACTGGACGACTTTTTAATGGCTTTGGCATATTTGACCATAAATTTTCAACAATGAACACATTTCTTATTGAAATATTTCCTTTATATACAAGTTTGAATAAATGACAATGTCGAACATTAAACCATGATTGTTCTAATGAGTTGTATATATAACAAGTGGTAAATTTCACAAAACCCCCCCAACTTTACGCGTTTACCAGAAAACCCCCAGAACTATTGTTTTTCCCACTAGAACCCAAAAATTATTCTGACAAAATCTCCAATACTCCAAAGAGCCTGAACTAACCCCTGGAAACTTCCAAAGTTTCCCACAAGACCTCTCAAAAAGGTGTCTCTTGCAATTGGAGGACCTCTCTTGCAATTGGAGGACCTTACTATGTAATCGATAAAGATCTATTCTTTGGAGTTTTGGGAATTTAGTGGGAAAACAAAGTTCATGGGGGATTTTGTGGGAAAAACAAAATTCATGGGTGTGTAGTGGGAGACGCGCCAAGGTTTTTCAACATGCTTTTGAGTAGAGGGTGGGCGGAAGGGAAAATCCAAATCTGATGCTTTAGAAGAGCGTTTATCTATATTTATTCTTCTTGCAAACTCTTAAAGACTGACATGCAAGCTGCCAAGTTTAGTGTTTATTTATGAAAGAATAAACAAAATAATGCAGGCAATAATAACAGGTCACTAATTATGGAGATTTCTAGGGTAGATATGTACCAAATGCCAAACATTCTAGTTATCAGAGTAAGATGCCCATTTTCCCTATTGGGTAAAACGAATCTAAGAAGTAAAACTAAAGTTTAGAGGTTATGGAATTGCTCTGTTACTTATTATGGTAAGTAACAAACACATTAGACAAAAGATGTTCTGTATAGAATTGTAACCCCAATACTTATCGCAACATCTGAAGTTTGACGCAGCGAAAAGGTCTTTAATATATAATACCAGCAACTGTGATTCACATCCCACTTATTATGTATTTAAATCATCTTAAAACAGAAAATACCACAGACCAAGTCGAGTTTTTAGCCCGTGAAATAGAGTGCTCAACTTGCAGAAAAGTTATGAGTAATATGAAAGACAAAATACATATAACAGATCAAGAACTCACTTGGGCATTCGCTGATATTTACGCTGGTAAGCTTGCATGCAGCGGGGAGCTTGATGAGCCTATCCATCTGCAGTCCCAGGCTCGTGGCCGATGAACCCCCAGAATGAGCCTGCTGGATTATGTAGCAGAGGCACACCGGATCCTTCTGCTTGATGTCACTCACAGAGGCACAGCAAGTACTAGAGGGCGTGTCAGTCTTTGCAGCTGCGTAGCTCAAGCACTCCCCTAGCTTTGTGAACTCTGGGGAGCACTTGTCTTGCAAAGACGAAGAAGGGGAGTCACAAGAAACGAGAGAGAAGGAGAGAAAGAGGGAGAGGATGATACTTGCACAAATCTTCATGGTTCTGGTTTGATGAAGAGGATGAATTATGAGGGAAGTTGAGAGTAGGGGGAGTTTATAGATGGAGGAAATATACAGACTGTTCAGTGGATAGGGACCGCTGGATAGTTTTTCGAGGAAACGAGAGAAGAGAGCATTGAATTGAAGATGTTTTGGGGGGTTGTATTTAATGAGGAATTAATGGGAGTAGGTAGGGAGGTTTATGGGCATTGGATGAGGGGGTGGTGCAAGTTGCACCTCTTGGCAACGCATATGTGTCCAATGTCCAGTTTGCATTATTTTGAACTTTCTGCAACTGAATTTGTAGTTTGCCTAAATTTTTATATTGGTCTGGATTTGGTTTATTGACAAGCGCATGGGGCGTGTGAGATTGGCATTCTGGGTCGGTTGGGTCAGAACTGATTTCATGTATTTGTATTTGTATTTGTATCCGTACGTACTGATGAAAACCCGATTCGCGTAGTTGATTGGTTTAGCGGGTTAACACGTGTAATAGATGGAATTCAGATTGGATTCGGATTCTAAGCAACCATTGATTGAGCATATAATTGTAGAAAAGCTCTCCCCTTATATATCTACGCACATATTGCTATTTTATTTTGCTTTCTATCCTGATTAGAGCGTGTCATAATCCCAGCATTAGTTTATGATTGAAATTCTCAGGGTTGTCATTTATCAGTCTGCTTCTGTTGAGTAATATGGGAATGAAAGTCATCAGAAGGTGTCTGCATAATTAATGAATACTGTGCTGATGCTTCATACATGCTGTCGTATAAACTATTTTCAGAGCTTAAGTTCAACATAACTTTCAGGTCAAGCTAAAGCTATAAATGTCTTAAATGATTGGATCAGACCGTCAGATCCTCAGATACCTTTCATGTTTAGATATGGTAATAAAATTGCATCATGAATTACTATTGACAATTCTTTTGATCATATAAATGTCAAATTCTCCAAAGTGAGCTGAGACTTTTGACAATTACACTTTAGCTGAGGTTCTGGGGGTCAATTAGCTAAATATACCAACATTCATTACAGTGAACCTAAACTAGACAGCAATCAGAGCTTTTCTCCCTTTGGAGGTTGGAGCCTTAAATGCTCAACAACTTTTCTTCTGAATTATTAGGGGACATATTTTAGCATGTACATACGGGGAGATTGTACACATTTGGTACTATCTGCATCGGTTTATCATTTTGCTTGTCACTGATATTTCTAACTGTTTCCATAACGTTTTATGGATGAAAATGTTGGTCAGCTTAAAACATTGGTGCCAAGAATTAGTGTAAAATAAATTAGTATGTTATGATGAACAAGGGAATTAAACTAAAAGTTGAGGTAAGGAACGTGCCTTATTAAATGTTAAGAGGTTTATTTCTGTTGAGGGAGGAAAAGAAAAAAAAAGAAAAAAATTAATGGAAGTGTTTGTGATGGTTTGGTCATGTGTAACAGAGTATTATTACATGCACATAAAAGAAACAATAAAGGTATAATTAATGAAGAAAGAGGACTAGAGACAGACCTAAAATAACCTCATTAGAAACTATTAAGAGAAGTATATGTTAATGACTAACTTAGTGAAGGAGTCATGAAATCACCCTTAAAAAGAACTCGGTAAAGGAGTATGATTCATTTAGCCGGCCCTAAAATTATGGAGCAAAAATTTTAGGGTCTTGTGTCGCATGAGGTTCGCTCATAATGTCGACCATCTTAAAGAATAATTGAAAACATGGGAAGGGCTATCGAGAGCTGCGCTCGACATCATGAGCAGTGTATTAGTACATATATGACAAGGATCTGAATGTTTTTATTGGTTCTCATTGACGACAGGTGCTACACATTTATGGGGTTTTTAGATATTAGCCCCTTATAATTTGATATTAGCCTCTTAAATCTTCATATTTTGATATTAGCCCCTCAAATAGCTGTGATATGTTTGATATGAGCCACTATGGTTAGGTTTATATTTTGATATTAGCCCATCAAATAGCCATGATGTGTTGATATGACTCCCTCATATCAACACATGATAGTAACTTGAATGGCTACTATCAAAATATAGAGATTTAAAGGGCCAATATCAAATTACTTATGACCTAAGGGGTTAATATCTAAAAAAACCCTACATTTATTAGTGTCAACAGTTAGAGTACTATCACTACAACTATATTATGCTACTGTCATAATGCCAGCATTCATTCACTCGGAGGAATATTCAATTTCATACACAACCACTTTTTGAGTAGATAGCTTCAATGTGAACAGTTTTCTTTAATGAAGTGAAAGAGGAGGTTTTTTAAGGATTCAAAAGTTTCAAAAGAGTTTTATAAAAAAATTTCCCTTGTCCCCAGTCATCTAGTTACCAAGCCTGAAAAGCATAGTTGTATACTCGTTGAAAGTGATAAGTTATTGTTCTATTTAAACTTTTTTTTCCTTGAGAAAATTGTTCTATTTTGACTTGATAGTGTTGCACCAAAACATTCTCAAGAAAGTAAATTAGTGGCTGCGCGATGCACTTAAGTGATCACGTATAACACGCAGCATTTCCTTACTGAACCTGAAACACGGTCCCCACATGTAATTGATAAATAACTAAAATATTTTTAAGAGGAAAATTTTTTCCCCCCTCTATTCAGGCCCAGATTGGTATTTCTTTTTTAGTCTCCTTTTACTTATATTTTTTTTAAAGAATAAATCAATAATGGCATTTGATAAATATTCTTTTTTTATGCTTATTGAAACAATTGCTGGTTTTTTAATTGTTCGCTTTTAGAAACAACTTTAGGATGCTTTATAAAATAGTTTATGTTTTTTTTGTAGGTTTTATACCATATATAACATTTAGCTTCTAACAATATTACCATTTGCACCCTTAAATTTGGTCCTAAAGAAATATTTTTTACTATCATAAACAGGTAGATAAAATTATGTCTATTTTGATCATTTTCATTAAAAGTGATTTTTAAGCTCAATTTTACCAAACGTCTTGGCTGCTTTTGGATAGCGGCTTATGATATATTATTACATGAGCCGTTATTTTTAGCAGCCCGTATAAGTTGTTTCCATAAGATAAACTACTTATAATAAGCTCTATCACTACCATGCTGGTCCTCAATCGTTTGCTAGTTGGAGACACTATACACTAGTACAAAACAGGACTGTCCAAACGGTTATAACCGTTTGGGCAGATACGGTCCCAAACGGTTACAACCGTTTGGATTGTAAAAATAACCGTTTGGACAGATGCCGTTGGGGATGAGTAATCCCAAACGGCATCCCAAACGGTTATAACCGTTTGGCCTAATAGAAATTGGCCAAACGGTTCTAACCGTTTGGGCAGATCTGTGCCCAAACAGTTACAACCGTTTGGATCAATTTGTGTCCAAACGGTTTTAACCGTTTGGACCGAGGAATACCCAAACGGTTGCAAACGTTTGGACACCCAATAGCCCAAACGGTTAGAACCGTTTGGGAATTTTCTTTCCCAAACGGTTCTAACCGTTTGGATGAAGTTTTTTCCAAACGGTCGTAACCGTTTGGACAAACTACAGCCCAAACGGGTACAACCGTTTGGGCTAGCTTTGTCCAAACGGTTACAACCGTTTGGACAGTTCATTCTAACATTTTTTCAGAATTTCGCTGCTTCATTTAGCTACCACCTGCTTACAATGAAATTAAAACCATATATATACACAAATTCAACCAAACACATAATAAAACATTCAACCCATACAACCACAATGAAATTAAAACCATATATATACACAAATTCAACCAAACACATAATAAAACATTCAACCCATACAACCAACTAAATGAAAATATAAAAAGCTGACAAAGTCTCTGCCTGTACAAAAATATACAAAAATACAAAGTATATACATGTTTGTGTCTAATATCCAAAATGTCTGTAACATCCAAAATAAAACATAAGTGGCCTGATCCGTCCAGTCAAGGAACAGAAGAAATTCCTCGAAGAATGTCCTCTTGGGACAAGCCTGAACGCCTCAACTCCGCGAACATCCTAGCAATATTCTCCTGTGATAAACCATGAGTTGAACCTTGAGCGTTCGAAGTAGAAGCGTGAGTAGTGAAAGCAGGACGAGTGGCAGGTGGTATATCAGTAGCAGGCTGAGGAATTGGATCAGAATGAGTAAAAGACCGTGGATCCGTATGAGTGGGAGCAGGACAAGCACTCTGAGGATTAACCTATAAAGTAATAGCAATGTATGAGTGTATACGAAGTGTACATGTCTGAGTGTACATAGCAATAAATGTATATTTGTGTGTGCTAGTGTACATATGTATGCGAGTGTGTGTGTATATGTCTCAAGTGTAATAGCAATGTATGTATATTTGTGTATGCCAGTGTACATGTGT
>JBAKGM010000200.1:16030618-16040926 GCA_037177215.1 Asparagus racemosus
GAGGGAGTTGATATCTGAGGGAGTTGGGCCTCCTTGAGTATATGGGCCAGCTTTTGGGCCAACAAAAAAATAGCAACAGCTCTGTTGTTCGACCCCGATGCGATCAGATCCAAACCATCGCCTGATTACTACATCGATCTGAGGGTCGCCTAAACTCCAGGACAACCGTTTCCACATTTTGCTTGAGACAGGATTGCATCAATGCTAAACTGTCTCCTGCTCGATTCGGCATGATTAAACTAGAATCGTCATTGTCCCTACGGTTCACTGCTCACCATTCCAAACTAGATCCGATATTTATTTGCACGATTGGAGAAAAAAGATCCAAATTATATCGAGCAATCAGGTATGCTCTAATCAATATTATTTTTACTGATTATTTTGTTTAAGTTTCTAGCTAAAAATGAGCACCTCGATCCAACACCAACTGACCAAATCCAAACATAAAATCTGATGCGACCAGAACCAGAAATGGTTTGTTCGCTCAGGTTTATTTATCCAATTTTTACTGTCTTTTTTTATTTATAATAAATCATACCATGCTATTGCTACTGGTTTTAGTAGCACTCTTCACACTTCAATCAATTGCCATATTTGTGATTACTGCTTTAGTGTTAGTTCTAAGCCGAATGGCTATGGAATATGTTTTATCTGAGTAGGCTAATACAGATGACACTAATTTTTCAACACAATTAGCTAAAGAAAAAGAGTTGATAGCCAGTAGGAAAGAAGTAGAGTGAACATGGCGCAATAAGAAATATGCATTAACAACAAACTGGATATTATAGAAACCATAGCTCGAATAAACCACACCTGAATTATCCTAAGTCACAGCAGGTTACTAAAAGAATTGTATCCCATGTAATCTACTATAGAAGTGGAGAGTTTGAATATTTTAAGTCCATTAGTCCACAAGGAAAGCAGGAGAATAAGTGCGAATATAAGCACCGAGAATAAAGGGGTACCAAGAAGAAAGAATTTGTCTATGTGATGGAATGTAAGGTTGTATAGATGGATATTGAGGGTTGGCGGATAGATTATGGTGCAACAAGGCATATTACCAAGAATAAGCATGGAATAATAGATTTCACAAAGCTGAAGAAAGGAGATCAAAAAGTTTATATGTGAAATAATTTAATCATCACATTTTATTACACTTTTATACTCTCATTATCTATTTTATCTGAATAAATGTATCACTAATAACGTGATTTTCTCTTAATTTGCAGCTAATGAAGAATTAATGAATAAGAGCCTAAAAGGATTCAAACTACCTCATTATTCAACCTTTTATTGAAGCCCAAAATTAAGTCAAGTAGCCCATAGAAGCTAAGAAATAATATCAGTTAAATTCATTTTCAGGATGATCAGTCGTAAAGAAACAACATTATCTCCCAATCCAGAAAGTGAAATCTAACATATGATATATGAAAATCACCTATCTCAACGAGGCGTAGCTATTTGGAGTGGCAAATTTTGGAAATACTAAATCGTTAACCAATCGATTGGCCAATCGGTTGGCTAGCTGACAATAAACGGTTGAGATTTATTTCTTGGAGCTCAAGGTTGATCCAAGGGCTCTTGTTGATTGCTGTAAGCTATAAATAGGGGTAGAGGATGAGGGGCTTGAAATTGAAAAATTTTGTATACTCCTTTTTGGAGAGGAGGACCTTTAATTAGGCTTTTCAATTTGTAAACTTTTTAAATTTGCAATAAATAAAAATAATTTCTCCTTTTTTAATTTTATTTATTCTTCTTTTTTGATATAGATGATGATTTACTTTCAAGCAGCAACCCCTTGCAAGGTAGGTTTTCATTTTTCTCTTTTATTTTCTTGTTTTAAAAATTCATGTTTTAGGATTTTTATTTTTATTTTTATTTTATTAGTAAATTAGATTTATTTAATGCCTTGTAATGTTGATTTACTTTCATGCTCTTTTATTTTTGTTATTTATTTTTATGCTTTGTAGAATTTATTTTCTTGTATTTTTTATAGTATAGATTTACTTTTATGCTCTTTTATTTTTGTTAGTTATATTTCCTTTATGCTCATAGTTTAGATGTTTATTTCCTTGTTCTTGTTCTTCTCTTTATAGTTAGTTTTTATTTTTATGCTCTTTTTTATGCTCTCTAGTCTAGATTTAATTTCTTTATTTTTATTTTTTAAACTGTGCAACTAAATCTTATAGGAACTCTAGAATTGTATGAAACTAGTTTGATTTCTTTTATGATTTTTGGATTGCTCTCTTGTGCTCAAAATAATCATGTTAAGGATAATCATCTAGAGAACTAATAGATAGAAGAAAAATTTGATAATCTATACTTATCTTAATTAGTTTGATAGTTTATACTTATGAATTCTAGAATTACTATCTATTGCTATTCTTTTCAGGAAAGATAATTTTACTTGGATAATAATCTGATAGATTATACTTTCATTAAGTGGTTTGATAATCTATACTTAATAAATCTAAAGTAAAATATGATAAAAAGAAAGTAGTTCATAAATTCTAAATAAACTTAATTAGTGGATTCAATTCTAGATTCCTATCTTCTCTCTTGATATCCTCCATCTTTTACTTGTCTTCTTTTTGGTTAAATTTTCTAAATTTGGTTTTGTTGTTCTTTCCTATGTTCTTTATTTCTCCTTCTTGTTATTCTTTTATTTATTCACTCTCTTTCTTCCCTCTTGTTCTATTTTTCTTTCATGTGTAAATAATCACACACTCTTTATAACTCTTCAATTTCACTCATCTTTGTCTACACACAACTCTAGGATCCAGCTTAGAATATTTCCTCTACACCTTCCTTGTGGGATCAACAATGTATCTATACTATAACTTGGTTGTGCATTTGTAATATCGACACTATTTTCACAACACATCACAATATTTATCTTGATGTAAAAAGTATTGGTTCATATAGATTAGATCTTGAGGATAATATTTTTTCCCCTCAAAGATGTGTTTATGCACTAGGGATTCGGCACAATCTAATCTCTGATGCCTGCTTGATGAAAAAAAGGGCTAGAAGTTAGATTTTTTTAATAACATGGTTTCTAACTATAGGAAAGTATAAGGTTGTGTATGCTTGGGAAAATATGTACTCAGACATGAATTGTGTATTATAATATTTCTGGTAATAGAAACTCCGATTTGAAATATTTGTCCTGTTATATTTCTAAGTTTGAATTGTGGCTTTCTAGACTAGGACATGCTAGTATTTCCAAAATGAACCAGATTGCCTGAATGAACTTGTTGCCTAGACTTTTTAGTGTTCAATTGTCCCATGTGAACATTATCTAACTGGTAAAATAGCTAAAAAAATCATTTAGTGGCGAACAAAGAGCCAATAAAATTTTAGGGTTGATACATTCAGACATTTATGGTCCCGTACGTGTTAGAACGCATGGTAATGGAGAATATTTTATTATTTTTGTAGTTGATTATTCTAAGTTTGCACATGTCTATCTTATATCTAGAAATTTAAAAGCCTTTGAATGCTTTAAGAGATATAATACTGAAGTTGAAAACCAACTTGGAAGGAAAATCAAAATATTTATAACTGATAGAGATGGGGAATGTAAATGTAAAGAATTTGAGAGTTATTGTATTCAACATGGAATTAAGAGGCATACAACAATACTCTATAGACCACAACAAAATGGCGTTGCTAAAAAAATAGAACACTGCTGAATGTAGCTAGATGCATGTTGTTCTTTCTGATCACTCCAAAAATTTTTGGAAGAAAGCATTATTAACTACAAACTATATTTTGAATAGAATATCCACCAAATCAGTTGCATCTACACCTAGTGAATTACGAATGAGAGGAAACTAGATATGAGTCATCTCAGGAAATGAGAATGTATAGCCCATGTTGTCATTCCAAGTCAACTTAGAGATAAGTTGGACTTTAGAACATTAAAGTGTAGATTCATAAGGTATTAAAAAAATTAAAGGGTTATAAATTCTACAAGGAAGAAAGGGGTCCTTGAAATCAGAGATGTACATTTTTAGAAACTCTAGAGAAAGAGGAACAAGTTCAAGAGGAAACAGAACCTCTAACTATAATAGATGATGATTGTTACAGTGTTATTTCCATTAATCATGTTGATACTATGAATGAACCTAACTTTGAAATGATGAAATACCTATGAGAAATGATGAACCTCGGAACTATGTGCTCTAAGTAAAAGGCTTAGAACACAACCTGCATGGATGGATAATTATTATTTGTATTCATATGAACCATCTTGTTTGTTGGTAGATGCAACTATAGAAGAATAAGATCCCTTAAACTTCTCTGATGCGACAAAATCACATGAATCATATCTATGGCTGGAAGCCATGACGGAAGAACTTGACTCTATAGAAAAGAATAAGGTTTGGGAACTAAGTGATCCACTGGGGAATAGGAAGGCCATAAGATGCAAGTGGGTGCTTAAAAAGAAATATTGTGTTGATGGTTCCATTGATAAATTCAAAGCATAGTCAATTGACAAAGGTTGCAACCAAAAGCCATGAATAGATTTTCAAGAGATGCATTCTCCTGTAGCCAAAGTTACATCCATAAGACCTATTTTGGCTATTGGTGCATATTTAGAATAGGATTTATTTCAAATAGATGTGAAAACAGCATTCCTCAATGGAGAGTTGAAGGAAGTGATATATATACAAAAACTTGAAGGTTTTTAGGTAAAAGGACAGGAACATACAGTTTAAAAATTACTGAAATCTCTATGTAGTTTAAAACAATCATCTAGACTGTGGTATCTCAAGTTTCATGATGCAGTCACCAAATTTGGATGATATATTGCTCACCGGAAATGGCATTGAAATGTTGAATAAAACCAAGTCAGATCTTAGTGAAAATTTTGAGATAAAAGATATAGGAGATGCATTATATATTCTTAGAATTCAAATTATACAAGATAGAAAGTCTCAAATGTTGAGTTTAAACTAGGTAAAATATTTAAGATCAGTTCTTAAAAGGTTTGGATTGGAGAGTTTCAATCCAGCACGAGCTTCGTTGGTTATGGGAAAAAGACTGTACATAGAGCAAAGCCCTAAACAGGGGCAGAAGCTATTAGATGTTCCTTATGCTCACGCTGTTGAAGTTTTATGTATGTCATGTTGTGTACTGTACTTGATTTAGTTTTGATGTAAGTCTAGTTTGTCGATATCAAAGTAATCCGAGTCCAGCACATTGAGAAGCTGTTAAAAGGATTATGAAGTATATCAGAGGCATATTGATAATATATTGGTTTATCAAGCGAGTTCACTTGAAGTCCTTGGTTACTCCATGCTGATTTTGGAGATGATAAAGATGATGGAAAGTCTGCTTCGGGACACTTGTTCATCTTTGGAGGATGAGCTATTTCTTAAGAGTCATAAGAAATAAGGGTGTATTGCTAGATACACATAGGAAGTTGAATATGTGATTGTAGTATGGTAACTATACATGCTGTCTGGATAAGACAGTTTTTGAGTGGTCAAGATCTCAATTTGTTAGAAGGAACTATTGCTATTTATTGTAATAATAAGGCAGCAAATTTGTCTGATCAATAGTTAAAAAAAGATAAACACATTGAGATCTAGTATCATTATATTCGAGATATTGTAGAAAAAGGAGAAGTGAAAGTGATTTACATCTCTATTATAGATATGATTGTCAATTCTTTGACAAAGGGAATACTAGCAGAATCTTATCAAACACGTAAGTTTGATGGGACTTAGGAATCAATAAGTCAAACTAAATTTCATGAATAATTAAATAAGAGTTTAATGGTAAGAGTAAAACATCTAATCTCATGAATGCTGGGAGACATATCATTTATTTAATTGAGCTAAGTGGGAGATGTTAGTAGGTTTGATCAAATCAACCAAATACCTATGTGTAAAATCATAATACAATGGATGATAATGTGCCATTAGTGGGGAATAAATGGGCTAATTATTTGAATTAAATTAGAGCAGCAAATAGCTTTAATTTGTAGTTAATGAGATTATTTAAACTGTTATTTTTAGGGATGGAGATTAGGGGGGTAAAAAGCCTTTATAAATTGAATCGTTTCTCTGTGAATACTTAAATAGCAATAGAGAAAGAATACCCTCTCATCAAAGCCCCCAAAAGGCAATATTCTCTCACTGTTTTCAACAATATGCACCATGGCATGAGTTATTTATACATGATGACAAAGAAGTGCATAGTGAATGTTGGGTGTGTTCTTTATGATGGCAATATAGTTTTACATTGGGGTGTAGATCACCACTTAGTATTATGATGGGGTGATCCTTCATACACCATTTAGTATAAAGGAAGTTAGGCTACATGCTTTTAGTGAGTGGAGGCTCGTGATCCTCCACCACTCTCAGGTAACGGGAAGCTAGCTATTTCACCGATTTATCTGACATTGTGATCACTTCACATATAGAAGTATTGTATCAATCTATGATGATTTACGTTTGATATTCTCTCGCATGGATATGTAGCTTTGGAAACCCAAATATAGAGGGTACCTATGAGATGGATGGTATGTATGATTTGAGTTATTCGGGCCTAGTGCATACCATATATGATTGGTATTATTTGGTCCAAGTGTATAATATATCATATATAGCCAAGTAATAAAAAAAGTTCAGGCGGGTTAATTAATGGGAGGAAATTTGATATCTCATAGATAAAGTGTGGTCCTGGGTTGTGTTTAAGCACTAGTCCTAGATGAGTCTGTGCATATGAACCAAGTAAAATAATAATCCAAGTAACGTTCTTAGCGGGTACGCCAAACACACATTACCCTGTTAGAGCTTTCCCTAAATAAGATTAGGTAAAATTTGATATTAGTTAGTTAATCACACACTACCACTGCATCACACTAAGGATCTAGGCGCACTTCAATTTTGATGATGTATCCTTTGATGTGGTGTGTTTCTTTGTTGTATTTATTTTCTATTGCATGGTTTCTTTAAACATAAGTTTTGCAGGATATTACCAGTATATAAGCCTTTCTTGTTATTCACCAGTCATGCATTCATGACACCTGTTACAATGCACACAACCTCCTTCATTTTACACACTTGCTAGGTGGCTTTTTGACCGTCTTGGTTTTACACAACCAGCTACAAAGCTAGGCACCTGCATACCTTTTGTGGCTTATCAGAGTTTACCTTTCACTAGTATTAGGACTTCTTTAGCAGTTTTAGTATGTGACGAGGCGGATATCCTCCATCTATCACCTTTCAATCTTTTGATTCCCTTTCATTATTTTAAGTATTTGTACTAGTATTTAGATCTTGTGGGTCATTGTTGTTGGACTTATGATATTCTGGATTATGTATTTGAGGCCTTTGAGCTATTTTTCAAATTTCTATGTATTTTTGGATACCTTATCTATATTAGGACTTGTGATACCTCTATTCAATATTTTTGCTTCCACCGTGATATTGATGTGTTGAATATTGTGACATTGTATCTATGGTATGAGATGGTGTGTATACAAATTATTATAGGCTTAAGTATATACTTTTGGGTGGTTTTTGGCCTGATTGCATATGCTGCTTAGCGTAGTCACATGCACTGCATGATGTTGGGTGACGAAGCGTGATAAGGTTTTTGTTGGTATCAAATCTTTGGTTGTGCATATACACCATACCAATTCCAAAAATAATATCACATAGACACATGTCTTATCCATGATTCATATTCCTTGATTCTGATATTCTCAAGTTAGTATCTAGCTAATCCTTGAGTGTCAAGTCATTTGTTTATACCAAATAAACATTATAAAGTTATGGGAAGCCCAAGTATAGGACGAGTGTAAAGAGCGTATAAAAGAGTGTGAGTCGATGGATGGTTTGAACCAATCATGAGAGATGTGGTTATGGTGATAATCGGAAGAGAGTCATGATTGACATAGGAGTGGGTGTCGAGAGTGAATAGTATTAATGTATGTGTCGATGACCTAGTAAAAGGATAGGCTTTGAGAGTTGAAGGGTCAAAGGTTCTTTGTGAGACAAGAGAGATAGTTCATAGTCAGGTTATTTGGATTGATGGAGTGTTAGAGATATCTATAGGGTAGAGAGTAGGCTTATGGAGTGTAATGAGAAGGAGTTGTTGGTGGTCTGGAACAGGCTGGGGTGGTCTGAGCGATAGCCAGTTGATGTGTTGTGAATATGTGTCGAGATTGCAAGTGCACAATTAAGTTATAGCGTAGTACAATGTCGATCCCACGAGGAAGGTGTGTAGAGAAAATTCTAACATGAACCCTAGAGTTATCTGTAGACAATTAGGAGTGAAAATGTGGAGAGATAAAGAGAGTGGGTGATGATTTACAAATAAAAGAAAACCAGAACAAGAAGGGAGAAAGAGAGTGGACAAATAAAAGGAAATAAAGAATAATAAGGAGGAGAAATAAAGAAAACTAGAAAAGAATAAAATTAAGACTAGGAAAACTAACCACAAAGAGGAAAAAACAAAATAAGTAAAATATGGAGGAAATCAAGAGAAAAGATAGGAATCTAGAATTGAATCCATTAGTTGATATCATTTAGGATTTATGAACTACGCTCTTTTTTTATCACATTTTACTTCAGATTTATTAAGCATAGACTATCAAACCACTTAAGAAAAGTATAACCTGTCAAATTATCATCTAAGTAAAATTACCATTCATGAAAAGAACAACAATTAGATAGTAATTCTAGAATTCATAAGTAAAACCTACCAAACCACTTAAGATAAGCATAGATTATCAAAATTTTCTTCTATGAACTTGTTCTCTAGTTGATTATCTTATACATGATTATTTTGAACACAAGAGAGCAATCCATAAATCATAAAAGAAATTAAAGTAGTTTCATACAATTCTAGAATTTCTACAAAATTTAGTTGCACATTTTGAAAAATAAAAATAAAGAAAGAAATAAAATCTAAACTAGAGAGCATAAAAGAAAGGGAATAAAAATTAAAACTGACTGCAAAAATAAAAATAAGAACACAGAAATAAAGATCTAAACTAAGAGCATAAAAGTAAATCTACAGTGCAAAATAAAAATATAAGAAAATAAAGTCTACAGAGCATAAAAAATAAAAGAACATGAAGGGAAATCTACACTACAATGCATCAAAATAAATCTAATCTACCAACATAAATAATAATAATAATAATATCCTAGAACATGAATTTTAAAAATAAGAAAATAAAAGAAAAAAATAAAAACTTACATCGCAAGGAGTTGGCCCATCGAAAGCAAATCTTCATCTTCATCTTCATCTTCATTTGTAAAGAAGAAGATGAAAAGAAAATTTAAAAGGTGGAGAAAAATTATTTTTTATTAATTGTAAATAATATTTATAATTTTGGAAGGTTTTCACAATTTAGAGTAACCCTCCTCTCTAAATGGAGATTACTATAAATGATTCACACTCAAACCCCTCACACACTACCCCTATTAATAACATACATCAATCAACAGGAGCCATTGGATTTGGCTTGGGCTCCAATGATTAATTCTCAACTGTTCACTATTTTAATTACAAACCAATTGGTTAGCCAATCGGTTGGTCGATCGATTGGCCAATCGGTTGGTGGACCGATTGGTTTGTAACTGAATTGTAAATCTTGTTGACTTGTTGACCCAATTTCTTGTTGGTTCCTTGGGTTTTTGTGGGCCTCCTCTTGGCTTGATATTAGGCTTCAATAGCTGGTAGAAAAATAAAGAAATTTGGTTCTTTTGGGTTCTTATTCATTATCTCTTCATTAACCTGCAAATTAAGATAAAACATGTTATTATGATATATTTATTTAGATAAAAATAGATAATGAGGGTATAAAAGTGTGATAAAATGTGATGCTCAAATACACCCACACCTAAATTTTTTGCTAGTCCTCTAGTAAAGAAAGAAAATAAAAAGGAAACAAAGAAAAATCCTAACTCATTTTTGCAGGAATCGCGGTTGTATTTAGCTATAACATACCTTTACACCTCTAGGTTAGTGGATGAGTTGTAGTCTCATGAGGTTTTGCAGTGAATATACCTATAAAATTCGGTCAACTTATAAATTTGAAGAAGTTAATGTATAATTAATTCACTTGATACCTTTAAACAATCTAATTATAGCTAGTTTTTACTCAAGACAATATTTTTATGTATAACTCTAAAGTAAATTTCTTAGAAAATCTTTTCATTATATAACTTAGAAATTTAATTAAAAGTTTTGAAAAGAACATGCTAATTCTTTGTTTTAAATAATTTTCAAGTCTTTTGATCAATTTATTTTTCAAGAACATATATACAAATATAACTA
>JBAKGM010000200.1:16041026-16052933 GCA_037177215.1 Asparagus racemosus
GTTGAGTCATTTGGGCTTTTATTCAGTATTTTCTTCATTAACCTGCAAATTAAGATAAAAACAGTTATTAGCAGGGTGTTTATTCATATAAAATAGATAATGAGGGTATTAATTTGTAATTAAAATGTGATAATCAACACGTCACTGGGAAGACAGTCATCTCAGAGCATTGCCACGTATCAAATCGCCCATAGGGGTGTCTACAAATAGAAAACGGTGCCAACTCAGCCCATTAAGTGACTCCCCCTCTATCCCATACATCGGAGGGATCCCAGACAATTATTCAGTAGGGATATCACCTCATGAAGGTCACTTTTCATCCGGTCTAAATTATTTCAAGTCTGGGAAGATACTCCAAGAAGGTACACGAGTATAAACTATTTCCTATTTTGGCTGAGAAGTTCCTAGAAAATATTTTTATTTTTTAAGGATAACTTGTCGGTACTCCAAAAAGGTATACGAGTATAAACTGTTTTCTATTTTGGCCGAGAAGTTCTCAGAAAATATTTTTATTTTTTAAGGATAACTCGCCGGTACTCCAAAAAGGTATACGAGTATAAACTATTTTCTATTTCGGCCGAAAAGTTCCTAGAAAATATTTTCATTTTTAGGATAACTCATCGATACTCTAAGAAGGTATACAAGTATAAACTATTTCCTATTTCAGTCGAGAAGTTCCTAGAAAATATTTTTATTTTTTAAGGATAACTCGTCGCATACTCTAAAAAGGTACATGAGTATAAACTGTTTTCTATTTTGGCCGAGAAGTTTCTAAAGATTATTTTCATAAAATATTCTGAAAGATAACTCGCCAACCTCTAAACGGGTATATGAGGATAAACTAAATCTCTAAAAACTCTAGTAAACGCACGAGTATAAACTGTGTTGACGCTAGGCAACGCGTCGCTGCCAAAGGATTTGCCGATCAACAGTTAGATTCCAAGCAAAATTGGACGCTGGTCAACGCATCACGCTCGCTGATCGAAGGCTAAATTCCCAAGAAATTTTGATGCCTATCAATGCGTCACAATGAAGAATTCCCTGATCAATGGAGGAGTCTCATAAAAAGTTTGATGGTCAATCGAACGACAACTCACTAACACAAGTCGCAAACAAATGAACTTAATCAGCTTCAAGATTCTGACAACGGTCAAGTAAAAAAATGTAGCACCGTAATGCCTTCAGCTATCCTACAAAGTACTAGAGAATCTGTAAGGATTAGAGGAATCAAATATTGAAGCTAATCTCAGAGGGAGAAATTCATCTATCGGTTTCTAGTCAAGATCTTGATAACAGTCAGACAGAAAATGCAGTACCGTGATGCCTTCAGCTATCCTACAAAGCATTAGAGAATCTGAAATGATTAGAGAGATCAAACACCGAAGCCATTCCCAGGTCCTGTCACACTAACGGATGGTTGGGGCCTATCATATCCAAAGTATCCCAGGCTCGTCTAAAAAAGATCGAGACTGAAACACTTTGGAGGGGGTATCCATAGGCGTTGAAAAATACTTATCAGTTTTCGAATGAGACTCATGGTGGTGGGTTGACAATCGACGACCCATCCGATGATGCAGCCAAGAACCGCTAACGACGTAACTACGCCGCAAAACGCATAAAGCAGGTCGACGAACGCATGAAGTGAGTCAGCAAGGAGTACAAGTCAATGAAGCGACGTATCGTGGAATAAATCCAATGACGAAGCTTCAGATCAGCGAGTTTCGACAAGGTGAGTCGACTAGACTCGAATGTCGACGAGACAGAATCAACCAGACTCAAGCATCGATGGAACTACACTGATCAAACTCCAGAATCAAATGAGACGATCAACCAGAATTGGGTTTGACGTCACTAGATGGATTGAGATCAGACAAATCACCGGTCGCACGTTGATGAAATCATCAGACTTAACCCGTCGACGGGATTGAATCGATCGAGTTCCGAGTCAGTGAGAAATCAATCGGGTGCAGTCTCAACAAGACGGTGACACGATTAGAAGAAAACGATGCTGGAAAAACACCAGAAAACATCAATATAGGACCAAAATAGTGTTTCGGCCAAGGCTGAGACACCAAATGGTGTCTCCACCAACTTGGCCGAGACACCAATGTGTCCGGCCCAACACCTCCTCCCCTCTCTCCTATAAATAGAGAGGGGGTCTCAGTTGTTTTGGTTGGAAATTTTGAACCTCCAGGCGAGATTTCTCAGAGCTTTTGCACAGATCTGAGTGTCTACAAAATCAAAAAAGCTAGATCTAGATCCCGTGCAAGAGACGAACTTCTTCCGATTCAGATCTACACGGCGAGGAGAAGAGTCCAGGTCAGATCTACGATCTCATCCTTTGGATTAAGCTTCGCCTTAATCCCAAGGTCAGTGCGTGACTTCACTTCGTCGATTTCACCCACTCCTACTATCCTCTCCCTCGTGAGTTGATCCCCGTCGGTGTTTTATTTCCTTCGTGAAATAAACACCTCAGATCCGTAGATCTAGCACCTAGATCGGATCACGCGGTGGTCCACGGACGGAATAGAGTCCCCGGCACAGGTAAAGACACTCACGCAAGCGAGAATTCGATAAACGAATCTCGCGGTTGTTCAGCTAGGGTAGTAAAGTTGTGATATTTTTTGGTTAGTCGTTGTAACCCATATAAAAAGGTGACTTTTTTATTTGAATTTCATTGTAAAAACAAATTTGTAACGGATTCATTGGTAATGACAATCGACACGACTTTCCCCCGCAAACTGCTTGTTCGCGGGGAAAGTCGCGTCGATTGTCATTGCCAATGAATCCGTTACAAATTTGTTTTTACAACTAAATTCAAATAAAAAAGTCACCTTTTTATAAGGCTTATAACGTCTAACCGAAAAAGATCACAACTTTACTACCCTAGTTGAACAAATGCGAGATCTGTTTATCGGATCCTCGCTTGCATGGGTGTCTTTGCCTGTGCTTGGGACTCTATTCTGTCTGTGGACCGCCGCGTGATCCGATCTAGGTGCTAGATCTATGAATCTGAGGTGTTTATTTCACGAAAGAAATAAAACACCGGTGACATCAAACGTGCGAATCTAGTGATTTCTCTGATCTCGATCCATCCGGTGACATCAAACCCAATTCTAGTTGATCATCTCGTTTGATTTCGGAGTTTGATCGGCGTAGTTCTGTCGATGCTTGAGTTCTGATTGATTTCGTCTCATCGATGTTCGAGTCCGGTCGACTCGTCTTGTCGAAACTCGCTGACCTGAAGCTTTGTCGTTGGATTTATTCCACGATCTGTCGCTTCGCTGACTTGCACGCCTTGCCGACTCACTTCATGTGTTCGTCGAATCACTTTATGCATCTTGTGGCGCAGTTACATTGTCAGTGGTTCTTAGTCGCAGTGTCAGATGGGTCGTCGATTGTCAATCCACCGCCACGAGTCTCGTTCGGGTACTCATAAGCATTTTTCAACGCCTACATACATCTTAGCGCTTCCCGTCAAGGTGATAGGGAAAGCTCTATAGATGATCGTATCGCTCACTGGCTGCATCTGCATCAGATCATAAAAGTTTTGTGCGTGCTCTACTAGATCTCCCTTGCCTTGTACTTCTCAATATGTGACATTTTGAACTTGGCGCATAGAGTATTCATGATCCAATCGGCGAGCGGAGTGTCTCCTCCGATGACGTCTGCAACAATGTTAAACGTCCGGTCATAGCTCGACGTAAAGTTAGTGGTGGAGGGGCCTGGGGTAGTGTGAGGATATCTAGCAGCGCGTGACATCATCCACGTGGTGTGGTCATGGCTGAGACTGGGATTCTCACCAGTTGCCTCCATGTGCTGTGGTGGTTGTCAGGGATGAGCGGCGAAACGAGCCTGCAAGTCTGATGGCGAGGCAGAGGAGAGGTGTATTCAGTGCGCTCCTCCTGCATTCATTGTTCAGATTTTCCCCCACGGGGAGGAGCGACGAATGACAGAGAAGGTTGTTAGGGAGGATTCCTGCTAAGAAGTTTGTTTATGAAGGAAGTGAACTGTTGCTGAAAAGATTGAGAAATTCTTCGGGTGGATTTCTCCAGTTGGGCTTGAGTGACGTAGCCCACATTATGAGTTTCTTCCGTAGGAAGAATTGATGATCGATCTGGATGATTATAAACAACCATCTTGTATAAACAGAAAAGAGGCCCCACGGTGGGCACCAAACTGTTATCAGATATTTAACAGGGCAATATAGTGTGGATTATGGAGTGTTTTAAGGTTCCTCAACCTTCTTTGATGGTTGATTATTGAGTAGAGGATTTGATCCTGCACACAAACAATATGTTAGAGGATTAGAGTTGGGTTCTCCGGGGGTTTATCCGATGGTCAAGTCGGTATTGATCTTAAGTGGAGGAGAAAAATATGATTGATGTGTGTTATATTACCAAAGATTGTGTACCTTCATGTTGTAGGCAATGCACCTATTTATAGCAGATCTAGAAGGATAGTTGTGTAACTTCGATCGAGTTCAAGTAGTTAGCTTAATCGACTGATATTTACAAGTGTTGGCTAGGTGTGGTATGAGTCATCTTTGTGATTAATGCGACGGTGACAGGGGAAGTAAGGTGCTGACGAGGTCCGATGAGTCATTAACACTTTCTGCGGGGATGTAATGATGACTTTGACCATGCATTTAATGTGATGGTGATTGGCTATCAGCGAGGGGTTCAAGAATGACTGCCTTTCATCTCGGCTTTGCGAGAGGGCTAAGGAAAGATACCTTTTTATTTGGCCACTTTGGATTGAGAGCTTCTCGACTCGGTCTTACAGAATGAAAAGGCACGGAGTCGGCCTTAATAGCAAGGTTCGAGTGATGACACCTTTCGACTTGGGCCCTTTCGGGAAGGGCCGAGTGATGGCATTGTTTGACTCGTCCTGCATAGGGCCGAGTCTATTTGATGTATAGTTAATTTGGGACACGTGTCGTCTCCTAGAGTGGGATTAACACTTAGGTATTTCAATGATACAACATGTTTGTCATGCCACATGTTCATACGCATATTAGAATTTATATATAAATAATTTTGAGTAGGAGGTTTCAAGTAGAGATGGAACTATGATTTAACTATCTAGTATATATTCTATCTCTAAGAAATCTAATATTTTATTTTCAAAAAATTTATAACAATTATAAAATTATATCTTTGAACATTGTGGTGTTTGAGATGTAATTTAATTATCGGTATGAAGTCTTGATGAGATGAAATGTCCTTCAAGGAAGAACAATACTCCATGTAAATGACAATAATCATAACGTATCCATAATTAGAGTGTATTAATTCTTCTCCTAAGGTACCAAAATAATTATTCCGACGTTAGTGTGGGACTGAATAGTTTGAGATAATTTTATTAGAAGATCCATTTTCTCCTGAGACAAGGAGATTTTGGTGAGTACTGAGGTTGTAGTATCTGAGTTACAATAGGTTCTACTCAGAATTAGAGATTTGGGGCCGGTCAGTACAAGATCTAGAAGTGATAAGATTGTTCGATGTGGTTCATCGGGTGAACTACAAAGAGGAGTAATCTTATCGAGAAGTACGGGGTTAATCTAAATGCAAAGAGCTTTCAGTATGCTCTTTATGTGAGATTCAGATAAGTCTCTTCAATGAGGATCCGAGTTACTATTATTAAGTTGGGTTCAAACGAGATAACTGTTGGGTGAAATATCAAATTCACCTTCGTATGATGACCTCCACAATCAAGAGTCATGAGATATCTAGAGCTGTGTCGAGCTAGAAGTGACCGATCTGGGTGATTATCAGGACTTTACATAACTCTAAGAAAGATATTTGTTACTTTTATTGCAGATCACAGATGCAACAACATCTGGGGATGTGCAAATAAAAGTGTAGTACGAGTCTAAACACTAGGGCGTCTTCAAGGCTAAAATGAATATGTCAGCTTTGGAAACTAAATAGTTGAAGCACAAGGCTGAGAGCCTAGTTACAATGCGTACATCGAGAGATTTTTTGAAATAGGTTCTAAAATAAGAAAAAGCTAATTAAATGGTAAAAAGTCAAACTAATAAGAGAAAAATCAATTGATTTGACTGGAAATAAGCCGATTATTTCATGCATGAGGGTGCACAAACAAGAAAACTCGGGACTCTTGGACCACATTTGTAGGGTAGAGGTAGTATAAAGTCTTGAATGTGAGCAGAAAGATCTAGTTGAGGATTATATAGCAGTGCTGGGCACTGATGCATAGATGTCTCCTCTCAGTTTAGGGAACAAGTTGATCTTTTAGGATATTCCATATGCTCTCACTAAGAGCAAGGAATTGTCTCTTCATATTTAAACTTGTGGGATTCTAGTTGGTTTCCTGTTTGTGGGTAGCTTACTTAGATTTACATCAAGATTTCTCTATTTATAAAAGCCAAGCTAATTGCTTAGTTGATTTTAGAATGGGACTCATTGCTAGATAACTGGGTTATCTTCTACTATATATTGTGCCATGAATTAAGATTGAATCTGATTTATGATATAGTAGATTAAGTCACATTAGAGGACATGTGAAGGCTCATCAGGGGCAGCCTCCTTGGTATATGTATTAAGGTGTCCATATACAAGTATGATCTTGTGGGTAAAATCACTAGATGGTCATTTCGCAAGGCTATGAGCATTTCAATTGCAATTTGTTTACTCTATTATATGCAGACCACTATTTGTTAAGGCACAAAGTGAAACACGTTAATTCCTCAAATTTATAGGCTATTACTCTATTTATGATCATATGTATTTGATTTCACGCCTAGTTGAGAATGCTTTAGTAAGGTGGATAATTAGTTAAACAAAAGTATTAGGGCTTTACACACTAATCATGAGAGAATATCTATCTTGAAATTTTAGGAAGCTATGTCAAGAGAATGGAAAAGTCATATGGTTGACGGTGATCATCACATTTTATTACACTTTTATACCCTCATTATCTATTTTATTTAAATAAATCTATCACTAGAAATGTGTTTTTCTCTTAATTTGTAAGAAATGAAGAATTAATGGATAAGAGCTAAAAAAAATTCAAATTTCCTCATTTTTAACCTTTTATTGAAACACAAGATGAAGCCAAGCAGCCAATAGAAGTTGAAGAAACGAGGATCCAATATTAAAAAAAATCAAATCAAATTCATATTCAATATAGTCAGCCACAAAGAAACAGCATTATCTCCCAATCTGGAAGGTGGAATCTAATATATGATATATAAAAATAGCCTATCTCGATGAGACGAAGCCATCTAAAATGTCAAATTATCGATACTAGTATTGGTATCTGTATCGATATCACTATTGATAGGGGTATCAAAACTAGTATTGATACCTATATCAATAGCAATATCAATACTAAGTAAATAGTTACGAATTAAAGGTTGAAATTGTGTAACTTGGGGCTTAAGCTTGATCTAAGGGCTAATATTAATTGTAATGCTCTATAAATAAGGGTAGAGAGTGAGGGTTTGAGTGTGGAAAATTTGTAATAATCTCCATTTGGAGAGGAGGGTTACTCTTAATTGAGAAGACCTTCCAAAATTATAAATATTATTTATAATTAATAAAAATAATTTTTATCTACCTTTTAAAAAAATTTCTTCTTCTTTGTTAATGGAGATGAAGATGAAGATTTTCTTTCAAAGGGTCAACCCCTTGCAATGTAAGTTTTCATTTTTCTTTTCTATTTTCTCATTCTAGAAATTCATGTTTTGGATTTTATTTTCATTTTATGTTAGTAGATTAGATTTATTTTTATGTCTTGTAGCTTAGATTTATTTTCATACTCTTTTATTTTATTGTTTATTTTTCATGTTCTTTTATTATTTTTATGCATTTTTGTTTTGTAGTATAGATTCACTTTTATGCTCTTTTATTTTTTTAGTTAGATTTTTTATGCTCATAGCTTAGATATTTATTTTCTTATTTTTGTTCTTACTTTTGTAGTTAGTTTTTATTTTTATTCCCTTTCTTTTATATTTTCTAGCCTAGATTCTATTTTCTTATTTTTTATTTTTCAAAATATGCAACTAAATCTTGTAGGAACTCTAGAATTGTATAAATCTAGTTTTATTTTTTTTAATGATTTATGGGTTGCTCTCTTTGTACTCAAAATGATCATATTTAGGATAATCTACTAGAGAACTAATTGGTAGAATAAAAATTTGATAATCTATGCTTATCTTAAGTAGTTTGATAGGTTATGCTTATGAATTTTAGAATTACTACGTGGTTGTTGTTCTTTTCATGAGTGGTAATTTTACTTGGATGGTAATTTAATAGATTATAATTTTCTTAAGTGGTTTGATAGTCTTTGCTTAGTAAATCTAAAGTAAAAGTGATAAAAAAGAGAGTAGTTCATAAATTCTAAATAAAATCAATTAGTGGATTCAATTCTAGATTCCTATCTTATCTACTTAATTTTTCTCGTTTATACTTGCTTTGATTTTGCTCTTTTTGATTATTTTCTTGTCTTCTTGATTTTATTCTTTTCTATTTGCTTTATTTTCTCCTTCGTCTGTTCTCATTTGTCTTTATTGTCACTCTCTTTCTCCCCTCCTTTCTAGTTTTGTTTTATTTGCAAATAATCACACACTCTTTATCTCTCCATACTTTCACTCCTCTTTGTCTACACACAACTCTAGGATCCAATTTTAGAATTATTCCTACACACCTTTCTCTGAGGATTGACATTGTACTATACTATAACTTGATTGTGCACTTGCAATCTCAACGCTATCTTCACAACACATCAGACGATACCCTATATTCTGCTACAAAATAGTTTTTGCAGAAAGGAGGAATATAACTCAGCTAGATATGATTCAGAATAGCTACCCATTAGGTTCTAGGGAAATGTGCTATCAATAATGACATATATTCTGAACTGTATACCTTTAAGATCAGTACAGTCAATATCCTATGAGTCATGGATAGTGAGGGTGGGTGTTGGATCACTATGTCCATGTAGGAGTGTTGCTTTTATACACTACTTTTTATTGGATGAGAAGTTTGAACCCTAGAATGTTAAAGTGTATTTTCATGCACCATTTTATACACTCTGTGGGTTATGTTTAGATATGAGCAATATGATGAGACTATGACCGAGAGAGTTGTGGTATATTGAGTTCCTCTAGAAGGATTTCCTGCACAAAGAAGAAATAGGTCAAGATTTGGATTCATATGAGATCGAGGATACTATTATGGATCTAGCAATAGAAGAGGAATTGGTTCCTCTACCATGTGGGGATAGTGAGAGCGAGATATTTTTTTAGATGACTTGGAGGTATCTACTAATTGTTTACCACCGGGCCGAAACTAGCGATGGAATCTCAATTGCCTCAAGGTATCATTCCATGGACTAGCACCAAGATGATATTTTTGAGATCGACTAGGAAATGTTCACAGCAACACCGCGTTGTTGTGGAGTCCAAGTCATGTGATGACACTATTTCTTTGTCTGTAGTGAAAGAGTGGAAAATAACAATGGTTGGGGAGCTTGAGTTCATGAGGAAGAATCAAGTCTAGGACTTAGTGAATCTTCCAACTGAATGCAAGACCACCAAAAATAAATAGGTTTTCAAGGTCAAGGAGGATGGGACATAGAAGTGATGTAGGGCACGCTTGATGAAAGAGTACACCTACGTAGTGAGGTAGACTACCAAAAGAGACGTTTTCTCTGGTGGTGAGAATTGGCTCTATTAGCACGATATTGACTCTTGCGACACAAATGGATCTTGGACTAATATAGATGGACATCAAGATAGCTTTTATGTATGGAGAACTAGAAAAGGTGATCCATATAGATCAACCTATATGTTTCATAGCTAAGGGACTTGAGCACAAGGTGTACAGGTTAAAAGATCCTACCAATGGCTTGAAATAATTTTCCAATGTATAGTGTTTTTATCCTATTGGACCATGTTGGGTCATAGTTTCAAGATGATCGATCAAGATGATTAGGTCCACCTACATTAAGTTGATAGAAGTTTGAGATATGTCATCGTATATCAATGGCATATTGCTGACTAAGTGCAGCATGGATACCACTATGACTCTAATTGCTAAGAGTCAGGCTCTAAGTATAGAGCAATGTCCCGACATGAAAGCAGAGAAGAAGCTAATTCTAAGAATCCCTTTAACGAGTGTAGTTGATAGTCTTATATAGGTACAATGATTGACATATCCTTTGCAATAGGACTGATGAGTAGGCATCGGCCCAGTCCTATTATAACTCACTAAGATGAGTCAAAAGGATATTATATATTCAATTTAGACTACACTTTATTTATTATGGTATGATAGGATGGACTCTCGCTATAGACATATTTTGATATCGATCAGGTTGATAATCTAGATGGGTGAGTGTCAATGTCTAGTTATGCTCTCTTACTAAATGATGGGATCATTTCTTAGAATAGTAAGAAGTAGGAGTGTATAGCCATGTTCCACATAGAGTTGATATGTGGCGATAAACACAGTAGTATTGGATGTAGTTGATAACCACATTTTATTATAGTTTTATACCATCATTGCCTACTTTATTTGTATAAATATATCAATAATAATGCTTTTTTTTATCTCAATTTGCAGGAAATGAAAAATTAATGAATAAGAGCCCAAAAGAACCGAATTCTCTTATTTTTTTACTAGTTATAGAAGTCCAAGATCAAGCCAAGAGAAGGCCCACAAAGCCCAAGAGATCAAGAAAAAATTGGGTCAATAAGTCAACAAAAGAATCAACTCTATTAGGAACCAATTGATTGACCAACTAAGGGGCCACGATTAGCTAACTGATTAGTTCGTAACAGAAATAGTGTATGGCTGAGATTTATTTCTTAGAGCTCAAACTAAATCCAATGACTCTTGTTAATTACTGTAGGCTATAAATAGGGGTAGATGGTGAGGGGTTTGAGTGTGAAAAATTTTGTAAACTCTTCTTTGGAGAGGAGGACCTTTAATTAGGCCTTACAAATTATAAACTTTTAAGTTTGCATTAATAAAAAATTTTATTCCTCTTTTTCAATTTTATTTCTTCTTCTCTATTGATGAAGATGAAGATATTGTTTCAAGGGGCTAACCCGTTGCATGGTAAGTTATCATTTTTCTCTTTTATTTTCTTATTTTAGAAATGCATGTTTTAGGATTTTCTTTTCTTTTTATTTTTATGTTAGTAGATTATATTTATTTCATACCTTGTAGTGTAGATTTACTTTTATGCTATTTTATTATTTTCCTACACACCTTCCTCGTGGGATCGATATTGTAACTATACTATAATTTGATAGCTATCCTCTTGCAACTTTAGTGCATGTTTATTATACTGCCATCAATAGTGTAGTTATACATATTCTTAGAGAATTTTGACTATAGCATGACATTAAGAGAATGATGCGATTCTCCATCGTGATAGCATGTCGACTAGTCGCTCTAGGATAGGCCCAAATTAGTTTAGGAGAATCAAATAAAACCCAAATCAAGAACCATTTCATTAAGAACTAACAGAAGGAGAAGGTTCTGATAAGTGTATCCCTATTAGTCAGTTGGTCGGGGATCTACTGATAAATAGAATAGCTAAGGAACGACTAGTGCAACACACTTGAGCCTTATGGACAACATTGTTCGCGGGGAAAAGAGTCATTGATTTGTTTTCCATTGATTTTGAACCTGTTACAATGTTACGTCTTACAAAAAATTCAAAATAAAAAAGAAATAGCCTTTTTATAAGGCTTACAACAGAAAATCAAACAAGATTACAACTTTTCACCTTTTGAACAAACGCGGGGCCCGTTTATCGGACCCTCCCTTGCGTGAGATTCTTTGCCTATGCTGGGGACTTCTTTTACGTCCGTGGACCACCGAGCAATCCTGATCTTCGGTTGATCTAGGTGCTGGGCTTGCAGATCTG
>JBAKGM010000200.1:16053969-16067358 GCA_037177215.1 Asparagus racemosus
CGGACCTCGCTTCCTTAAACCCTGATTCTTCCACAATCAGCGACTGTTTGATCCGAACACCAGTTTGAGCATCAACAGTTCGTAATATATATTGCGTGCACAGTAGCATTGGATATCCTTTTGAGGCTTTTGATCACTTTTGCTGATCCATATATTCTTTCTTGTCTAGCTGATAAGAATTTGATTATTATTGTGCAACTAACTATTGGTTTTTACAGTTTCTCATATTTCCTCGCTTAGATCTTATGTCTAACCTTTTTTATGGACCCCCATCTTTTGGTAATGAAGTGAGTCCGACTACAGCGGACTAAACTTAATTGAATAAACAGGTTATGAGGAAGTAGTCAGAGCCATACTGTAGCACAAATATAAATAACAATTTAATTGTTTATTTATTAAGTATATACTTCATGATATATTTCTCTAAGTACAATTATCTAGTTTTGATGGCCGCATTTGAGCCAAGACTTGTACATCTATCTTTGAATATTGAAGTTATTTGTCTAGAGTACTTGACATGAGGACAATTTGATGTATCTCTTTCTTATTTCCATTTGATATTTCTGTGATGCTGATGCTGTTGTGATAAGGCCTACACTTTTATGTATATTTATATTATGAGTGATTGTGGATGTATATAAAAAAAATAAGTTACATGATATTTATAGAACACTTTATCTTTTTGGTTCTTCAAATATTCTGCCTATCAAGTTATTTCCAGTGAGCAGGGTGTGATAGAGGACAATGTATCAATCTAAATTTTCTATCTCTTAGGTGACCTACCATAGAGAATCCAAACATGGTCTATTACTGCACATATCACAATGCATGTCCATATCATCCATCGAGGAGCTCCAATCCATGCTGCTAAGACCCACCACCGTATATCTTATGCCAGTGTCATGCATGATAACTTGTTATAATATACTTATCTTATATTAATCATATATCAAATACAAATTTAAGAAATCTCTAAATTAGATCACGTCTCCATCCAAGTGACTAATCTCAAGTGCATGAACTACTAGAATAATTTCAAGAGGTATTCTAACAACTATTTCTGTAAATTATATCCAAATAATATATCGACAATAATATTTTTATTAATATTAAAAAATATTATATAAATTCTACTAAATCTTCAGTGGCACACTATACTACTCCAGTATTATGAATATTGACGAGTCGTCCTATGGGAAATGTATCTACGCTTGAGTGACTCTTTTCCTCCCCTATGGGAAATGTATCTACCCTTGAGCATCCTCAAATATTACACCTGTTAATTTTCCATGTTCTCACTTGACCAACCTTTTGATTAAACAAACCCCAACTTTCTTAATAACACAAAGAAAAGAAAAAAATTACTATAGGCAGATGAATACCCAAAAAAACAAAAAACAAATCAATATTCAACTCACCGATTGTTAATTAACTAATAAAAGAGGAGGAAAAAACAAACTTTGCTGATGAAAAACCGATTGCTAAAAATAAAAAAAAAGCAAACGCACATCAGACTGGCAAATGGGCCCCACACTCACAAATCAAAAAGTGTAATCAGTCACAATGAAGCAAGAATAATGCCTTTTTAATAAACAATTTTTAAGTCTGCTGCCCCTTCTGCCTCCCCAAAATCTCCCCTAAAACTGGTTCCCAAAACACCCCTTCGGCAATCTCAAGGGTCCGCTCAGCCGTCGATGCCTCCAAGGCTCCCCCCCTTCAAATCTCCTCCTCGTCCTCCCTTTCTATCTCAAGTCTCAGCCCTCTGACTCATAAAAAACTCTTCAAACTCACGAGAAAAATATGGCCCTTTTCTCACCGAAATGCCCCTCCTCTTCCCATTTTGCCCCCGCTCAGCAGCGCCGTAATCCCACTCCCGTTCTATCCTCTCGAAAATGGGTCTCTCCTAAGTTGTCTAAGAAGAGGCAATGGCGTGTTGTTCGCGTCCAAGAAGGTGATTGTTTGTCTTTTCTTCAGATTTTGTAATTTTAATAGCTTTTTGATATCTGGGTCGCGGTCAAAATTTGATCTTGATGAGGGATTATGGTGTTTATTGTCTGGTATAAGTCAGAGAATCCATATATTGAGAAGTTTATTTGAACTGAATTTTTTTTAACCAATTTGGTTCTGCAATTTTTAGCTCTGTTTAAATCGTTAAATTCTGAGATATGTAGTGAATTATGCGTGGTTAAGCAATCAAGTTGCTTGCTCCTTGGTTGTTACTGCCTACAGAGCTAGTTTGGGAGCTTTTACGTCTTGTATTTTCTGCAATTTTTCATTTTTATGAGAAAATAGGGGGGCCTTGGCCCAATTTATTGATTAAGAGAATTAAAAAAGATAGGGATACAACTGTCCGCCGTTGAAGAGTTCATCCTGTTGTATGTTCTTTGGGTTTTCTCCTTTTAATCAACCATATAACCGCAATACTAGTGCAAATCCAATCATCATAAAGATTCGACTGCATGTTGGATGACTTCCAATCATCCCAAAACTCTGCAATAGATAGTGGGCAAGAGTTAGGCCGAAGTTTATCCATAACCAGACTCCACACTTATCTCGCAAAGCAACACTCCAGTAGAATATGCTGAGATGCATAATTTCTAAATAATAGAGAAACATTCATACCTTGCTTTGATAGATTAACCTAGGTAGGAAGATAATCAGACATGGATAACCAAGCATGGATCTGGAGGGAAAATTTCCATTTTTATGAATGATATAGTTTTTATATAGATATAAGTTCACAACTAGAACAAGAACTCTGAGCTAATCCATCAGTGAAAGTTGGATTCACTGGAATTCTAGAATCTTGAAAACCTCAAATCTCTTGTTGACCTCTCTTTCCTGCGTGATCTCGGTTTATGGGTGTTTCTTAATTATATGATTTCTGTTGTTATATTTGATTGGTTCTGTTTGTAATGGACCTGGTTTTTGTAGGTAGTAGTACTATGGACATGATTCAAATTTCATATGATCAGTTGTGAAGCGGATGTTAAACCCATCTCTGTCTCAAGCTTTTTTTTTTTTTTTTGGGGTCGAGCTGTCTTTGTAGTAGGGATAGTAAGAAGCCTTGCCATAGCACTAAAAGAGATGGTTAATAGGGAATTGTACCTAATTTTTATTGGTAGGCAGTTTATGTTTATGCAATTAGGAAACATACTCTGCAAATCCTATAGACCGCTGAAGTGTACAAGAAAAATGAAAATGTGGAAAGACATGTATTGAGAATGTTACCATCAGATATCCTCCTTACCGTAGTTGGCTTTCAATGATATTAAAGCTCTTGGACAAGTGAGACTTTTGTTATATGAGCCACAGTTATCTACTTCCATGGAAGCATTTACTATCTTCGTGAAGTAAATACTAAATAGTTTCCTGGGCGTCATCCACTCATTCACATTTGGTGAATGTGTTTACTTTCTTGATATCTTTCATTTTTACTTCTGGCTTCTACTCAATTTTGATTCCACAAAAGCTGAAATCTTTGTGTTGTTTCAGTGCAAAGACATAGGTTCATCTTGGGGGTGCTATTCAATTGTGATCTTTAATGATTGAGGCAGTTGTCTGAAAGGGACTTTTTTGAGATTGGGACTTCTTGAGGATTTTCCGAGAGATTTTATGAGGGTAATGGATGATTTTTGGATAATTGGAGACTGATAATTGTGGCAGTCTTTTTGTTATTATTGAATATTTTAGTTCAAAAACATTCTGACTAAAGTAAAATCAAATTATTATTAGTAATTAGCACTAAGTAGTTAGTTTATCAAGATTCATATATGAATATTTCATAACTAAGATTTAGTTATTAGTTGATTTGAAATTTAATAATTCTTTTGTCATTTTTAGTTTGCGAGCTCGTTAAGTATATAAAATTTTTGAAACAGTATTAAACTACTGATATGGTTACCATGCTCTTCATTTTTCTCATATTCAATTGTATGCTTGTTAAAGACATCATGAAGTTTTTCTCGTTTAGTATTGAGATTACTCTTGGCAGGTTGCCCATTTAAACGGATGTCTTTTGCTTAAAACAATTGTTGATCTTGCAAAATTGCTAAATTGGCTTTTATAGTAGCGACAATCTGGCATATGTGTCTGTATCTTGAGTTATGAAAAGGTGACAAGTCCATTTCTCAAATACGTTTGCTAGAATAGAGTTTAAATACATATTTGGAACTAATGGTAATCTAAAGTTTCTAATATATCTGTTTTAATATTAACAAAATGTCCTGAAGTGCATGTTCTTATTTTTCTACATCCCATTGACAACCCGTCATCCCTTGATCAACCGTCCTCAAGTTCTATTCTTTTAAATCCTTCACGTTTGAAAGTATGTGCATATACTTGCACATAATTCTAGGTTTTACCCTAAATTTTATATTACTTATAATAGCAGGTTCTACCGTACCTCTGGATTCTGTCAAAGAGATCCCTGTGGAAAAAGCTGGTAATGGTGTATTGCCAGCAATATCTTCTTCTGAATTTCTTGATGCAACGGGTAAGAAAGGCGGGGAGTCAACAGTTAGTATAACAGTTGTTGGAGCATCTGGGGACCTTGCGAAGAAAAAAATATTTCCTGCACTGTTTGCACTTTATTATGAAGATTGCCTTCCTCAGGTTTGGTTTATTATAGACTTTTTCTTTGATATTTTTTCTTTTACTGAAGAAGTTTCCGGACAATGTTGTGCACTTCACATGTCTATATTACTACATTTTACTATTTCTGCAGCATTTTACCATTTTTGGTTATGCTCGTAGTAAGATGACAGATGCGGAATTAAGAACTATGGTCAGCAAAACACTCACCTGCAGAATAGACAAAAGGTGATCACTGCTATAGGTTTTATCTTCACTAGTGTTTTTTTTATTTTATTCTTTTCCTTCTTGCTTCAACTGTAGAATGTTACATGAAGTTGTATTTCATTTTCTCCAGTAATTTCTTCTACTTTTCAGGGAGAATTGTAGTGACAAGATGGAACAGTTTCTGAAAAGATGCTTCTATCATTCAGGTCAATATGACTCTGAAGAGCACTTTGCTGAGCTGGATAAGAAGCTGAAAGTGCATGAGGTAGTGTGATTTTTTGCATTATAACCTGTTCATGACTTTGATTATACTTGGGTTCATTTAATGGCTTCTCATAACCTTACTAACTTCTGATGCTATTACCTGAGCATGTGAATGATTTTTGGTCTAGAGGAAAATCGTTTAGAGGTTATTAACCTGGTATTGCATCGGGAAATGTTATTCAGTATTAGACCTAAGTTACTGTAGACATTCTCTAGATATCTCTGTTCTGTCTTGTTTAATTTAAACATTGTTGTGCAGCTTATATGGTTAGGTGTGCAAGCTCTTTTAGCATATCAAGGTTGTTCCTTTCTAGTTAAGTCCACAACTTATACATGCCTTAAGGAAATACCTACTGCAGAATCGCAAATAGGAAAACTGCCATGAAATCTGTTCGAAATCTTTGGATTAAGTCATATTAATTGGCCTTTTGGACGTGCTTTATGCAGAATCCCAAATAGGAAGAATTGCATGAAAATCTGTTCGGATTAAGGTCATATTAATTAGATAGGTCGGTTGGCTTCTTAACTTACAATTTAGTTGATTCTGCATGCTGCCGTTTTGTGTTATGCAAGTGATACTGTTGAGACATATGAAGTTGGATACATTAAGCATGATGTCAAACACCCATACAGATGATCAAAATATATCTAATGCTATTGATAGAAATATCAACAACCATATGGATGGTGTCTGTAAGTATGCTTGTTTTTTCGCGAGGGTCTTTATTAGTTGAAGTATAGAATTACTTAAGTCTTTCATATGCAGTTTTATCTTTGGTTGGGGGTCTTGATAGTGGTTTTCCTTTTGAGTGTTTTAACATACTGTAATCTATCTTAACAAAGACCAAATAGATTCTAATGGATGGAAGTATTAAGATGGGTATATAGGGGTCAATGAAACTTTGATAACCTTATGGTTTCATTATTTGTGCCAACATTCTGCACCCTTTTGTGTTCGAAAATACAGATTTAGCAATGTGAAGGAACGACAGATATTTAAGGAAGGAGAAAAAGGACTTTTTTGTGCGTGTGTGTGTGTGTGATGGTGCGGGGGTAGATGATTTTATTTCGCTTGCTCATAAATTTGAGGCGGCCCAAGCCCACATTGAAGTTACTCTGACTGAGGTTAGCGTAATCCAACAATGATTAATTATAACATTCAAGCCCACATTGAAGTTAATCTGACTGAGGTTAGTGTAATCCAACAATGATTAATTATAACATTTTAGTACCTATGAGGCGGCCAAGCCCGCTCTGAAGCTAGTCTGAAGCAGCTAGGACTAATCCAAGAATGAGTAAAGAATAAGGACAAATATACTAAAAGTGTATATACCATTTTTAGTAAATTTAAACGCGTAGTTTCAAGTCCTAACAGGCTTGGTCAAGAGGCATACCAGAATCTGTAATCCACGGTTCAGATGATCCTTGTGCAATATTAATAAGGGAATCTGTGCCACTATTTCAAAAGTATCTGACAGTGTAGCTGAACCAATGCTGTCATTGTCTGCTTTTTAATAGGGTTCTGAGGTTCAATTAGTTTACCATACCAATCAACCGAGGTTGACATGGACCTAAGTCAACCATGTTCCGCTTGATTAATCTATATTACTTCTGTTTCATAACATTCTTTTATGCAATATTTTGTATTAAGTATTAACTGATATTTTAAGTTTTCCTCCGGCATTAGAATTCAGTCTAACCGTTAGTGTTTTTCCTTCGTATGAGATACAATTAGTAAATGGTTACTATGATGGAGGTTAAATCCTACAGTAATGGGTTTTACATGTTCTGCGTTAGCTAAAATATAATGTTTCTGAATCTTACGTTTATAGTGTGAGGGTAAATTACGCCAATCTTTATCTCAAGGGTAGAAGACTTCCAGAGAAAAAGTTATTTGGATCAAGCATTTTGCTATTGCACCCTTATCAAACTGACACATTGATTTTTCTTGTGCAATTCCATGAGTTACATCTTTCTCACACGTTCAAATAATAAAATCGAATGTAGAGAATTTCTTAGTCCTCAAGTTCTCATGCAGGCTGGGAGGGTCTCAAACCGCTTGTTTTATCTATCAATTCCTCCAAATATATTTATAAATGTTGTGAAATCTGCAAGCACATCAGCTTCTTCTGACAATGGATGGACAAGGGTGATTGTGGAAAAACCCTTTGGTAGGGATTCTGAATCTTCTGCTGCCTTGACAAGAGGCCTAAAGCAGTACTTGGATGAGGATCAAATTTTCAGGTAACTTACCCATTCTTAGCTGATGTTACTTCTTATCTTTTTGTTTATCTGGAGAAGTTTTTTTGACTACATATGTTTCCCTTCTACAGAATTGACCACTACTTGGGGAAAGAATTGGTTGAGAATTTATCTGTTCTTCGTTTCTCTAACCTTGTTTTCGAGCCATTGTGGTCAAGGCAATACATAAGGAATGTCCAATTTATCTTCTCTGAAGATTTTGGCACTGAAGGACGTGGAGGGTATGATTAATGCATAGATATTAGTATTGATTTGAGTTGCCTTGTTGATTTTTGTTTTTCATGATCTTCTTTGTTCCTCTTTTATTTTTGTTTAGGTACTTTGATAGCTACGGGATTATTAGAGACATAATGCAGAACCATCTGCTTCAGATATTGGCCTTGTTTGCCATGGAAACTCCAGTCAGCTTGGATGCAGAAGATATCAGGAATGAAAAGGTAAAGTGAAAGACACGTACTACTCACTTTTTGTTTCCAGCTTTTTCGATTTCCCCCTTTTAACACTTGTATATCGAATTCTGGATTCTATCATCAGGCAGTTGAGACCGTACCATTTTACTAGTTCCTAACTATTTTCAATCCTGTGGATGTGGCTTCTATGTATTCAATTCTAATTTTGCACCTGTTGATAAATTTATTCACTCATCAAGCTGTTATTATAGGTCTTCCTCTCCATTCTGACTCTAGCTCTCAGTTTACACCGAGACTGACATACTTGATCCTGATGCAACTTTCCACGCAATTAGGTAGGGCTTACTTTCAAAAGGAGCCATGATTAAAATCAAGTTCAAATTTGGATCAGTTTGACCTTATCAATGCAAATTCATGAGTGACTCTTGATTATAGATTGCATAGCTGAAAGCCGACAATAGTTTTTGGCACTTCTAGCATGAGATGCAACTGCTATATATTTTTTTTTCTGGAATTCTCACCGTCTCAATCTTTTTTGATGTTTCCCCCCTAAATATGTGTACTTTTTGCTTATATTGTGGGGAGAATGGAAGGAGGTTTAAATACGTTATTCCATTTACATATAGGTGGTGTTTGTTTGCATGCAAGTGAAAGATGAAAGTGAGAATGTGACTTGTTTTTAACATTTTAGGTGTTTGTTTGCATGAAAATGAATCCTATAATATATTTGTTGGGGCCCCACTACGACGCATTGCATCGATACCACCCCGATGCAATGATAAGTAAATAAGGGTGGTTTGTTAGGGCGTCCCCCGGAAGCGACGCATTACATCGATGCCACCCCGGTGTAAGGACAAGTAAGCAAGGGTGTTCTAAGGATCTACATTCCTCAAATAGGTTACCAAATAATATTAGGTATACACTAGGACGGTTTAAGAGAGAATAGTAAGAGACTTTTACAAAAAAAAAGAATTAGATTAGCTACTTAGAATATAGGTACACTTATCGGAAAAACTATGGAATTAGTAGATGTCATGCTTAGAAGAAAAATAAATATAATTTGCTTACAAGAAACTAAATGGATGGGTGAAAAATCTAGAGAAATTTAAAAGACTGGATTCAAACTTTGGTATACGGGAAAAGAGAAGAATAGGAATGGAGTGGGAATCCTTGTAGATAATATAATGAAAGAAAGTGTCGTAGAGGTAAAAGAATTGGAGATAGAATATTATTAATAAAAGTTGTCTTAGGTGTAGATGTGATTAATATTATTAGTACTTACACACCACAAATAGGCTTCCCTGGTAGTACTAAAAATAAGTTTTGGGATAGCTTAGATGAATTAGTACAAGGAATCCCATTTGGAGAGAAATTGTTTATAGGAGGGGATCTTAATGGACATATTGATAAGGATAATAACGGATATGAGAGAATACATGGAGGTTTCGGGTATGGAGATAAGAATGATATGGGTGAATCGATTTTAGAGTTTGCAATATCGTATGATTTGATAATAGCAAATACTCTTTTTAGAAAAAGAGATGAACACCTAATAACCTTTAAAAGTGGATTTAATAATAGTCAAATTGTTTTCTTTCTCACTAGAAAAGCGGATAGGTTAATATGTAAATATTGTAAAGTTATACAAGGAGAGAGATTAAGTACACAATATAGATTAATGATCTTAGACATCCCTATTAAGAAGTGGAGTAGAAAAACTAACGTGATTAAGTGATTAAGAACTAAATGGTGGAATTTAAACAGGGATAATTTAATACATTTTAAAGATAACATAATAAAAGAAATATGGAGTATAGATAATGAAACTAATATTATGTGGAATAGCATGTCTTCTTATATTAAGAAAGTGGCTAAAGATATACTAGGAGAGTCTAAATGTTGTAGGTTAGACGGTAAGGAGAGTTGGTGGTGGAATGAGGGTGTGTAAAAGGTTATTAGAGAGAAGAAAATTTTATATAAAGAGTGGCAAAAGTGTAGGAGTAGGGGAAATTTAGAAAAATATAAACTAGTGAGGAAAGAAGCAAAAAAACAGTTTGTGAGAATAAATACAGGGTTTATGAAAATTTTTATAAGAAATTAGAATCTAAAGAGGGGGAGAAATACATATATAAGCTTGCTAAGTTTAGAGAAAGGAAGAGTAGAGATTTGGGTAATATTAAGTGTATTAAAAGTGAAGATCAAAGAGTTCTAGTGACTGGGGAAATAAAAGAGAGGTGGAGGAATTACTTTTATCAATTGTTTAATGATAACTAAATAAGTGAGCAAAATAAAGATTTTTACCATATAGTGAATGATAAAAACTATAGATATTGTCAAAAAATAAGGATTAGCGAGGTTAAAGATGTTCTAAAGAAAATGAAAAGTGAAAAGCCGTAGGACCGAATGGCATCCCTATTGAGGTATGGAAATGTCTTGGAGATATAGGTTTAGGATGATTAACTAAACTATTTAATAAGATTACCGAGACGAAAAGAATGCTAGATGAGTGGAGGATTAGTACTTTAATACCTATATACAAGAATAAAGGAGATATACAAAGTTGTTCAAATTATTGAGGTATAAAACTCATGAGTCATACTATGAAACTATGAGAGAGGGTCATTGAGCAAAGATTAAGAAAGGAGATGAGTGTATCGGATAATCAATTTAGTTTTATACCTAAGAGATCAACTATGGAACCTATACATATTTTGAGACGGTTGATGGAGAGATATAGAGAGAAGAGAAAGGATTTAAATATGGTTTTTCTCAATTTAGAAAAAGCTTATCATAGAGTGCCTAGAGAGGTAATGTGATGGGTTTAGAAAAGAAACATGTATCTTGCATATATATATATTGATGTGATTCAATATATGTATGATAGAGTAACAACTAGAGTAAAAACTAATGAATGAGAGACTAAACCGTTTCCTAGCACTATAGGTTTACACCAAGGGTCAGCTTTAAGTCCTTACCTTTTTACAGTAGTTATGGACCAACTTACTAGGCACATTCAAGATGAAATCCAATATTGTACGTTATTTGCTGATGATATAGTGCTAGTTGATGAAACTAGAAGAGGTATAATTTCTAAAGTAGAAAGATGGAGACAAGCTCTTGAATCTAAAAGTTTTAGGATTAGTAAAACAAAAACAGAATATATGAAGTATATTTTTAGTAAAACTAGGAAAGAAAGAGAGCATATTGTACTTATTGATAGTTAAGAAATACCTAAAACTAATCATTTTCGTTATTTAGGATCAATCATTAGGAACGATGGTGAGATAATGGATGATGTTATACATCGAATTAAATTAGGATGGTTGAATTGGAGAAGTGCTTCGGGAGTCTTATGTGATTGTAGAATACCTATAAAACTCAAGGAAAAATTCTATAGAATAGTTATAAGACCAACAATGCTCTATAAGTTAGAGTGTTGGGCAATTAAAAAACAACACGTTCAAAAAATGAGTGTAGCAGAAATGAGAATGTTGTGATTGGTCTTGTGGGTATACACTAAAAGATAGGATAAGAAACGAGCGCATCCATACTAAATTAAAAGTTGCTTCTATTGAGGATAAAATGAAAGAGAATAGATTAAGATGGTTTGGTTATGTACAACGGAGACTATTTAGTGCACCGGTTAGGAGAAATGATGCGATAATAGTTGATGGAGCTATGAGATCTAGAGGTAGACCTAAGATGATTTGGTTAGAAGTAATTAAGAAGGATAAGATTAGAGCTAACTTAATGGAGGAGATGTCCCACAACAGAGTGGAATGGAAGCATATGATTCATGTAGCCGAACACAAACATTTGGGATAAAGGCTTGGTTATTGTTGTTGTAAGATGCTAATTTTTGGGGAATGGCCCAACAACGGCCAATTTCATTCATGAACATGCTAAATACTCCTCAAACTTTACAACATTAAAGTTATAGCATAGCTGAAACCCCATCTCCTAATCAACAATGTCAAAGCAACACGAGGAATGCTATTAATATTGATAGTGATGAAAGTACATCCCCTAACCCAAATAGGAATAAAAAAGCGCTTGCTTATAAAAATAAAAACAAGAACACTTGTAAGGGGAGGGCGAACCAATTATGGGAGAGCACACATGATGATGTGCTAATTCCTTTCTGTGCAAACTATGCCAAACACGGGATGAAGATTGATAAAAAGTTCAAGAAGGCTATTCATTGTGCGGCTGCCATTGAGATAAACACACATTTAGGATCAACATTTACTGTGCAGAATGTGGAGAACTGCATGAAAACTCTCCGCAATAGATATTTTAACATGCAAAAATGCCTTAACTTGAGTGGTGCGGGTTGGGATGATGTGAATAAACAAATCACTATGAATGAAGATTGCTTTGATAGATGGCTTGAGGTATCAAACATTTAATATTCTTTATTTAAATATTAAACATTATGTTATTTTTTGTAAACGTTTGGGTTAATATATGCTTAACCATGCAGTCTATTTTAATATTATACTTTACCATTTGAGTTTAAAGGCAAATACACATAATCGTTTGGGTTCAAAGGTACAAAGAGAGCTACTTCAGTTTAAAAATAAATCAATATAAAACTTTGGGTTTAAAGACAAAAACCCCTTATTTTTAACAAAACGAAGGATATTTCTACATTAAATGTTCTTAAAGAAGTAGACAGTGTAAAAAAATGAGCTGAGGAGGTTATTTCTATACCCACCAAAAATTTGAATTCATGATGAAAGTTGAGCATTATAATTTTATATTCTGACATGCTCCTGTGGTTTGAGGGCTTTTTTTAAAGGCTAAAATATGGACTCACGAAAACAATATCTTTTTTTAATCCAAATTAAAAGTTTATGACTAGTAAGATTTGAACATGAATGCCCTGATACCATGTCACAGAATCATGTTACTACACAAAACTTTTAAGTTTATACTGAGAATTGAGGGTCACAATTTTATATTTTAACAGTGTGAACAGACCCAAGCACATCGAAAGATTTTTATCACTAGTAGTCTAAAACAAATGCACTCAGCAAATTGACCTGGTGGTTTTACTTGCATCCCTTTATTTATTTACTTATTATTATTATAAGATCTTTCAATTTGATTCATGTTCTTTACTACTAGAGTTAAATCTGGATTAATTATAAATTGTTAAATTGCTAATATGCAATAACTTAAACGTCTAAAAATTAGCTACCTACATAAGTAATGGAGAGAGGATCTAAACTTAAAGCAAGAGCAGTGAAGAGATAAGCATACTCTCAGACATCTGTTGAATGAAGTAGAGCACTCAACGTTCTAATTGTCCATATAAAATCACATAAGCACAAAATCCAGACTTCATCAAAGAATTGCAAAGAAATGAAATATAAGCAATCAAATTGTTAATTTATTGAACAAAGTGTGTTTCTTCCCTAAAACCCACAGTCAATGTGACGCCAATGTATTTTGGGTGGGTGTACTATAGCTATCGATTCGCATCAATGTCACGACATTGCTACCTGTGGATGAATTATTCTCGCCTCCAAACCCAGAATTTTAAAGTCATTTATTTTTCAACCCACCCACTTCCTCCTGTGGGGGGGGGGGGGGGGGGGGGGTTGGTTGTGGGTTTTTGGTTTGGATTCGGACTTTTTATTGGATTTCA
>JBAKGM010000200.1:16074726-16084801 GCA_037177215.1 Asparagus racemosus
ACTTGAACAAATCTAGGGTTTTCCCCCTTTACTCTGTGATGAAGAACGAGGGAGAGAGAGAGAAATGGACAGATTAACCGCGAGGGAGCTCAGATCTCCCCCTTACCCACCTCTTCGATCCCATCAACCCCTTTTTTAATTAATATATGCCCACTTTCCAGCTCCGTTGAAGCCCAATTCCAGCCGATAGGCTAGGAATTATTTTCCACCAAAACGTCGCTCTTTTCTCCACTTCAGAGAAAAGTTTTCCTCTTTTTTTTTTAAACAAACACATGAACCGGAAAATTTTTAACCCCAGTTTTTTTCTTCTGACATGCACAGTAACTTTCCACCTCTTTCTAGCCTTTTTTTTTTCCAAACAAACACGCCCTAAAATGCTGATATATTTAAGTGCTATTTAGGCAGATAAATGGGACAAAAACTTTGGGTTTGTAGGCAAAGCTTCGCCTTATTATTGATCTCTCCTTCCTTGTCCAAGTCAGGCAAGGGCCTACCCCGAGTAAATGAGACGCCCGGTCCCCCTCCCCCTCCGTCGCCACCTCACCACCTCTCTTAAACAACCGCCTCCGCCTCCTCACTCAGCCACCTCCGACGACAAAATCCGATCCCTCCTCCGTTCCGAGGACCCCACCCACCACACGGAGGCCTTCGCCCTCCTCCTCTCCTCCCCCTCCCCTCCCTCCCCCTCCACCCTCTCCACCCTCTTCCACACCCTCTCCCGCCCCAACCTCCCCCTCACCCCCCTCTCCACCCGCCTCCTCTTCCGCCTCCCCCTCCCTCCCTCCCTCTCCCCCTTCCAACTCACCCAGCTCCTCCAAAAACTCTCCCTCTCCTCCCCCTCCTCCTCCCTCTCCCTCGACTTCTTCTCTCTCGCCCTCAAACACTCCGCCGTCTCCTCCCCCGCCCCCTTCAACGCCCTCCTCGCCTCCCTCGCCCGCGACCGCGACTTCCCCCGCATGAACCTCCTCTTCTCCCAGATGAAACGCATGGGCATCGCCCCAAACGTCGTCACCTACGGCATCCTCATCGACCACCTCTGCAAGTCCCGCCGCCTCGGCGACGCCCTCAACGTGTTCGACGAAATGCCTACGAGGGACGTCGTCGCGTGTAACATGGTCGTCGACGGGCTGGGCAAGGCGGGGAGAGTCGGCGAGGCTCTGGGCGTTTTGGATAGGATGAGGCCGGAGTACGCCTGCGAGCCGAATGCCGCCACCTTTAACTGCTTGATTGATGCTTTTTGCAGGGCGGGGGAGATCGGCAGGGCCTTTGAGCTCGTGGGTCGGATGGAGCGAGAAGGGGTTCGGCCGGACGTTGTGACTCTCAACACTTTGGTCTCCGCGATGTGTAGAGACGGGAGGGTTGGTTGCGCCCTTGATTTCTTTCGTCGGAAGAGGGATGAGTGGGTCGATGTTAGAGGCAATGCGGTCACTTATGGTAACCTCATTAGCGGTTTCCTGCATATGAATAATGTGGGCAGAGCTATGGCGTTGTATGATGAGATGATAGGAGAAGGTCAGTCTCCGGATCCTGTATTGTATTTTACTCTCATCTCGGGGCTGACCCAAGTGGGGAAAGTAGAGCAAGCTAGCTCGGTCGCGCTGGACATGAAGAGAGCTGGATTCCGACTTGATACGAAGAGCTATAATATCTTGATCAGCGGGTTTTGTAAGAGGAAGAAGCTTGATAAGGCCTGGCTGATGTTTGAAGAGATGAAGGAGAGTGAACTTAAGCCTGATATATTTACTTACAACACGTTGATTGCTGCTTCATGCAAAGGTGGTGATTTTTCAACGGCGTGTCAGCTGTTGAGTAGGATGAAAGGTGACGGCCTTAGTCCTTCTGTAGTCACCTATGGTGCTTTGATTCATGGGTACTGTAAAGCTGGTAATCTTGAAGAGGCCATAAAGCTTTTTCAGAGTATGGTAGTGACTCCAAACACTGTAATTTATAACATACTAATTGATGCTCTTTGCAAAGAAGAAGAAGTTGATGCTGCGATACAACTCATGGATGAGATGAGGAACAAGGGTGTCCCTCCAAATGTTGCTACCTATAACGCAATGTTGAAAGGGCTTCGTGCAAAAAATATGTCGGATGTGGCATTCAAGCTGATGGACGGAATGAAAGAGGAGGATTGTCATCCTGATTATGTTACTGTTGAGATTCTTACCGAGTGGTTATCAGCTATTGGTGAGGCTGAGCGACTGAGGTCTTTTGTTCAGGGAAAGAGGGATGTGCCTCTTGTAAGAACAGTCCATGGCCGAATTATTCTAAATCATCCATAAGGTTTTCCTGCAGTTTACAAATGGGTAAAAAAAAAAAAAAAATCTTAGCACTCAGGCTGAGATTTGCCTTCTGATGTGCTCAAGGAGTGGCTGGGTATTTCATGGTGAATGGTGGCTGCAGCTACAAATTTGATAGGATTATCTTCTTCTGTTAAACTGTTGGTAGTAACTCGGTTCCTCGTAGTTGCATTATGCTAATTTTTCCAGCCTAATGAAATTTCCATCAGCAATTGATTGTTTGAGTTTTAAGTTTGGAATCGACCGGATTCTAAAGGAGTCATAGGATGCCATGGTAACACTAATAAACCAAAAGTGGACGAGGAATATTACAGTTGAAGTATTTGTTGACAAGTTGCCTTCTCTCAGGTTAACTCATGTCTAGTCACTGCAGGATTAGATTAGAGCACGGTACTCGCAGAATGCAGAGGGAGAGGGAATAGCTACCTTGTAAAGAAAGCATATTGGGTTTGCAGATGGCCGGGATGCAAACTGGAATTGTCTCAAGATAGGTATGTAGAAGTTTTGAATTCACTGGCTTTGAGTCAGATTTATCAGCAAATTGTGCAGGGGAGAGTTGGGAATCAATTGCAATTGCGGCAGCATCGAGAACAGGGTTCAGTTGTGGGAAAGGATGATTCGCAAGATTCGAGTCTCAAGAAAACGTTTAGAACTTTTTGTTTCATCTAGATGTTTTGGATAATTCTCTGCCAATTGGTAATTCTAATTTATGTCAGTTTATTGAACTATCGATCGTTGTGTTTAGGATATTTATATGTTATATGTTGGGAATTTTGATGTTTTTGCAGGTGTAGATTGAAGGTGAGCAATATGTGGATGGAGGACATTTTCGGGTTGAGGTGTGTAGATATTGTAAGAGTTTATTTCTAATTAAATTCTTTACGAACAATAAAGGTCGTCATTTCTTATGATGATGATAATAGTGAGAGTGCTTCATTTCGTCTCAAATTGCCCTTTTGAACAAGTGTTGCAAGGAAATATGCGTTTACCTTGGATGCTTTAATTTCGATATATTTGCTCATTTTTCTTATTAGTTTTTGTTTTCTTTTATTTTTTTCCCCCTCTTAATTTGAGCATGGTCAGTCGACATTGATTTATTTACACTTAATTTCTGGTAATTGGTTAAATGTGATTTTTGAAAGTGAGTTCATTTTCTCTTCACAGTTTTTGTCATTTTGAACCATCTAAATTGTACCGGTTTGCATGATAGCTATTCCTTGTATATTGTTCATTCAAAATAATCGACGGCCTACATATGCTCATACGGAAACTAAGAAATAGAATACAAGGTGTTTGCCTTATTTGAAAGAGATTTATGGCACCACCAATGCCTTGATCCTCCTCAGTCATAAACTAAAGTTCCCATTCCTATTGAATTTCTTAAACTTGAATTTTAGACCATAATACCTTATAACAACTTACATGATCAGGAGTGAAAAATTACCGACACGTTACCCGTATTGAACACGGTGATCCTTGAAGACGAGAATTTTTAAGGATATTGCAAGGTGGAAGGAAACTCTATTGAGTATGGTTCTTCGACAAGTGCTATAAAGATAAGCTGTAATAAAATTGATGGAGCTTCGACTGGTGGTAAATCTTTTCCAAAGTTTTAGGTATATAAGCGGGTATATTCCATGTTTTGAATAGGGGTCACCTAGCCTACCTAGGCCTAGGCGGTATCTAGGCCGCCTGCGTAGGTCTAAGGACCGCTTAGGGGAGAGTGGCCTGCTTACATGTAGCGCACCTTCTAGTTCCCAATCGTAATTTCCCTACTGTAGCCTTCACATCCTCCACCCTCCTCCGCTAATAATGAACGCATCCAACTCCTCTAACTTTCAAAAAACCTTCTCAACCACCACTTAAACCAAGAAAGGAATGCACCTAGGCCAAGACAGCAGTGCGGCGCCTAGCAGTGCCTAGCACTTTATAACGTTGGCAAGGATAAACGTCTAGTCCGGTGCCTAGGCTGTCTAGCGCTTTCTATAACCTTGGGTATATTCTACGAACTAATTTTCGGTATACTTTGGGTGTATAGATAGTTCCTATATGATTCTCACAAGACTTTAATTTTTAGCTGCTATGAGAACACTTTTGCTAGATCTGAGGAAGTAAATTTATAAATTTTCTTGCCACTGTTTAGTGAACGTACAGAGAGAACAGAAACATAGAGAATCCTTTTTATTCCTTCCTGAAGTTGTTTCAGCGAGTCGTATTCTCTTGATAGACTCACGCGTTTCCAGTAGTGATTCCTCCAACAGTGTCAATTTCCCTCTAAATATTTATAAAAGATGACCAAATTCTATCCGAATATCACTATTCCATCAGATAATTTTTTTCAGGCTGCTTACCAAGTTCTAACTGTTTCTATAGTACTGAAGCAGTATATGGGTAGTATTTCCCGTTGAATCTTATTGTTTTAGCAGTTCTAACAAAATAAAGGATTATATAGCCACATTTATGATTTTATCTCACGTGCTTTTCTTTTAAATTTCATTCACAGGGAATGATGGCTTATTTTAGGTATTTTGTTCTCTCATCTATAAAATAAGTGTATTTCCATTATTCCATATACTTTGGAGTTTTGAATTCTTTTTCATGTGTTAAGTTGATGAATGTAGAGGCATACTACTAGTACTACCCATATAGGTGTTATTATTACATGTTTACATTTTCTCCTAAACTATACTTAACAGTGGTTTGGAATTTTGATAGAGCTCTAGTAACCATAATCATTAAGGGTTATTCCTATTGTTTGGTAAGCTTATATGCAAGTGCCTATCACTTCTCGCAAAATATTATTATTACAGTAATATCTGTACCTCTTTTGCAGCCTAAGTTCCTGTGTTTTAGTTTTTATAATCTTGTTGTTACTTGAGGGACAGATTGTTTGATTAGCATTACGAGTAGGATTTTCCTCAAATTCTATTGGTGGAAATGAATTGGATCTAATATTAAAGTATTCATAATTTCAGTCGTTTGAAATTTGCGAATATGAATTACTCTAGTTTTAATTCTTCATTTCTCAAATCCAAATTTGAACATGAATATATTTCGACATTCATCCAATATTTTTTGAATTCTAAAATATAGTTACTTTTTAAAATTATATTTTATATGAATATGGGATATTTGATTAAGAAGATTTAAAGTTAAATTTTATTTGATTAAAATTTTTGAGTTTTGATATTAGATAATAATTGGACTTTTCCTTCATAATGGTAATGTATAAAGTGTAAAAGCAATTAAAATATTTAATAAGCAAACAAATGAAATCATTGAATGCTCATATTCAATTCGTTTAATATATAAAATTTTGTAATTATTTTTTCAATGATTTCTCCAATAGAATTTGAATGAATCTAGTTAGTTAATAAATACCGAAACATTTGATAATTATGATTCAATCAACTTTCACCCTCACCCCTCTCTTTCGGCCTTTTTGCAAGTTATGGTGGGCTTCATGCGAGGAGTATAATATCACGTGGAAAGAAACACAAAAAAGTAATGAATTTAACTAAGAACTCAAATGAATATTTGCTAGCTTAAATTTTGACATTAAAGTTCTCCAACTTACGCATTTGTTATGCATCAAAATATGTTTTATAGTAGCACTTACTGAGGCGATACGCCACCACCTTGTTCTTAATGTAACATCATGTCTATGCATGATGGATATCAAGCCAAAGTTACTTGCATAAAATTATAAATATGGGCTTCAAAGAGACTCCATTGGGCTTGGGTTCATAGAAGTTTGTATTGGCATCAGCTAAACGCCTGCATTCTGTCTAAATTCATCTCATGTCACGCTAATATCTAACAAATGAAAAATAAATCATGAAATATTTTTATTTGATCCTAGCAACTGAGATTAAAAATCAATGATTTAAATGTTTATAACAGGTAAACAATCTTAAGTTTTATGCAGAACATTGAGAATGATATATCAAACTATACGCAGGGACTGGGATATTACTCGAAATTTTGCTCATCGAGTACGAGCGAGGAGATATTTGGTAGTCTAAAGTAATTAGCAATTTGCCCGATAGAAAAGTAGTTAGCACTTAAATACCTCATATTTTACCCTACTTTACCCGTATATACCATCATTTTTTTTAACCAGCACTTTTATATCCTATGTTTTTAAAATTGTCATGTTAGTATCTTATGTTGTGCAACCGTGACAAGGAAGTTGCAAGGTACTTAAATACTAATTAGTCTATAGTCTGTATATCATAGAAGGAAGTTCTCTTGTAGTTCTATTGTACGATTTTAAACGACGCCAATTCACAGCCTTGTTAATGTAACTAATATAAATTATGTAATCCTTCTTCTAATTATAATATAACCTCCGATCCTTCTATGCTTCTCTTTCTTCTCTCCCATTTTCTCCGTATACAGTCACTTTATGCTTCCTTTAAACAAGTAATAAATTTTTTGCTCATATTGTCCCAAAAATTAACGTGTGCTCTCGTGGCCGAGTATGGAAGTGAGACGAATGGGCCGACTAATAATGAATAAATAATGACTTGGTTATTTTGCTTAACGTGCGTGATGTCCTACACAGTATCACACGTGAATCGTGATAATTAAATACTGGTCACGTCTGGATCTAATCATGTTAGTACGATCTCAATTCTTCACCTTTGCTTAGTTTATTAGCTTATTTTAAAGGGGACAAAAGCTCAGAATCTTACTAGGATTGCGACTAGGAGAGCACATGACAACACACTATTAAGCTTTTTCCATGATTGGCTTTTTGAATAGTTTATTTACATCTACATTTTATCTAACTCCACATCGAAAGCAGCCTTTTGTGTCTCATTGGCAAAGTTAAAAAAAAATTAACCGCTAAAAAACATCAAGGACAGTTTTGGAGCAGCTGTTAATGCATCTTGATGACAAGATTCCTAGTCAGATTGTCCCCATAGAGATAGAGAGAGGTGTAAAGTAAAAAAAAAAAAAGGTATGTAAACTCTATAAAGCATGTAACCTCTATTTTTTTTTCTTTTTTGAGTAAATCTCATAAGATTATCATGTATTATTTGGGATTTACAAAATGAATTCTAAATTATTTATATTAGAAAAAAAATATATTATAACTTTTCAGCAAGACTAGTCAAACTTGCATGTAAATCATTATCGCGTTCCGTGACCTCGCACATGACTAGGATGGCAATGCATCACTCCAGAAATTATTTCCCTATAATAACATTCTAAGCCTTTGTAAATATCTCTAGTTGTTTTTCAACTGGAAAAAAGCAGAACTTCGATTATTATATACATAAAATATTTGAAATAAAACCCAATGACCTTGTCATGTTCTGCCCTCGAGCTAATCTAGCTCACAAATTGATTCACATATACACCTTGGAAGAAAATTCGATTCAGCAAGTACAGCCAAATAATAGAGAGATAGTACCCAAAAAAAAAAAAAAAAAAAAGATGAGAACACAAATTAAGAAGGAAGTTGACAGAATAAAACCAGAAAAATATGCACAACCAAAAGAGATAAAATATGGCTTGTAGACCTTGCAGTCCGGTGCATGATTTTGATGGGCACGCGGGGTATTTACCTTGCCATTGCAATTGAGGCTAACGCTACGCTTAATTTGATGAACGAAACCTCTCCTGCGTAACTATGAAGCCACACTCGAGCATTTTCGACAGTCGTCACACTTTCATGCGAGCGTGCAGAGTCCAGAGAGTCATTAGCCAGTTTTTAAATCGTACCGTCAGGAATCATCTGCCAATTTTTGAATTGTACCGTCGAGAATCATCGGCCGGATTTTGAACTGTACCGTCGACGAAACCCCCTTCGTATTTGACATAGATCGCACGCATCCCGAGTGGTTTTCTCCACTTAACAGATTGAGACGAAGATTTGGCGCGGGTTGCTCCGCTCGTTTGTCATGCTAGTCATGATGGAGGAAGACTAATTAGTCTAGGGTTTCATAAAATTTAGGGTTTCATAAAATTTTTGTTACGCTCTGATGCTATGTAAATTTGGAGAGTGCTGCACCTTTGTTAATTCATATAGTACGACCAATGCTTGGGATAAGCTACGGAGCTCAAAGATATGGACAACGTACGCAAAGTATCTCCAGTACTAACCCATGGATTCTGTGTATATTTCCATTCCACTATTTAGCTGAAGCAATAAAATGTTGACAGCAAAACATTAGGGAAACTGTGGGAGATATTTTCCTGAAGCGTATCCATTTTCAAAAATTAAATATCCCGAACTTTTTAAGTCTCTTCCTTGAGGTTTAATTGGGTGCTTCTTTCACGCAAAAGTGGATCACTTAAATACTTTAAAATAGTTAAATATGGTGATGTACATCCTTTATGCAGGTGCCGATTCTACGTACCTTAGAATTTTAATTCTTAATCAAGATATTTTCGTACCTGAGAACTGTTCTATTGTTCTCCAATTGATGACCTAATTAAGACTCACAACTATTAATTTGGACTCCAGATAGTCAATCTATATTATAATATCAACATTTGGGAATATGTTTCGAAATACTTTTCATTTGGCGGGTTAGGGAACTTCTAAAGCATAATTAATTAAACATTGGAAGGAAGAAAAAGTACTCACGTAATCGATAGATTACGTCACCATGGACAATTTTCTTAGAGAAGAAACCACGTCAAACTCTAAAAAGAGTACTTCAAAAGATTTAAAGGCAGTTGAGAAGTTGCGAGATTTTCGTCTCACAAAATAGAGTAAAGTAGAAAGCTAATTATCGTAATAACACTACAACAAAAATTGTATGTGTCCACACTTATTTTATGATACATATAAAAGTATCATTTTATTTGCTAAGGATTAGAGAATAGTAAAACAAATAAAAAGTGTGGCAAATCACGACACGCATATTTGTGTCATTAGGTATACAATTAAATATAATTGAAAAAGGCTAATAGTCCAACATGAACTGTGATTTTAATTATGATGATAAATCTTAGATTCTAATTATGATGATGGTTAAACATTTATGATAGTGTATAAGCTAAAAAACTCCATTGTTAAGTGTGCTTAAGTGAGAATAGTCCTAAGATGAGTGGCCTTCTGGGAAGTTATAGTGTTGAATGGTGATACTCTTTATATTTTTAAGGTCTAGACACACTAAGTGTCACCACTTGTCACATATATATTAATCGTGAATTTACGACACATTTTCACATGTGTAGAAAGACGCTCTTCACACATGCTCTAACCACACTTTTGATATATGTCGCGCTCTATTTGTGCAACAAAAAAATGCGTCGTGTAGAGATAAAAAAATGTATCATAATTTACATCTTTTGTTGTAGTGTAAGTAAGGGGGTGTTTGGTTCATGAGAAATCTATTTTACGAAATGTTTTCCACCCTCTTTTATAGGAAATGTTTTCCATCCTCATAAAGTTTTGAGAAATTAAAAAGTACACACTTTTCTTTTCTTGTGTTTGGTTCAAAAGAAGAAAATAGACATTGTACTTTATAAAAATGTGAAATTTTCCTTTTCTTTTGTTTGGTTGCATAAGAAATTTTTTTAGAAAATAGCCAACAACCTTATTTATCACTTTACAATGGCTATATTAACACAAATTGCCACGAATTGAATTACAAACTTGCCAAACTTCCAAAATTGATAAATATTAACCAAACTATTACAACAATAAATGTTAGATAGAGGATGTTAGCTCAGCTATTGGTCTTTTATCAAAATTGATCGCCTCAACTTCAAAATACAAGTTCAAGCAGATTGCGTTCAAAAATATCGTA
>JBAKGM010000200.1:16095233-16109869 GCA_037177215.1 Asparagus racemosus
CAGATGGCAAGAAAACCGGCTAAGAGAGTCACCAGTTGGATCGGCTTCACCGCGTGCCATAAGAAGGTTGAAAATTTGGTTCCCGTAGAAAAACCATACTCAGTACTGCCCAGAGTATAGGATTTGGCGCCGTATCTTTTGATCAACTCATTAACTCCTGAAGGAGTGAGAGGGGCCAACCCACAAATATCCTCACCAGAGGGGCCCTCCAAGTTACTAAATAAGTAGTTGGACAACTGCTTCAAGCTTATATGTGACTTCCTCTTCGCTAATGGCTCAATCTGGGCCAGAGCAATATGATAATGGCATGTGAGATCCCATAGTGTATCGTAGCGGCCAGGCATGCAGTCCCTCAGCTGACACAATTCTCAACTCGAAGGGAAGTATTCTTGATACAGCATCTTCCCCATGGGTAAACTCGAAATCCGATGCATCTCGTGCAAGGCTAATCCAAGCTCGTCGTACCTGGTCAAGAACGTGTTTGCGTCAAAGTTGGTGGGCTCATATAAAGCGAAAAAGTGGCTGGCACTGATCGGAAGCCCGTACATAGTGGCACAAACTGTGGCATACAAGCCATAGGCTCAAAGTTCCTCACTCCATCGGCCGAGGACATAGCTGGTCAAATGAGTCCACCAGAGCCTATCTGCAGAATAAACCCAGCGGAAAAATCTATGACCAGATACCGGCATCTCTCGTCCTAGCTGTGCAAGATGATTCTTCAAAGTCCAAGCAATGATGAAATACTCGTCATGAGGCGGTGAGTCTAACCCTAATATGCCAGGATGTAATCTAATAACTCGGCTCCTGAGTGAGCCTGGAACTGACTGGTGGGTAATGAACCCGCAATGAATGCTATCACGCTCCTCCGTCAGGTGCCACGACATCTTCTGCGCCATGGCCTGGTGCCTCAGCTCAGTCAAACATCGATGGTGGGGTATCCAAAGAAGATATAGGAACCCCCCGTCATCATTGTGTGCCACTGCTCACACTCAAGGAAAGATGCATCTAGGTCCTTGACAGAGTCGCCAAACAAGTAGTCTGTCTTTCTCAGAGGCTGAGTAGAGCTGGTGTCCCTCACGAGTGGTGCATCAGTCATCAGCAATCTCAACACCCGAGGACTCCCCTCAAGTACTACCTCGATCACCTCCGCAGGCGTATCCGGGGTGAACTGGGGCGAGATAAAGATGGCAGGGTCAACACAAGTGGAATAGTGATCACCGCGGCGTCCATCAACCGCATGGGAAGGAAATGCTCCAGAGGGGTACTCAACTGAAATAAAAAATTAGGGCGGGTCAAACTCAGATAAAAAATATATGAGGTGTTGAACTCATCTCGCAAACCCGTAAGATAGAGTTAGGACCTTGTAACGGGAGAACTGATGTCGAATACCTTAACAGCTCGTAGGACAATATACCCCGTCACATAAAGTAACGGGGTATCCTATCCTGCCGACCAGAGTACATCATAGAATTGCTCCCGTCAATGGCTAAATTATAAGCATCGATCCTCACCAAGGAGGAATCAAGGCTATATAAGCGTCGATCCTCACCAAGGAGGAGTCAAGGTTGTGTAAGCGTTGATCCTCACCAAGGAGGAATCAAGGCTCTTCCCAATCGCCTCACCAAGGAGGACGAAGCGGGGTGCAATATGTAAAAGCAAACCAAGAGTGTCCAAAAGGACGTGAATAGCTCACAGGCAAACGATGGGGGTACGCCCTCACGTGAAGGGGTAGACGGCTGATTCCTCAAGGCGCGTGATCTTCCCGACGACATGTTAACCTGCACAAAAAATAGATGTATCAGATGCAGGCAAATAAAAAAAGTGGATGTACTGTTGCCTCAGCTAAGGCGGAGACAGGTTCTCCTTTTGCCGAGGCCAAAACAAAAAGAAAAAAAAGAAAAAAAAAGAAAGAAAAGAAGGAAAAAAAAGAGAAAAAAAAGGGGGAAAGAAAAAGAAAAAAACTATGTTTTCTTTTCATGTAAACCCCAATGTAAACCCTTGTACACATACCTCGTAGTTCGAAGGAGATGAGACGACGCGAGGCAAGTAGAAAACAAGAGAGAAAAACAAGGGGGGTCAGCCTAGGTCAAGAGAAAGGAAAGGAGATGGGTATTTATAACAGTTCTTAATGGGCCCAAACCAGTTCCAATTAGGACTCTAATCAGTCCCTAATTAGGAGTCCTAATTGGAGCCCTATCCAAATGCCAAAACAAGCCCAAATTGGCCTGTTAATTGGCTCCTCCTCTACCCTACATATCTGAGGAATCCCAGACATTGTTTCAGCAAAATTAGTGCCGCATGAAGGCCGCTACATGTTCGGTTCAATTAATACAAGCTCCGGAAATACTCTAAAAAGGTACATAGTATAAACTATTTCCTATTTTAGCTGAGAAGTTCCTGAAGATTATTCTCATAAAAGTTTCTTAAGGATAACTCGCCAACCTCCGAATGGGTATATGAGGATAAACTAAATCCTGAAACTCTAGTAAAATATGGGTACAAACTGAGTTGGCATCGGACAATGCGTCTCATATCAAAGGAATTCCTCCCGCTGTGGATAATCTTACTCCAATAAGGTATACGAGTCTAAACAGTTTCCTATTTTGTTGAGAAGTTCCCGAAGGATGTTTCCTTAAAAGAAATATTCTTAGGGATAACTCGATAAATGCTAATGAAGTGTGAGAATTATATTGACGCCAGTCAACGCGTCGCCAACGAGAACTCACTGATCAACGGTCAGGTTCCGAACAAAATTGGACGTCGGTCAATGCATCGCACTCGCCGATTGAAGGCTAATATTCTACACATATTTCGACACCAATCAATGCGTCACAACGAAGAATTCCCAAGTTTACCAAGGAGTCTCGTAGAAAGTTAGATGGTCAATCAGACGACAATTCACCAACACGAGTCAAATTCAAAGGAACTCAATTAGCTTTAAGATTCTGACAGCGGTCAGGCAATAAATGCAGCACCGTAATACCTTCAGCTATCCTACAAAGAATTAGAGAATCTGAAAGGATTGGAAGAATCAAATATTGAAGCTAACCTCAAAAGAAATTCATTTATTGACTTCAGGTCAAGATCTCAACAACGGTCAGTCAAAAAGTGTAGTACTGTAATGCCTTCAGCTATCCTACAAAGAACTGGAGAATCTGAAAGGATCGGAGAGATCGAAAACTGAATCCATTCATAGGTCCCGTCACACCGACTGAAGGTTGGGGCCTATCATATCCAAAGTATCCCAGGCTCGTCAGAAAATCAAGACTGAGACACTTTAGAGGGGGTATCTGTAGGCGTTGAAAATCGCTTATTAGTACCCAAACCAGACTCGCGACGGTAGGTTCGCAACCAACGAACCATCAGGCGATGCAACCAAGAACTGCTGATGACGTAACCGCGCCACAAAACGCATAAAGCGAGTTGACAAACACATGAAGTGATTCGGCAAGGCGTACAAGTCAACGAAGCTTCAAGTCAGCGAGATTCGACAATGCGAGTCGACCGAACTCGAGCGTCGACGTAACAGAATTAACCGAACGATGACGCTACGCCAACCGGATTCTGGAATCAACGGAACAATCAACCAAGCTTAGAAATACTAGAAAACGGGTCAAGGAGGGTGAAAATATCGACCAAAAGCCGAAACAGCTCGGCCTGGGCAGGAAAAAATTCAGCCTTGGCCGAAGTGGCTCGGCCAAGGCCGAAGCACTTGGCCTTGGCCTTGGCCAACACCCCCCCCCCCTTTTTATTTTTCCTATAAATAGGGGGGTGGTCTTCATTTGCGAAGGGTTGGAAAATCTGAGATTTTGGCAGGAGCTTTACACGAGATCCACAAGCTCTTTTACACAGATCCAAGCGCCGGTGAATATCGAAAGGTCAGATCTACGTCCCGTGCAAGCAAGCGGTTCAGTCCATGCCAGATCTACATTGCGAGGTAGAGATTCGAGCTCAGATCTACAACGATCTAGGTCAGGTTTGCGGATCTACCCTCAAGGCTAAGCTTCGTCTTAGTCTCAGGATCAGTGTGTGATTTCTCCTAGTAGGTCTCACCTACTCTGGTGATCATCTCCTTCGTGAGATTGATCCCCGTCGGTATTTTATTTCCTACGTGAAGTAAACACCCCAGATCCGTAGATCCAGCATCTGGATCTCTACTTGGATCAGGATTACGCGGTGGTCCACGGACGAAATAAGTCCCCGTCACAGGCAAAGATACCCACGCAAGCGAGGATCCGATAAACGGATCCTGCGTTTGTTCGATTAAGGTCAAAAGTTGTAATCTTTAATTTGATTTTTTTTTCATTGTAAAGCCTTATAAAAAGGCGATCTTTATTTGAATTTTATTTCAGGCGACTGAAGTTTGTAATAGATTTAGATCAATAGAAATTTCAACAACTTTCCCCGAGAACAGATGATACTAAATTGTTTGAAAGACTATACATAAATAGCATTGAAGAACCCAACTCCTTGTTGTCCATGGAATAAGAGTTCTAATAGGAATAGAAGTCCACATGTCCTAAAGCCCAACAAGAGTTCAAGTAGGGATAAACCTCTAATATGATTGGTTGTACAAATTCTAATGTACGTAGACCTTTGATATCCAAAATAATTAGAATTATAACTCAGACCCAATAAAAGCCCATGACCAATGCAAGATAAATTTGAGTATTTGAGGCAACCTATAACACCGTCCGTAAACGGGTTAACAACTCTGCATGAGGAGGCAGAGTAACTAGAACTCCCCATGAGGAGGCGGAGTAAAGTTACTCCACCTCCTCAAGAGGATAGGCAAAAAATTTCTTAGAAATATGAAAGGGATTTGTTTTCACGGTTGTGATTATATTATTAAAAGTATTCTGCCAAAATATTGGCATTCAAATCAATTGGGATCCATGCCCATTTGGTGGTTGGTTTGTGCTATAGGCAATACAACTAGTGAAATTTGACATGCTAACCTCTTTTAAAGGATTTCATATTTATAAATATAATTTTTTTTATGCTATAGGGTTTTAAATGCATTTTATTGTTGTAAAACGACTTTTTTAATTAATTAAATTCTAATGTGATATATGTCATGTTAATATGTAATGAGGGTGAATGTTGAATGTGATATTAAATTTACATTGTAAACTTTTACTATTATCAACATTTTAGCCATATTAAAACTTTTATACAGTATTATTGAGAAAATTTTCACTTTTGCTCTTGAATAACTAGTTTTCCATTGAGACTAATGATTAATCAAAAGCCTTTTTAAAAAATTTACATTGTTATCTCAGTTTAACATTAATATTCATTGCAAAATGATCATTTATATATTTTTAATTTAAATTGATTTGCATTGGCCTTCTTCACATTATTTATTTAATAATATAGAATATTTTTAAATTTGAAATGAATGCAAATTCTTGTTGAATTAATCTTAATAGAATAATTGTTAGTAAATTTCAATAAAGCTAAAGTTGGCATTTTAGAAAGAAATAGACACATTAACCTACTTAATCCTTTTTTATTTGCCAAACACAAAAAATGTAACCATTCATTTCAACTATCTAATCTAGACGTAATTAATTTATTTTTAACCCTTCGTAGAGGGTTAACTTAGTTAACATTTCTCCTTAACCCTCCTCTCTTAGCGCCTTTCCAAACGGCACAACTTTAGTTTATAAAATAACTAATGGATGTAAATAAACAAAATATTAGACCTTTTCCCCCTCTAGTTTCTTAAGGAATATAATTTTCTTTTAGAAATGAAAATCAACAAAGAGTTACTATACTGCTAACTCCTTCTCTTTATGTAACCATTTTCCCCCCTTCTTGATTAGAGAAAGGAGTAGTCATTACAGACGAGTTTTTGTGAGATTTATCTAATACATCTAGTACTCCATGGTTCACGTATATTATGTAAATCATTCTGTATACCTTTCAAGTTTGAGAATTGAAATTTTTTTAATAGATATAACTCTTAAAATATATCTCATGAAAATTTACCTTGAGTGATTGATATGATTGATTATGAGATGTATATAGAATGATAAAGAATGTTTTTTTGGTATGCGTAGATGCAAAACTTTTTGTTCGGGTATAGATGTAAAGGAAAAGTTAGTTTAAAGGGTTTGTATGCAAATTATTTATCTAATGTTGCCTCCTTAGAGGTGGCTTTGTCATGTTGTAAGGTTGGGCACATGCGAAGCTCAGAGAAGAGATGATGGGGAGTGGGTCGTGCATCAGAAAACAGTGATACTTTGATAATAACAAGTCATTGCATTATCATTTTAATTCAAGCATATGTTGTTATTAGGCCATGAAAAGATTTGTGGAGATTCTCATTCTAAAATTCTCTCCACATATTACTGAACGTGGATTCTGACCTCCTCCTGCTCCATTGACCAATTCCATGTGGTGTTTAATGCCCTTTTGGAATCTTTCATAGCTCAAATTGACAGTAAATAACATGTTCATTCATCAAATATATATTGGTATTTTATAATTTATTTATCCATGGAGGTTACATAATTATTTATGAAGGCGTTTCTTGTACTCCATCTCGGTGTAGTGATGATTTAGTGATGTTTAGATCATCGATCTTCCTAGTTTCTCCTCCTATGTTAACTAGAACTAATTTGTAGATCACAGGTAGCATTATTTATCCCCTAGAGGATGTTAATCTCGAGCTTGAGATTCTTTTAGATTGAAGTTGTTATAGTTTGACTCAAATACTCGGCATTGGTGATTCTTTGTCTCGGTTGGATTTGACCGAGAGCAGCTGCACTTTGGTGGGGATTCATTGGATTGATGGTAACATGATCTAATTGCATAGAAGTCCTTATATGATTTGATTTCTTAGTAGTTTTTATTTTGATTCTATTAGATATGGAAAGGACAACATTAACTGGAATACATTAGTTACTTGTACTTCTATTTCCTTGAGCGATAAGGAGTTGGGCTTTAAAAGGCCTATATATGAACAGGTCTTGTAGCAGATGAGAACATCAATTTTTGGGCACCAATTATGAACAGAGAACATGGTTCTCTTTTGAAGCCTATTAAGTATTTATTTAGCTCTCTTTTGTTCCTTTGTTTGAGAGGGATTGTATTAAGGCTTTTAGGGTGTTATTTGGGATTGAGTAATTGAGAGATTCCACATTGTATTCCTCACAATTTAGTAAAGCTATTCTCCTCCTTCACCCATGGACGTTGGCTACAAGCCGAACCACGTATATCTTTGTGTTTGTGTGTTCTCAATATTGTTGTGCTTTCATGTGATTGATATTAGTTTATCCTAGGGATTTGTCATAACAAAAGTATCAATTTAACGAATAATAGGCAACTCAATACAGTGATCAAGATCATTAATTCATCTTGATTTGCATACCACACAATATTATCTATTTGCAAAATGGACTACTGCTAATCTACAAATCAAGACGTCAAATGAATTTGATTCTTATTATAAAGACACAAAACTATGTGCATTTTTCACCGTTTAGATCTGATGATCTTTCGAACAAGATGCACGGTGCCTATCAAGCTGATTAGTCTAGCTCGCGATAAGATTTGTTCCCACCCTCTCAAACATGAATAATATTTTCAAATTCATAAATATGATGAGTTAAGACTACTTTTCAAGAAGCATGTGTCATGCTAACCGTAATATAAACTCTCATTGGATTTAAACAAGTACACCATTGCTATCTTTGATATAGCAAGAGATCAATCAAGAAGAATAACTAGAAAATTCTCAGACATATGTGTATCTTTTTGCAGAAGGTAGATTCATATTTACACCCCCATTCGAGTATCTAGTTATCTTGTTAGATTGTAGGTTGAAGACATGTGTCAGATTGAATTTCAATTCTAAAATATAAAAAGGGCTTGAAATTTGGAGGGATCCACGTATTAGCAGTAGAGCCCAGACACACTGAGAGATAGGCCTTTGCAGAGGGGGATTGGAATTGGATACGGGGGCCATCGTCAGCGGATCCGACGCGTGACCCGATAAGGATCCTCACGGGAGCAAGGGAGGCGCGAGGCCGGACCAACTTCCGCGCTGAGATGAGATGTGCGGCGAGATTGGTGGCTACGTGGCCGCACAGGCTATCAAAGATGAGACCGAGGGCGACCTCTCAGGGCCATAACCCGTCATTCATCCTTGGCCCACGCTCCTACAAGCACTTTGACGTTCATAAAAAATTCACCTTTGTACTATTTGCGAGATTTATTTATCTCAGATTTTTATTTTATTTTATTATGTATTAACTAATCGGGTTTGGATAAACAAGTGTGTTAAGAAAGATTACGCAATCAATCGCGACGAGTTCTATTAGAATCGCATGGAATATGAATATTTATGTCATTTACGGAGAATTAGGAAAGTTTTAACTTTTTTTTTTATGGTTAAAACTGCTCACTCCTGTGAGGATGGTTCTGATGGGATTTTTATTGTTCAATGGTCTCGTTCAATGGTCTGATCTCTGCAGATCCTTGTGGGAGCATACGCCCCATGAAAATTTTATTTTTTTCGTATGATATGTATAAATTTGTATAGGTGCCCCCTTACAATTTGTATTGGTGCCCCCACTACCAAAAAAAAAAAGAGAGAGAGAGATTTTTTATTAGAGAACAATTGTGAACCACTATTTTGGAACCTAGTAGTATTCTGCTAGCTTTTGTAAAGAAAAATGAAAATGATCATATATTGATATGAAATAATGAAAAAAAATGTATGCGCTGAGATCTTTGTATTTATAGTATAAACAAGTTTTTTTCTTGGTAGAATCTATGCTATATAAATTATTAAGTTTATGCATAATTCTATATATGCCCTCATAGGGGAAAAAAAGTCTGGATCCGCCCCTATATGCATGCATGGGCAAGAAGAAGATTTTCAAAGGATTATATCCGATATTGCTCATTTGATAATTAAATCATTCTCTTGGTTATGAAAAAGTAAGAAGTTTTAGGGTTTCTCTATGTGTATCTCTATGTGTATCTTCATCTTTTGGGGGGAGGGGGTGGTGTCCTTTTGGCTGTTATATACTAAAACCACATTGTTTATAAAAACGCTCTAAACTTTTATTTCAGCTGAAAGGAAAATATATATATATTATTTTTGTTCCTTGGGAATTTGAGTCAATGTGTCTTTCCAATGAGTTGATGAGCCAAGGGTCAATAAAATTAGCTGTCATTTCAAATCTATTAAACCATAGATTTGAGTTCCTAAACCCGTTTAAACTTGTTTCTTTAATTTTTTTTGTTTTTTTAGACTGGATACCGCTATTTGAGGATATAAATGCAATTCATACTGTGTGATCACAACTAATCTACACTTAATTTAGCAATTTAGATAGAATAATCACTAAAGGAACCAATCTGAAATAACTAATAAGATTTGAGAGATCCAATAGCAATGTCAACGATTTGAGATAAAGACCAATGTAGAAAAAAACCCAAATCAAAAAGAAGAAGAAGAAGAAGAAGAAGAAAAAAGAGAACAATGAATATCTTAAGATACCTAGGATACCTAAATTCGATCTTATTAAATTAGTGCCCTAAACTTGGTCAAACTTTTAAACGAACGGTTAGTTGTCTAATCATTTAAAGTGGTCTCAGGGGACACCTCTTCGTGTGCATGTTTTGAGGGTGGTGGACCCAACGCAGAGAGCAGGAGTACAAGTAATGCTTATTTTACTACCTCTAACATGTTCTCTAATCTAGTAAATGACTAAATAAATAAAATAAAAGATTCCCTACTTTAGCTCGAAATCAAGATTCAAGGATAAATGAAGAAAAGTCGTCTATAATATTGTTCTAAAGGTGCTAAACTAACACAAAAGAGTAAAATATAGTAAAAGGTTTTGGATTTCATGACGAGTCCAGTCCCGTCCAAATCCATGCTGAATTCTTAATAAAGAGAATCCTCATGGGATTTGGGAGTTGGGCCACGAGCTACTCTCCAAGTCTCTCCAGCGCTAGCGATGAATGAAGCAATTCTCGTCTCTGTGAGCCTTTTTTGAAAGTGACACTGTTCCTCACTTTATTGCCCCACAACGATCTTGGGGATCGTCCATCAGTGGAAATAATGACACACAGAAATGTTACTTCGATGTTCAGTTTTGTCTTTGATGTAGTTTTATATATGATTTAAAATTTGTATCTTTCTTTGTCCGTATACCGTATAAAATCAGGATTAAATCGTTCTGGAATAAATGATACCCATGATGTATAAATACGTTAGCATGTATGATAAATATGAGGTTAATTTTCAAACTATCAAACCCCCCCTGAAGTTAGAGGTTATCAGAACACCGCTTTTAAATTTGAGATTTTATCAAAAAACTCTCCTAACAAGCAAAATATCAGAAAATTACAATTTTTGTGTGGATGATAAAATTAGGCAAGGGGGTTTTTTTTTTCCCTAGTCAAAATTGAGGCTGACACTGTTAGGGAGGTTTTTCTGGAGAAATCTCTAACTTAAAACGAATTTTCTAATAACCCAAACTTAAGGAGAGTATTATAATAGTTTGAAAGTTAGGGGAGGCTATCTGATAATTGCTCTAAGCTAGTAGATTACCCTAATATTTAGCCTAAATCTATATCTATCTATACTACTATAAAAGAGGATTGCTATGTTAAAGCTTTTGATTTCCTTTTATACCCTCTCAATTTTAATAATTTCCAATAACTATAAGTATTAAAGTTTGTGTAGTTTTAATGACTATTAAGTTTCTTTGAAATTATATTTTTGGTTAAGCACTAATTATCATGTTAGTTATCTTATGAGGACTTTTGGGTTCCCATGAAATTGTGTTTTGGGTTAAGCACTTATTCTTAGTTTTTTACATAATTACTATTCAGCTCGAAAATATAGTTATGTGTATGCAATAATATGATGAAGGATAATGTTTTAGACAACTAACCAAGATTATATTACGCAAAGGTCTCTTTATGCATGTAGAAAGACATAATTTTCGTATTGACTAAGTTAAATATGAAAAATGTTTGGCTAATAATTTCTTCATGTTCTTTATTTAGAAAAATAGAGAACTTGTTTGTAGTTATACGATAGAACTGTGCCTTATAATGTACAAATTATGTACAATGTGCTAATGTAGTAGCTAACTATTTTGATTTGGACTCCCATGAAAGGAGAGAATGAGCACTAAATAGTAACTTTTAGAAAAAATATAGGAGGATGAATAATCAAAATATTTGAAGAGATGAAGAGTCAATGGGAAAGTTTAATAACAAAATATTGAGGGTTAAATAAAAATGATGTGTACTCAATTTAACAATATAATAAATTAAATAATATTGAAATATCCTTAAATTTATAATTTAAAGCGAACCACCACGTAAAAACTGCAGAGTCTGAACCACAAAAATACTATTTAGTAGTTATTTTCTTTATAAGAAACCTATGTTGATACTATATTAGGGTGGATCCCTAAAGTTTTGCTATTTTGAGATAACCCCCTAAAACTTATTGTTTAAATTATAAATTTAACATTAAAAGCTAATTTAATAATATATGTTAGTCTATAATTGTATTATGCATCTCGTGCAACGCACGTATGACATACTAGTATAACATAAACAAGGATAAAATCAACAACGGAGAAAAACTTCCACGATCTCACGGACCAACAAAAGCCGTTATGCCGCCATGGCCAAAACTCTCTCTCTCTCCGGCGGTGGGTCCCATTTCACCGTATGTATTAGTTTTTTTATTTTTTATTTTTTATTTTTATTTTTTATTTTTTAACTTTTTAATTTTAGAGAGAGAGAGAGAGAGAGAGAATTAGATAGTTATTTTAAGATATATGGTAACTTCGGGTCTATGGACGGTGACAGCTGAATGACGTGGCATGGCTGAGGTGGCTAATCCTAGCAAAGAGTGGGTAACCACCCTATCTATTTGACGTGATTGAACGGTTATGTATCAAGTAATTTTACCATCTTGTTTCACTATCTTTCTACATAAATATTTATTTATACTTTCAGGAAAAAAACAAGTTATAGTGGAATATGGGGAGCTGAAATTATTTCACATTTTTTTTAGAGTAACCGTCTAAATTCAAAGAATTAATCAGAGAAAAGAAATACAGCATATAATATATTATAGAAAGAAGTTAAGAGGAAGTACTAGAAAACGAAACAAACTAATATATGATTTTATTCGTAATTTTCATAATTAGTTCCCAATTTTGAGTTTCAATCATGTTCTAAAAAGTAATTTTCTTAGCATTTCTCTCCATTTTATTGCGTCATAAGTTAAGGGTGTCATTCTCTTACATCGAAATAGAGGATCAAAGGAAATTCTGCACTTAAAAACGAGCATAATGCAAGATTTAAAAAAAAAGCCTACGCTGCCCAATTAATTTCAATTAGAGATTTGTGTTCAACCTTCAAATCTTCTCATCTTGATCATGCCTAGGTCCATGTCTTATTAATGGTTTGAATTTAGGTGTCATTAGCAACTCTTCAAAATGAAAAATAAGAAAGATATATGGCATTAGCAAATAAAAAATAGTTTTTTTAATCAAATGTTTATGACTTGCTAAACACCATCTTAATTTTAGAGAAAATCCCTCTAAATTTTGGTGAGAAAATCCCTCTAAAGGTTGGTAAGTTTTACAAGTTCTCCACAGCGGGTAGCGCATGTAGTTTGGGGACATAGTGGTAATACTACTAACATCCCCTAGATTGTCTAACCTGAAGTGTGTAAATAGGAGGTGGGACCCATATGCCCGGGGTTTACTTTGTAGGGGTCAGGGATCAAACTTGGACTTCAACCATGGGATCCTCGTGTCTTGCCAACATTTTCCTCGTATATTAAGGGGAAAAAAATCCTGAACTTCCTAAAAGTTTCACTTAAAGATAGTGAGAAGTTTTAAGTGATTTTCATGAAAGAGAGACATATGAAAGGAAAACAGGGGAAGAGTATTTCAGTATTTGGAACTTTTTAAATTTTCATAGAAATTTCTATCAGAAAAGATTTCATCAAAATTTTATGAAACTTTTCCAAAATTTTAAGAAAATTCTCTAACTTTTGCATAAATTACTCTCGCAAATTATGTAATTTTTGAATATTTATCAAAAAAATAATTTAGGGAAAATTTTGTGTGTAGGCACCAAAATTAGATTCCTCATGTGACCCGGTCTCATTGATTTCGGCCATGTGTTTAGGCCCCTTAACCTAACTTCTCATATGAAAAAATTATCCTCGACCCATATATATCTCCCATTCCTAAAATACCATTTATCTTCTTCCTCATCTCCTTCTCCCCCACCCCCCCCCCCCCAACCCCAAACCACCTTCCTCCTCCTCATCTTCGTATCGCCTCCACCATTCTCCCTTCTCCTCCATCCTATCTCCGTCCTCTTTTTTTCGCCATCCATCATCCTCCCTCCTCCTCTATCTAACTTGGTTCTCATCTCGTTTTTTCTCTCTCCTTTATCTAACTTGGTTCTCATCTCGTTTTTTCTCCTACACTTCAACTCCATTCTTATCCTTCCTCCTTCGACCTCCTCCTTCCTCCTCTCCTCTATTCACCTTTCTCTTTTATCCACTCTCTTCTATCCTACCTTCACTTTCCTTCCCTCCCATCCCCCTCATCTTCCATTCCACTTGCACCATCCTCTCTCCTCCTCCTCCTTTATCTCCATATTCTTCTTCTCATTTCATAACTATCACTGTATCATCTAAAGATCATTTCTTAAGCTAAATATATATATCTCATAAAGTCATGTCGAAGTTAACACTTAACAATTAAAGTTGACATCTAAGTTTTATAATTAACATATAACAATTAATGTTAAAGTTAACAATATGATGTTTAAAGTTAACATGATTAAAGTCATTATGTGTTGTGTAAAGTTAACATGTCAATTATAAAGTTAATATCTAACTTAGAAATTAATATAAAAACTTTGAAATAATTAGATATTAAATTTATCACATGTTAACTTTACACCTCACATTGTAACTTTAATTATTAGTTGTTAATTTTAGACGTCTCATGTTAAATTTAGACCTCATAGTTTAACTGTAAATGTTAGATGTTAAATATAACATTTAGATATTAACTTTAACTGTTAAGTGTTAACTTTAGCTTGATTTTAGGAGATGTTAAATTTAGACCTCACAAAGCCCAGCTTTAAATCTCGGTCAGGCCTGATCTTGGCCCGTAATCAATCGCAGTTTGACACGTCATCATAGGATGGATTCCTCGTTCAGCCCGCGGTTTTCTTAGGTTCATACATCGGATTTTAGTTTTAAACAGTTCATCACGGATACGGAGTCCTCTCAACCTCTCTCCTCTGTTTTTTTCTCTCTCTCTATCACAAATTATTTTTAGAGAGAGAGAGGAAAATAATTTAAAGATGGCTGATGAAGATGATGAGTCCCTTAAGTTCATTAGAGGAATGAACAAGCCAAGGTTTAATCTTTTCCTATTCAATATCTTGGTTTTTTTTATTTGTTTTCTAAAAGCTAATGAAATATATTTTGGCTTTTTTTAAGGGTTGCGATAGACAATGACTCTTGTGACAAAGCTACTGTTATTTGGGTAATTCTCGTAATTTCCTTATAAATTATCAACAATCAATTTGGGTTCTCTCTCTCTCTCTCT
>JBAKGM010000200.1:16114825-16133620 GCA_037177215.1 Asparagus racemosus
TATATATATGAATATTTTTTAAACAGAAGAGAACAATCCAATCCCCAGTATTAGAAAAACCAAATATGCTCAATTGAGTGATAAGAAGAAGAACGCTTACATTCAGAGAAGTGTGGATAATAAGAGAAAGCGGCAAAGTAATGACTTTGCTGGTAATACTACTAATAGCAAATGACAACGTAAAGTTCACTTATTTTGTGGAGCCCTACTACTGGCCTATGAGCATCAAAGTTGGTGTAGATATACTTTATAATTTATTAAAAGGGTCATATAACATTATACGTTGGTTTATTAATATTAGTATATATGCTAGGGCAAATTATTCATGAACCAGTATGTTCTTTATATATAAGCTACGCACTCCAAAGTCTCGTGTCTATTGTGAAGCCAGCGTGTTCTTTACTATATAAGCCACTTGAATTAATATTATGACAATTAATATCTTTTTCTTAAGAAATCAATTAAGATATCCCAATTAAGTATATTGATCCCAATTTAGCACAAACATCCATTACATTGGTTTTTTTTATAATGTTTAAATAAAAATCTAATAATCAAATTTTACAGATTCGAACTCAAAATAAAGCTGACTTATTTATAGTAACGAAATAAATAGATAAAGTAAATTATTTTGATATTTAACCACGTGCATTGCACGTGCATAAAAACTAGTAAAATACAATAAAAGAGCACTACAGAAAACAGAACTCACTGTTAATAATAAATACCATAAGATATAAGTTACGCATCTTTAGCATTACATATGTATAGAGTCTTGCTAGTAACTACAGCAGAGAATCGAAACAGGAAATAGAACTAATAGCTCATCACCACCAAAATCTGTCAGCTCCTTGTTGCATAAGACCGCAGAGAATCCCATGCCTTAGGAGCAAGCTCAAGAAAACTGTCATAGGGGCTCGCTGCCAACTTAAACTTTCTGAGCCTTATTTGCTCGTCCATTGTGTGAATCACCTTGGCGATTTCTCTTGCCATCAAATTGTCTACCTCCCCTGTTTCCTTTACCCCTGATATATAACAATAGCATAAACGTCAAAGAATATCATGAAGTGATACAGAACATGAAAGTCATTATCTAATATCTGATGTGAAACCCCCATAATAAGCACAGGAAATGAGGGTGACTCGTTTTCCTCGGAGGAGGAACTTGAGAGTAGAGACTGTGATAGGGATGGTCACAGGTCTGAGAAATGCCATAAAAAGTCGAGAGAAATTTGAATCTCATACATATTCCGCACGTAGCAATGGAGTCAACTAAAACAGATTATACTCGATATTGCAGGACTTACTGAAAAATGTAATCCCTAAATTATACTAAAGAAAGCAGCAGTCGTGTGACCGCTTATATACACTTCTCTCCAAACACGGGGAGCAAGATTTATAACTGTTTTTGTGGTAAAAATTAAATTGAGAATGAAAAACTAGACAGGGCTAAAGTAATAAAAAGTATCGAAGAAAGGGAGATGCACACCTTCCTCTGTTATTATTGCCTTTATTTTCCCTGTACTTCTCTTGGTTGCCACGAAGCAAGCTCCAGTATTCCTTTTCGGCATCACCTGAATTTGTACATCCAGAGAAGAGGTCAGCGAAACAACCTTAACCCCCCCCCCCCCCCCCCCCCCAATCGAACTCATCTCAAAGTACATTTAGGGTGGCACTAACTGAATAATCAAGTTCTTGATCATGTTTAGTATAATGTAAGCAGGAAAGAGAGGCTTGAGTAGAGCACATTGCTATATTTTTTTTATTTTTCTTTTTCTGAAGGTACAACACAAAAAACAGTCCAGTAGCATTAAAGATGAGTATGTGGTTACGACCTTTTTAAATGGATATATACTGCAGCAACAGTATATGACGTCTAGAATATTGTTTCCACCATATAATCTGGATATCTCAGGCCATAGTTAAACTAAAGCTGAAACTAAGGGGATTTATGAATTAAGTTGTGGAATCTAGATTATCAGGCATCTAAAACAGGCTTGCTCTAGTCTAAAAGACTGTGTGTTCATTATATCAAGTTGAATTAGTTTAGCAGGTAATCCTGAACCAGTCTTTGTGGGCTATCTGCAGGGTGTCAACACTGCAGAGTCACATTTTAGTGCTTCCGGTAATATTCCTTTCCAATCAGTTCACTTCCCAACAAACAGAATCAACTGCATAGATTTATTAGCTTGTGAGAGAACCATTGGTGTAGGCTTATGCAAAATCATGTCCTTAAAGATCTCATACAAGTGAGGTAAAAGCTAAAAGTTAAATCAGAAGCCTAGAGTTACCTAAATCAACAAGAATGACTAGTAAGCTATATACTACACCATCTAAAACAATCATTACTATATGTATACTACTACTCTTGAGGATACACATCATTAGTGATGCGCAAGAGATTTAATTGATCTACCAAGAAAAGAAATCAGACGAGACAATTAATGTGTTACAAGTGCACTTAAGAATGCTTTGATTTTTTTGGTTCGCTTGTCATGACAAGTTACAAACTAAAAATCAGCTCATATAAGAAAGGTATGGATATAAATTCACAGTGTCCATTCTGTGGAAGTTCAGAAGACGCCAAAGAACGTCTGCTCTTTGAGTGTGAGTTCTCTAATAAGGTGCGAAAAAATATTTCAGGTTATGTGCATGATGATCAGGCTACGTGTATTTGGAGCAGGCTCATTCCATGGGCGACAAAGAAATGGGGAGGTGAAGGTGTTAAATCAAAGTTTAAATGATCTGCTTTAACTGCCTGTGTATCATATATGGCAAGCTAGAAATGCTCTTATCTTCAGGCAACAACAACCTAACACTGAAGATTTTGTGATGCAAATTAAATTCTTTTTGAAATTTCAGTTGAGTAAGATTCAAAAAATCAGTATTTATGAAACAGGCAATGGTGTAGAAAATTCTGTATTCAGTATTAGTAACTTTTTTTTAAAAAATGGTGATGGGGATTGTTCTGAAATCATTTCTGGATTTTTTTTTTTTTTTTTTGGTTGATTTGTTGACGAGTTATTGGTTAGTATTTGGAACTTTATTGTGATTTCAATAAGCTGAGTTGGGATTCTGTTCTTAAAACAGTACAGATGCTCTGCCGCAAGTAGTTTTATTCTGAATTTGGGGTAAAATCAATGATTGAGCAGTACAAAGTTTTATAGCTCGAGATCTTCTTAACATAGGCATGATTGGAAAGCTATGTTTTGAAAGCAATTTTTGAGCAGGTTACTATCAGGTTTGCTTATAATAATTGCTAGAGTCTATTATTGTATTAATATTGAGTAATTTTGGTCAGTCTCTCCGTTGGTGAGATATAGAATTCATTTTGTACAGATTTGGTTTGAAGAGTTACTTTTGTATAGCAGCTTGTATAGATTCTTTTGGTCTACTGTGTTTCATGTTTGGAGTCTGTACTTTCATTTACATATTGGTAATGAAAATCTAACCTTCTTACGGAAAAAAAAGTGTACTTAAGAGTGCATCTTATAGCATCACAATCATGGTATGATGTCATTTTAAAATAAATAAAGTATAACTCAAATTATAATGCCCAAAACTGAAACCTGATCTACTTTTAGCAAAAAAATTCATTAGAAATGCATGACAATTAAATATGGTCCATATCAAAATAGAAATTTTATATCAACTTAGAGGATGTGCCATCTAAATTTCTTTATATAGATTACAGTACCATAAGACTGAAACAAACCTTAATAATTAAAAAAAATGAGTACAATCCAAATAAACATTTCCAAGCTAATCCAAAGAAAAGGACGGGATGCATACCAGTCAGTGGTTCTAACGTAGCAATGTGCTTTTTGACAATAAAGCCACCTTCATCAGTAAGCACAGCTTCCGCACGAGCTTTGACAGCTGCATCAGAGTCTTCAAACCTTATGTACCCTGATTCCTCACCCATCCTAAAGTCAATGAACTACGGAAAAGGAAAACCACCAGTGTATTCATGATCAGAAAAAATTAAATAAGAAAATGACTTGCATGCTCTCTTCCCAAAGTAATGACATGAAGAGAGTTGCATAAAGTGAGATCAACTACACATATTCCAGTAAGTTAATCAACTAAATAATAAAAGACCTACTAAGCAAGAATATAACCTTTTGGCTGTATAGAAATATTTCAAAAATATTTGACAAAAGATTAAAAAAAATTAAACCAACCATATGTTTCACTAGAAAAGTAGTGGCATAACTATACAATGAAAATAACAGTTTCCCCGCCAAGTTTGAAGTAACGATCAAAAGACTTTCGGTTTTCACCTTTAGTATGGCCCTATTCCAAAGCATTATATTCTCATGAGTTTAATGAGATCAACTACAGCATGTTTACTCTTGGGTATTCCTCAGATGATCTATGAATGAAATTACCTTTCAAGTCTAGTCAAACATGTTCCAGTGACCGGCATAAGAACATAAAAGCAAAAAAATGATGCATTAATGATCAAAAATAGAAAAAAAATACTGAAGCTATAAAATACCTTAACGGTTCCAAACTTCTGGAAGATCTTCATTAGGTCCTCTCTAAAGATTACATTCTCATTGTCAGTCAATACAGTGTTCTTCTTGACATTTTCCACTGGTGAACCTTTGGTAACCTTAGCATCACCCTCTTGGGAATCACCATCAGCCTTTTTATCGGTCTCAGTGTGATCTTCATCAACCTTTCTGCCATTTCCCTTTTCAATATCTTCTGCTGATTTTCCCTCATTCTCAGGGACACTTTCTGAGGTGTTCATTTCATCGCCCTCAACTATATTACCCTCAGAACCTGGAGCTTCGTCAACCGTGCAGGCTTCTGCACCTTTATTCAACTCTTGACCATTTTCTTCTGTAGATCCTTCAGATGGAATACTTTTCAACTTAAATGCAACAATCAAGCCCTTCGGATAGCTATAATTATATATTACACGAATTGTTAGAAGGGCTATTTAGTTCATCAATTCAATCCAGTGAAGTGGCGTGACAGATCAAAAGGAAAAAAAAATTCAATTAATAAACATATGCCTCTACCTTCCATTTGATGCATCCTTACTAGGACGTGTTTTTTCAAATTCTTCCCACTTCTTTAATCTTTCATCATCGAAGTCTTTTCTGCATTAATACAACCAATGACATATATTAAAAAATAGAGAAATTAAATTACGCCACATTATCTAATCTAAAAAATCTTCAATCTAACTAGGGTTGGTGATCTATGAAAAATCAAAGAAGACAAAAGTGAAAATTTTCAATTAATTGCACTCTTGGGCATTCATAACAAAAGGGAACTCTACAGGTGCTATAAATGTAAGGTTAATAATCAAATTCTCTAAGGCAATTGACTTGTACCAAATTATCTTAGTGCTAGCTGGTCATTACCGTTTCACTAACATACACTCTCCTTAGGTGCAAAACAAATTTAATAACTACTTACTTTTAAGTAGGCCATGACCACAAAAGTCCATGAGAAACACAACCCAACAGTAAAACACTTTGCATTGTACTAGTAGGGTAACATTTTTGCATATGTAATGTATCTGTAGTAAAATTAAATATATAAACTAAATATAGACAAACCAAACATTAAGAAATTTAGTTAAACAAATAAGTTTGGATATGTTTGTTATCAAATAGAAGAAAACATTTGAAGCGTTCCTGCAAACATGTTAAATGAGGGCTTATTGAGATCAAACTTTCCAATGAAGTAGTTAGGCACAAACTGGAAAAGTTTTTAAGATGACTCAATTGTACGATAATTTCAAAATGAGCTGCTAGAAATTAGAAGAAATTTTAAGATGTATGGTTAGCATTTAGTAGTGAACAACGAGTGAACAGGAAACTAATCCATGCAACTTCCTGTGGAGTTTGCATGACAATGATCGTCATAGAAAAAGGGTAATTCTAAAAGTTACTGCATAAAATTATTGCTCATTACAAGGTCAACCAACAAAGACTAAGACAACAAGAAACCATGTGCAATTCAACATGCATGATATACACATAAAGATTATTATGAAAAATCAGCAAAGAGTTTAAGATAGGACTATTACATACTTGATTTTCACCTCTAGCTCTGCACCAGCAAAAACCATACTTGAACTCAAAGCCTTAGTGGCATCCTCCTCTTCTGAGAACTCAATCAATGCAGTGCCACAAAACTGTCTCTTATCACCAATCAGACGTGGTAACCTAACACTGTTCACCTGCAAGCATTCACCAATAAATGTTATAATAATAATCGAAGAGGTATTCAAGTATTCGCAAGTTGCATGGTTTCATCTCCAGCGCATGTGTGAACTTCACAAACTCCAATTGTAGGTATTAAAATCACCTCAATGAGAAGATGAAAAAAATCAAAAATATTGCTTATAACGATGAAAAATTAAACTATGAAAAGTTTTGGAGCATATCTCATAGTCCATCCCAGTCCAACTTTTAACAGCTTTTATTTTGGATTAAGTAATACTTTAAATGTAAATGTACGCAAGGTTGCTAATAGCAGATAGCGTCGCGTCGCGGCAAGGTACTGCTAAGGCTCTTTGGGGCTATTACGGCGAAATAGTGGCAAATAGCGCATAGTCAAATAGCGGTCAAATATAAATATATTTATTATATTTAAATATTCTAAAAAATAAGAAGTAACCAATTGCAAGACCAAGCCCAACAGAGATAGCCGCAGTGATGGAGAAGGTCAGCCCATGAGAGGTGTTGCTGCTGGAAATGGAGTCGACCGGAGATGGTGGTGTTGCTGCTGCAGGAGAAGGTGGTTTCAGCCTCTAATGGAGGCGGTGAGGGAGGTGGTCGCCGAAGGAAGTGAGAGAGAGAGAGAGAGGCAAGATGGGTATGGTGGTGTTGCTGCTGGAGATAGAGGTGTTGCTGCTGGCTACTGGAGATAGCATTGACTAGAGGTGGTGTTGCTGTTGCCGAAGGTGGTTTCAGCCTTTAATGGTGGCGGTGAGGGAGGTGGTTGCCAGAGGTGGTCGCCGGAGGGAGGCGTGGAGGGAGGCGACAAGAGAGGGGTGAGAGAGATAGAGGAGGTGGCTAGGGCTCGGGTCGAGAGTCAGAGAGAGAGATAAAGGAGGCGGTGAGAGAGGTGGTTGCCAGAGGTGGTCGCCGGAGGGAGGCGTGGAGGGAGGCGACAAGAGAGGGTGAGAGAAATAGAGTAGGTGGCTAGGGCTCAGGTCGGGATTCAGCGAGAGAGAGAGCTGAGATGGGTGTTTGTTTTAAGGGTTTGGGTAGGGATTTTTTTGAAACGAAATTGCGGTGTGCTAAACAATTTAAGTACTAAACACCACAATTTCGCGCTATTAACCACTTTTTTGAGTAAAAAACGATTTTCTCCGCAATCAAACACCGCTATATGTCTATCGGAGCGGTTCAGCACCACTTCTGCGATTAGCAGCGCTATAGCGCCACTATTTCCCGCTTTTTACAACACTGAATGTACGTAAAGGAATTACCAACTATGAAACCCGGTATCCATAGATAGAGAAGGCTGCACAATTTCTGAGGGTTCTCGTATCTGAAGAAAGAGATGGCTGCATAATTTCTGAATGTTCCTGTATTGGATGTGACAAACAAATAGTGGCTCCTTGTAGTCATTGTTAGAATATAAAATTATAAGTTTATAACTCTCAGTTTTGATGTAGTGTTTTAACATGGTATCAAAGCCTATTAAACATCGGCCGATTTATCAGTTCTGATGCCCTTCCGATATGATATTTATGAAAAAATATCGTTTTCCGATTTTTACCACTTTTTCCGATATATCAGAAAAATCAACTGATATTCATTGAGTCAATATTGGCTACTATCTAAATGAAAAGGATTATTGTTTGGTTCCCACCAGACCCGAAAACTTAATAAATTTCCAAACACAAATATCTTAAATCCCTAGTCAATCTTATATTTCTCCTCCCTCTTTGTTAGACACTCCAGCTCAAAAACGCTACGAGATCTCATGTACGAATCTCTCTCCTTTCTCCACTCTCTTTCTCTTCTCCAGTTCTCCTCTCTCAGCACCTCCTCCGACCCCTCTGTCTCTCTTCCTCTCTCTGTCTTCCTCTCTCTCCTCTGTTCATGTCTTCTCTCGCACTCTCTCTCACAGACCTCCACCTGTATCTAATGTCTAAACGTTGTATGTCATTATTCATGATGGAATTTCTTATATTTAGAATACATTAAATATGTTTTGATTACATATTGCAATGTTATGTCACATATGAACATCATCCGATATGACACCCCAATATTTTTTACATATCCCCAACAAATCCCTATTTTCGCAATCCGATATGAAATTTGGTCATCCTATATTTCTGATATTTTCAATATTTAATACAGTGATCAAAGTAAACTAGGTTCAATTCCCACTGACCATGAATTCGAAAAGGATTTTAAAAAGATTGATACCACAATGTGTGTTCATGTTTCAGCCCATAAAAGAGCACTCAACCTACGGTGCTAGTTTTTCCATCATCCAATCCACAACAAATCGAATGAAACCGCTTCGGATTTCTTTTGATTCAAACCCTTGTTCCGCTCTCGCTCTCTTACCATAACTTCAGAAGTTTGGTGTATGGCAGGACTTTAAGAGTTACGACAAGTAAAACATGATAAGAAAAGAAATTACATGCGGATAATATGCAAAACTATAGGCGGGAAGGGAATGGTTAGAGTAGTGTAATTAAGAATGTTATTTCAATGGAGAAAGATGGAGCAGTTTTTTATGCTAACTTTGAGGAGTTGTCGGTAGTTGGGAACCAACAATAAAGTGCAAATGTGGGAACAAAAACAATTCTAAAAATTAGGCCTTTCCTAATTTGTAGAGACCATAATGTAAAACTTGTCTCTCTTTGACCATCCACTTCATTTGACTTACCTTTTTATCAATTTAAACCAAGGGGATTTGTAATTAAAATATTACCTAACTTTAAAGATCATAATGAAAAAAGTTGAAAACCTAGATTCTCTTTTAACATTTCAAATTCATTTGACTTGAACTCTTTATCAATTTAAAACCAAGTGGGGATGTGTTTAAAATAGGGTTATTAGTAGCAGTGAAAGGGAAAGCAATCATCACAGGGGCCATGGGTGAATAGGCCAATATATAGAATCTAGCTGATAAGTAGCTACACACTCATAGTCCACAGGTACATTTGCAAATAACCTATTAAGAATAAACTCAATTATTTATCCGTATATGCTCATTTAAGAGCATGAAGCAAAAAAAATTATCATGAGATAAGCTAGGAATTGTCTCAAATTTCATCAGCTCCATTGTTTGACAAATGAATAGTGATATTGACAAATGAATAGTGATATTTTAGAAAGTCAAATTCTATAGTACAAAAAATAAAGTACTTGAGGCCACTCATTTCCACTACTTAGGTAGAAAGCTGATGGATGATTTATTTCAATATTTCTAAAGCATTAGTTAGGTCCCTTATTTCCATTTTTTGCTAAGTGAGACATCTTAAAAATTAGGTTTCAACTTTTTTCACTTTCTTTAAAACATAAAAAGAAATTTGCCAGAAAGTGAAGTATTTCGTTCACTTTCCTAACCACCAAATAACCCTTTAACTCCACATACTAAAGTTGAATATGCTACAAGAATCTCAGCTTGAACCCCATTACAGCTTTGGCACATTTTCTCAACTTCGCAAATGCAAACTTAAGCTATGCCACACAAATAATTAAACAACGATTCTCTACTTGGAATGTGATGCTCCTCTTACCCTCTGCTTTTTTCCATTTTCAAAAGGAACACCTGGAATCAACTCCAACTCCATTTTCTTTAGAATAATCACGAGATTGTTGTTGATTATGATTTTGCAGTTGCTATGATATATTAGGTCAGTATTTACTCATCAGAATACCAAATTAGACATAAGAATGAAATTCACTTTATAGAGCTGCCTTAAAAATTTAGATGGAAGACGAGGTAAAAAGCGCCTAGGTTAACAAGATGATAAACAAGATTTTAGTTTAGGGCCCATGTCAATGATTTTGTTTTCTCATTTCCTACATCTTTGTTCAAGCACGATGTTTTGGAGTTGGTGGTAATGAACTGTTGGTTTAATGACCCAATGAGCCGTCGAATGACAAAATCTCTAATGTTGCATGAGTGAAGTCAATGATGGCTCACCTTTTGCTCGGGGACAAAATGGAAACTAGGTTGTGTTTCAATCAATGAACACTATAAAAGTTCCAAGCAAGGAAAGTCATTAGGTTTAGATTACCTGAACTAAATCCTTATTATCCTTGCTGACATGGACATCAAACTATCCTATCAGCTCAACAAACAGAGCAAGATCTAAGGAAAGCGATTAACACAAAAAAATTGCTAAATGAACTATAACTAGAATTAGAATTGTTGCATATGGGAAACTCATCAGAGTAGAACCAGACCTGCTATATGGCCAATTGTAGCATCATAACAACAGAACAATATCTAAGCAAAATGATAAAGAAGGTGTGTTTTTAATTTTGTTTAAAATAAGCCTCAACTACAATCCATAAGGAACCAAACTCGAACTGCTATGTGACCAAACAATAGCATCAAAACAAACAAAGAAACATTTGACCAAAAAAATAAACAAATACATGCTGACTAAATTAGAACTAGAATTGGAACAAAAGCTATCATAAAATGGGAAATATATAGAAGCAAAGCTAAAACTGCTATATGACCAATGATAGCATCAAAAGAAATATTTTTGTGTGTGCAGTGTGGTTGCATACTAAATTACTTAATGTTTTCAAAAGAAATAAATCATATTTAGTCTTTTAATGGGTGAGTTATACTAGATGATAGATTATCAAACATAATATGTGGGAAAATACCTTTCCATGTTGATTGAAAAAGGCTTCCACATCTTCAAGGTTAACATCGTATGGTAAAGGAGAAACCGCAATAGTTCTTGAGTCCAATTGCTCCTTTACCTCTTCTGGTTTTGCTAGTTCAGTGCTCCTACCAATCATCTTCCCTGCAATACAATGATCACAATAAAATCAGCTACTGCCAGTCATGCTGCCAAGCATGGTGGCAACTATAAGTAACAAAGACACAACACCATCAAAATCTTATATTTTTTGATAGTTCATTTTACCACTAATATACATCACTAAAAATAACTAGATTAGTTACAAATGCCATAAAGCAAGGGAAAGAAGAGGGGGAAAGAGGGTGTTCAGGGGGACTATAAACTACAACTCAAGCCAACAATAGATTGTGTGCAGAGTTGCCCGGCTACAATGTGAAATTATGACCCTCAAATCTCACCACAACTTCAGTGTAGCAACCCCACCGGTCAAGCATTTTATATTCTAACATCTATGAACAAAAATAAACAAACTGGTTGCGCACAGAAATCAATCTAATTCTGAAATAATTGATAAGATGAATCAAAACAAACCCATTTCAGCAGTATCGATCAAAGTTTCAACTTTTTAAGAACAAGAACAATAACTACAAGAGATTCCAACAAAATAAATAAAGAATAGAAACTTAAGAACCAAAAAACTCACCATCTTCAGATACTTTAAGGACGTTAGACTTCCTCAATGTCTCCGCCACCGCCAACACTTTCTCCTCCGGCACCGCCTCCTCCTTCACCTCACCCAATCCAAGATGGGTTCTCATCCGAGCAAAGGAACATATCAAACCCAAACTCACCACTACGAAAACCAACCAAAATTAGAACGAAAAAAATAAAGCCGTAAAAGAAAAGATTTGACCTCGAAGCGAACAAAGCATACATCCATCTTCGCTCGCTTCAACCTTTTGCTTCAAGAACTTGTCCCTCGGAAGATTGCTGTCACTGAAATAAAACTCCACCTGCGACGAAATCCCCAAAAGTGAAAACATCAAAAATCGAATTTTTACTGGTCCCAAAAAGGTTGGGGTTCGGATTGAGAGTGACCTGCCGGAGGACTTTCGCGGCCGTAGTCTCGTCCAAGGAAGCGACCGCCATTAGAGGATCAGAGAATACGAAGCGAGGGATTTGGGGATCCTGGTGCGGTTTCTAGGGTTTCTGGAGTTGGAAGTCTTTGATTAGGGTTTTAAAAAAAGGGGATTACGACAGTGCCCGGTTTATAGATAGACGCGTGCAAAGTATCATGAAGCAGTGGGGGACCGATCGTTGACACGGAATTGACTTAAAATATCTTTTGTGAGATTTTATTTTACGGACACCCACAAATATTATCACCCACACGCGCACGAAAACAAGCAGGTCTTCCCGTTAATTTGGGGGAGCTTTTCCTGCCTTTTAAGCCCTTCAATTAACTTTTTTTTTTTTTTGTAATTTCTGGCATCCTTCTTGAACTGTCTAATTAAATTCACTCTCTCTTGCGTTGTCCTTTTTCTTCCCCTCCATTTTTTTTTGGCAAAATAAAAGTTATGGTATAGTTACCGGTGAATCAGGCTCATTGGCATCATTGGTTCCGATCGAAAATAAAATTATGGACTTTGTATGTGCAACGTCTTTTAACGTCTATTTGGTTACAAGTAGTTGGAATCTCGTGTTGTTCCAACCGCATCTAAATTCAAAATTCTTGTTTACTATTGCAACAACAAAATAAGCCAAAATAGAGGTGTCGAAATAACGTTTAAACTTAAGAGGGTTGCAACATCATAAGTTGGACACCATCAACATTTATTGTTCCAACTCCTCCTAACCATGAGTTTGGCAACTCTTCCAATCTAGTTACCGCTTATGACTTGATCCAATTATTTGCTTAACTAGGATAAAATCTTGGATTGTTTTTTGTCCCACTGAACTAGTTTAATTCAGATTGTCACCCCTGAAAAAAAAAAGAACATTTTTATCACAAAACCACAAACGCTTGTGGAAACCAAATAGAAACAAAAAAAAACATGCTCCTTCTTTTTTCCGGTTGCGTGTGGCTAAAACTTTCATATTTACCAACACTATTAATGGAGTCACCATATTTTTCATTGGTATGAATTTCTACACCGATGTATAATTTCAATTACCGTCTCCTTCCATGATGTTAGTTTCGGTTGAAGGTATTACGTGGTGGATGAATGTTAATCCTTCTCCCAACAAGTTGAACCTGTGAACTAAATAACGTGTTAGCAAAACTTCTTCAAGTTAATACTGGCTCAAATTGGAACTCCTCTAACAAAGACCTTAATTAATGTTAGAACTTGATTAAGACAACATGCAGTAAAAGAAGGCATTCATATTTAACCCCCACAAAGTAACGTAGTGGATGCTTCTGCCAAGAGGAGGGTCGCGTGCCAGGAATACAAATATAATATTTTCAGGCTACTTGAATATTTGCAGGTAGTGGTGTCCAGTCCCAGAAAACTGGGTCCGGGCCTGGGCCCGGACCGATGGACTGGGCCGGTCTGTTTTATTATTTTTTATTTATTTTTATTTTTTTTAAATTAAGTTTTTTTAAAAAAAATAAAATTTCAAGAATAATTAAAAATAAAATATGCAATATTTTGATAAAAAATCAATCACACTAAGTATTTACTAAATAGTAGAAAATTATATTCTATTAGTATATAGTTATATTATATGCAAAATACACATTAATGATAATATCATACTATAATTATATATTGTTATACACTAGAAATATATATGTTAGTATATATAAATATATATTAATAACAATATACACTTAAAAATATATATGTATATATTAATGAGCATCACCACCTCCGCCCGGCCTCGGCCTGGGTTTCCGGGCCAAGCCCGGGCCAGGCCCGGGCCTTGGGCCCAATTAGACAGCCCTATTTGCAGGCTTTTTCACAGCAAAGTAAATATGCATACTGCTTAAACCTCAAATACAGAGTGAACTTTGTTAGCTAAAAGTATGAGATGCAATTGCAGAGAATCTAAGCGCTGTAAACAAATAATTCTACATCAACATTTTAAACTTTTTCAACAATCATGAAGTCCATCCTATATAGCAGCAGAGCCAAGATGCACAAGAAAGAAATGACAATATATCCCATCATTTCTGCTAATTTCTAATAACTTCCTCTGATATCACTTCAAAACAACATCATCTAGTGTTCAAATCAAAGTCTTCTTGTGAACCAGCCTCCTCCCCATTCTCATTCTCATTCTCATCATTCAAGAAATCCTCTGATGGCTCCTCATCATCCCTCTGCCCATTGTTATCATTATTATTATTATTATTACTATTTCTCCACCCATGCATCATCTCTTCCATATTGCCTCCTTGCTCAGATCCAACATCATGGCCACCAGAAACGCTATCCCCATGAGATCCCATAGCGCTCGCCCTCATCGGCGGTGCTCGGGCCATCATCTCAGCATGGGCCTGGGCCTCAGCCCGAGCCTGCTCAGCCTGAGCCATTGCCATCCTCATCTTGGCCTCTGCTGCTTCTCTGCTGGCTCTCTCTCTTGACTCCATCTCTGCTCTGATTTCAAGTATGGCTTGCCTTTCTTCTTGGAGGAGGGCTTGCTCGATCATGAGCCTTTCTTCTGATCTGAATTCGCCGAGAGCTCTTTTTCGAGACATTATGTTGAAGGCGAGGACTTGCTTCTCGAAAGTGGTGGTGAACTCGGCAATTTTTGCGAGGATGTTATGATCCCATTGCTGCAGGCGAGAGGGGACTTGTCCTGTTGTGTCACTGTCGAGGATTCTGTCATCTTCCTCTGCTTCAAAGTCTGATATGACGTGATAAGGGAGTAACCTGAGGAGTTGTAGCAAAATAAAGATCAGGATAGGGCAGCAGTTTGATTAATGCTTAGAGAAGCTATGAGGGAGACTATAGAACGATAGATGTTGTATTCTAATATTCGCGCAGAGGAACACTGAATGCTCAAGCAAGATGTTATGACATTAGTTTGGTTAACAGCAACATAGGACCAAGATAGATATGACTCAAAGAAGCACAAGTATAAAAGAACAAATTAAGCTCTAGTATCCAAGAATCATAAAATCCAATTTCCACACCTGGTTTAGAATTGGATTTTTCTGATTCCTACAATCAGGTTGATATTCTAAAATTACAATAGATTCTCAAATGTAGTAAGGCCCAAAGTGACATGTAGGAATATTTCCAAAATCAAACAATTTAATGATACCATACTCATAATCCTTTTTTGCCCGCCTCAATCAATGTTGCCATAGATCTGTTTGTTGTTCTCTCTCCTTTAACTCTGATCCTCCAACCCTCCTTAAGTGGCAGTATGGTCAGTATCAATTGCCCATCTGCAAACCATTCCAGAAGTATGTGGCCTACCGATATATAACGTTCTGGTATGATGTAATTAGAAATCAGCCATAAAATGGAAGTGGAATTTTGTTTCATATACATTTTACACAAATTTCAAACTATGCAAACAAGTAACAATGATTTCACATGTGCTGGACATCCAAGAAACTAATGAATATTTAACAATTTATTTAAGACTTTGACAATTAACGTTTCTTAGAGCCAGTACACACAAAAATGCAGGACTAGCGGAATTCAACCCTTATGGATGACACTATTTCACTTATAAGTTTGAGAATTTTTTTAAAAAAAAATAATGGGTAACAAGAAAGACTGCCGAGGAAAAAGTCCAATGACACAGGAGCGGCATTCTCTAAAAAGCCGACGGTCATGGGTGGCCAAGAGGACCCACTTGGAAACTTGGAATCTCATCAGGAAATGAGAAGGTCGCTTAAAGCCGGCCGATAGATGAAAGAGAATCAACAAGTTTAGTTCTGATCTGAGTAGGTTCAACATAGGGAATACCCTAACCCTGGGAACCAGGGCCTGGCCATCCCATCCCGGTCGACGTTCTAGCTAAGTTTGTCCAAAGTCGTATGCCACTGCTGTGGTGCCAATAGCTTCACTACTTCAGTGCCGTTATCAGACATTGCAGGCTTAGCATATACTTTTCGTATGTTGCTCCACACCGAATGGAACCATAGGTATGAGTACCTCCAGCAACATAACAAGAATGGAACCATAGGCTACCATGCTGGAAGCATTTCAGGGCATAGGTCTAACCACCTGAACTCCCGTTTCTGCCATGTTGTCGCTGGAGGTATGTGTACCTCCAGCGACAAGAAGAATGGAACCATAGGCTGCCATGCTGGGAGCATTTCGAGGTATAGGTCTAACAACATCAACTCCCCGTTTCTGGCATGCTATGGTTCTTATAGTCTCGCGACAACGGAAATGTGAAATTACCAGTAAGCCAGATGCTTCGGCATCAAGGTATCAGGCAATCATATGTGCTGACAACACAGAATAAACATGCTATTGCAATAACTTCAATTACTTCAGCACTAAATTCAAATATATTTTGAGTATAATCATTTACTTGTGCGACTTGCACATGAAGGAAAGATTACTGAAAAGAGTAGAAAAATGTAGCCTGCTTGCTAATAGATCCATGTAGAGGACTACCTACCATCTTTGCCCCCAGTTAAGAACAATACCTCTTTATGTCACGTAACTATCAAGAGTACAGGTAAACAAAAGAGGCACAAAAGAGTTTCAAAAGGGGAAGAGAGCCGCTTGGGGTGGGTGGGGGGGGGGGGGGTTTTACAACTTGATCTTTGACCTGACCTTTAGAAAGAAAGGAAGAAATGGCAAGAGAGTGGCACAAGAGTTACTGCAACAAGAAGAAACTGTATATACATGTTACTAGAGGATAAGAGACTCTCAACGTTCATCTTTTTTTCATCTGTATGTGAGTGAATAAATAACATAATACCCATATACGCAATATAAAACCCATACATGCAATATACGCGATAGTGGCTGACATGAAGACATGTTTATCGAAGTCTTTTATCATGTGCAACATGGTTGTGTACATGTAAAGCTCGGGCATGACCAGGCTGTGTCTTGGATTCCAAATGGACTGAGATTGATATTCTGCCCAACATTGACATAGGAATGCAGGATGAATAAAGGACTTTCAAAAGCATTTTTCTTTAATAAATGTAAATTGTGGGTAAGTTCTAGTGTATCATCCCCAGTGAATAATGTCACATGGGATATGCTCAAGAAGAGTCATCATTACAAATAATTCCTATGAAACAAACTAATCCATCACTAGAATTATTTTCTTTTAGCAAGGAATCATGAAAAAATACTCATAATTACACTAAAATTATTTTCTTTTAAATCCTGCACAGATAGTCTCACATGGTATATGCTCAATAGGAGTCTATAGTGTATAATAATTCCCATAAATTCCATGAGTTACTGCTGCTAACATTTTTGAGCGAGGAACCATGCAAAAAACTTTGTAATTCAGGAATGAGTGAGCTTCTATGTAATTCTAGCTTAAGTTTATTCCAGGACACCCACATCAACACCCATGCCGACATCATGTTTACTCAGCGTCCGTATCCTATGTTTTCTCAGGGATCTAGCTTGCTATTTCCATTGGAACTTAATAGACACAGCATTAAAAGCATGATATAGAACAGGAAACATATTCATCACTCCAGTCTATCCTTCCTCTAACAGTTACAAGTAATATAACACCTATAAATGCATAAATCAGTATTAAATGCTGATGTTGATTATCTCAAGAAGCCCTAACAAATTAATGGACGCATGAAAGACATCATTCATTTTAAGTGAGGAAGACTTACCCTATTGAGACAAAACCAGTGTCTCAAATTGAAGAGTTAACATAAAGAAGCAAACAGAAATTTCTCATAACCATGATATACAGGAACCAATATAGATTCTGACCATAATATGCTACAGATTTTATTCATGCCCTTGACCTATGTTATATTGTAGCCATATAGGGATTTTTCTACCCATAAACCCAAGGATTATATAAACTGGGTACCCCAATTATCTGACTAAGTTCTTGAACTATGCAAACCATGTTTCCCATGTTACCAGCAACTTCAAACTGAAGGACAGAAGTGATGATATAAGAAGATGAAGCTAACTTAGGGAAAGACCAGATATGATGAAAGAATGAATTCCAACTATCTCTAAAGCAAAGTAGTTTGCGCATCATACTAGACAAAGTCATAAATCACATTGTCACAAATTACCAAAAGCAATTGAGTAGAGTAAACTTTGAAAATTAAAGTTACATATTACCTGGTTGAGGTCCCAAGTAGACCCACTAGTTTTAACCAAAAACAAATGATAAGCAATACTAGTTGTCCAGGGAATCACAACCAGGTCGACACCACAAAAAAAAAATGAAATGAAAAATCAGAACAAGTATATCAAAACAAATTGTTTGAAGTTCCCAACTGATCCAGTTCGAGTTTCAGATTGACCAAAGAACGGGGACTCACTCAACCTATCAAAAGAAGAGTCAAGCCAATCGTACAACAATTACAATAGACTTTGGTACTTATATTGACCGATAAGGTGGGAACTAACAAACCACAGGCGCAAGTCGACATGTTATACAGAGTAGACCAACAGTATGCATGGATGCAACATGTATCCTTAGTTTTCAATTCCCCAAGTTACTATTCTTAAAGAACAGTGCTTCATTAAGAATCAACTATACAAGATAATTTCAATCTAAAAATTGAGGTCTAATCAACTGTTAGATATTTTTCATTCTTTGTAAGAAGAAATCATACTCCCTTTAAAAGCACGAGTTCGGGAAAATCTTTCGGTAGACAAAAATACCCTTAACTCTTCTAGATATTACAATTCAATTCAAATCTATCCTAATTGTCCTAATCTCATGTGAACTACAACTTCAAATATTCTAATTATATCATAATCCCATATGAACTAGATATCCTAATTTTCGTAATAACCTAATTATATTCTAATTTCATGTGA
>JBAKGM010000200.1:16142238-16154753 GCA_037177215.1 Asparagus racemosus
TTTTCTATTTTTTTATCTACTTCTTTCTAATCTCTCTCGACGTCTCTTTTAAAGTTATGCACTTTGAAGGTTTCATAATACAATTAAGAAGAAAGTTTTTATTATCTGTTAGTCATCCTAAAGATATTTGTTTAGATTACATATTAAAATGTTAAATTATGCATGAATATCATCCAATATGACACTCTCATATTTACTACATATCCCCGATATATCTCCAATTTTCACAATCCGATATGAATTTTAGTCGTCCGATATTTACGTGATATCCGATATTTAAAACAATGGTAGGAGGTCGTAGGAGGGGAGGAGGGAGAAGATGAGAGCTAAGGAGGCAAAGGAGAGGGGAGGGAGAGGAGAAGAAGAGGGAGAATTTGGTGAAGGGTAGCGAAGGAGGTGGAGGATGGGGAGGTAGATAGTGGAGGGGAGAAGATGGTTGAGGATAAAATAGAAATGCTGGCCCTTTTTTTAACAAAAGATTTTAAAAAGTGCGACATTGCAAACATATAAGTAAGTTCGGTGTTTTCTATCCACAAAAAAAAAAACTTAAATGCAATCTTCATATAAGAACTTCATATTAAGAAAAACAAGGAAGAAGTAAAGCTGGTAAAGCATATATCAATTTGAGTAAAACTTAAATGCCATCTTCATATAAAAACTTTACTCTCACTCCCAGTTATTGTCCTATTAAATCAAAATCATTCATGAAATGATAAACAATTAGAGCACAAATCTATTTCAAATACAAGTCATGCTACATAAGGCCTTCCATAATCTGCAACCTTACGCCAAAATAAAATATGTTTCCACCTATGTCTGAAGTACCGCTGGATCTATAAACCCAAGAATTCACAACGCTGATATCAACATTTTAGCACAAACTTATCCAATCACTATTTTAATATACAGAGTATCCACTGACAACATAATATAAATAAATTAATGACTTGCGGATGCTTTGTTACCTACTTAACACAAACTTAATTTTCATCTCTAGTTACATAACCAATGTAGTCGCATACAATCCTAAAATATATCCACAAACAACTGGGGCCTTTACCGAAAGATGAAAATTCAACATTACAAATGTAAGCTGCTTACAGACCCCCGGGGTCACTTGTATTACCAGAATCCCCATCATGTACAAAAAATTATTCCAGCATTTGCATTTTGATCACTCTTCCAGGGCTCTCTTTCAAATCCAAAACTGAACCCAAAACTTCTTTACAGTTTTACAGCCCACATGAGAATAAAAATCCTAAAAGCAATACTACAGCCTATAAACTTTACAAAAAAAACATTTACAATCCTAAAAGAATATGAAATAATTTGTTAGCAATATGGGATCAGTCCTCTGGACGATGGATCTCACCCATCATGATACGGTTGCTATGTACCTTGAAGCCGAGAAGAGAAGGGTCAATCTGCCTCCCTTTCTTCCCTTTCTTCTTGTTGTTCCCACCCTTCACACCAGCATCCTGAGACTCGGTGGAAGCTTCAGACTCGGGAGGAACTATTTTCTTGGTGCTCTTCAGCATTTCAATGAAGGAAGCTTCTGGGGCATCGCTGGTTGAGGATGATTGTCGAAATCTCATATCCTTCTTGTTGTCTGAAGGAGTAGTTGCCTCTGAAGAATTTCCTCCGGGTTCTCTTCTCCCTTCTGATTGTTACACAAATTTTAGTTTAAAGATTTCAAAACTGGCAAACATAGTTTCATTTAGTAACAATGATGTATACCTCCAGAGGATATTGAAGTAGATGGATTCTTTCCTTTGATGGATGGAGCAGTGACATGCTCGGATCTTGCCCCTTGAGTATCAACCCCGACTCTTGGAAGTATCCCAGGCACCCTAATTGAGACCGAAGGCAAAGTTATAACAGAATATTTTTAGTAACCGCCCTCAAAGGGAGAAAAAAATTTAAGGAAAAAAGAAATTAGAGCTATAATAAAAGCAGCCTGTTGTGTAAGCTGTATGTTAAATTGCATGCTAAATGTTTTATTCTTGATTAACTATAAACCAGTTGCCTGAGAAGTATCAACTGCCTGTGATGCTAGCCCACATACTTCTTTGCCTATTAATTATCAAATCATCAACTTTGCATCTCTGCATACTGAACAGATTGATGATGCAAATCCACATGTTTCTTCGCCTAGTAATAGTCTTAAGCCAGGAGCTTTGATTGCAAGGTTTCACCGCATGCTCCTTCATGATAAGAGTAATTCCAGGTAAAAGAAAGATTCCAAGAGGAAAATTAAGCAATAATTTGCATTTACCACGACTCCTGGAATTACTGGTAAGGACATGTCCTGCAAAACACTACTCTACTGTCTTGAATACAAATATATTACTCACAGACTAACACAACTGTATATAAGTATTACACCTCATTAATGAGGTTATGGCTTATTGCCTTGCATTGCCTGACACACTGGAGATGCAGAGCACAATCTAGGAAGTCCACTGCATTGCACAGTTTAATTAGGTACAGGGCCTGCAGGCCTTCCTCATCTAGTAATTCCCGGTGTGTCTAAGTCAGTTTTTTTCTCATCCACATATCTCTTCACCTTGTAATGTCTATTATCAAGTACCTCATATGTTGTTTAATCAAACTGATGCCTTTTTCTACTCTACAATTAGTAAGTCTCAATAGCATGTTCAACAATGCCATTGCGAGTTATTATTTTTTATCCATTAATCTAAGCGCTTTACATGTCAGATTACATAAAAAGAAATGACCGTGATGAGACGCAAAGAATCACTTTAAGACAAATCTGAGCATAACCACACCCCTTCCCAACACAGAACAATTTATTTACAATTCATCTTAGAAAATGGGACATACAATAAGCAACAATGATCTTTTTAAGTTACATTGTAGCTATTTAACGTGTTATCCTGAACTTGAAGAAAGCTTTGAATACTCTTTCCTAAAAAATATTCCTTTATAATAAAAAAAAACTACAGGTTGAGAAGCCAAGAATGCTCATCAGGCCACAGTGTGTTGCTGAAAAGATGGGTATAGATCTCAATATGAATTTTGGAGGATATGAGGTTACTAAATAACAAGCAATGTCAAGATAATCATGTCACACATTGAAATATTCATCAAAGGAAACAGCTTACAGTCTGAACTTTCACTAAAGAACCTGATCCCAAAAGGCTCCTAGTTGGCATGCTGGATGCAATGCTTTGCAATAGAAATAATCAAAAACTAAGGCATGGAAGTAACTGCTACTTCCTGCAGATTGAGTTATGCAAAAGGACTGTGGGTGTTGTGAACAAAGAATCACATGAAGTGTGCAAAAGTAAATAAGGCGTTTAGATGTCACTAGAAAATAAACTAACACACAAAGAATTCATACAAGGTCCAATGACAATAAGAAAACTGACAATTCCACAAGAAAACAGGGATGATCTCAGATAAACCATTTTCTCCATATACATCATACATAAATCATAGTAAATGAACTTATTCCATTATTCTTTTAGACTGTGTTCAGCGATGATTTCAAAAGAAATTCAAGCAAAGAACAAAAACGCATTATTCTTTTTAAATCAAAACTTATTACATTATGCTTTTAGATACTAGCTTCCAAAAAGTGTGCACTTGGCAATATGAACAATGACTTTAAAAAAATTTGAAGCAAAGGAACAATGTAGCTCCCTCTTTGATAATTTAGATCAATAAAACAATTAACACAAACATGAATATAAGCCAGAGAAAAGAAAATAATAGTTTCCGTTGAACCTAAGCAGAAAAATAAGAAGATTAAAGAGTCAATCACCACAAAAATTTTAGCATCCATAGCTATCTGCTGGAGGAAACCACGTCAATGAGAAAAAAGGATCCTTGAATATGATCGAGATGAAGATCAATCAAATAGATAAATAGAGAAAGGTATATAGCAGAATAGACTGTGATCAAATAAACAGATAACTTGATGAAGGTTTTCTTTTTCCTTAGGGAGGGAAGGGAAAAAAAAAGATGAAGTATGTGTACAGTTTTCATAATATAATGGTGATTCATCACTATTGGCCATCTACTCCACCTATGACGTAGCAATGAATATTGAATAGTTTTAGATCAGTACTTACTTATGGTTAACCAGGCCTTTGCCATAAGCATTGTCAACTCCTGCGTCATAATTATAGATAGTTGAACCTCCACCTGCTCAATTCCACAAGTGCATATGAATAATTTTGGCATAAACTCATCAAAACTAACATTTAATCAAATTACCGTTGCTTCCAAGTGAACGACTGGCGCGCGCATTGATTTCCTGATCTCCCTGATCTGTAACAGAACTTGCAAACTTTTCAACGCTGCTTTCCGTCGTGTCCAGCACTAACTTACTCAACTTGCCTTTAAAACCACGCTTCTCCACCCTCTTCCCCTCCATTACATCTGACGAGTCTACCCTATTAGATGTATCACCGCCAAAAGAATCAGCAAGATGATCTTTCCCAATATCATGTACATCTGCAAAAAGTTGACTGTGCTCCATAAATGCTCCAGAACTAGAATGAGAAGTTAGTCTTACGGCATTTTCATATCTTTCTAAGTTTGCACTAAGACGGTCTGACTGCACCTGTCCTTGATTATAAAGAGAATCATTTCTAAAGGAATCAACTAAACCCACTTTATCTACATTAACATTAAATGAATGATCTGAGGAAGAACGGGAGAAGGGCCAAGAGGCATCTCTGTTCTTGTAAGACATTTGTGCAGCATCACCCAATTCTAATGCTTGTGAGGATTGGAGAAGCATATTTCGATGGATCCAGTCATCTAATCCTTGATTAGAGTTTTCATCACTTCCCATAAGTGCTGCCCAAGAATTCGGATCCCTTCCTGTAAGATTTACTTTCATGTCCCTATTCTGTTTCTCTGCTTCAAGATGCAACTGGTTGAAGTGAGATTCTGCGAAACTATTGGATAGCTGCCCATTGAGCTCAGACCAGTGAGTGTCTGCTGCATCCAAATGTGAACCTGCAAATTCGTTTGAGGCACGATGCTGAGCACTTCCAGAAGGAAATTGTCCCCTCTGAATAGTTGGGTGCATCTGACCATGCAGATCCTGCATATCCAGGTTTTGAAGGCGTGCCAAGGCATTTGCTATGTCAACATTTGGGCCAGGAAAACCTGCAGATACAGAATTTGACCTCTCAAAAAGTTGTGGATTTGTTTCAAAATTTCCCCTCTGGCTGCGCTCATGAAACATGAAGTTCCTTTCAAGCTGGCTTGGTTGTTCATAGGATGAAGATCTCTGAAAAGGCTGGCTCAAATCTAGTTGGCCAACTCTACCAGAATGAGCCTGGTGTGAACTACCAGCAGTCCTGATGAACTGGCCAGAGTCATCAACAGACCAGAGCCCTCCAACATTTCTCTCTTTGTCTATGCCTAGCTGGTGCCTCGATGTAAGAGGGAACTGCTGAGCTTGCAGTTGCTCCTGCTGAAGACTAAAAAGTAGTTGTTCCTCCATAGAACGCAAAGGCCGGTGCCTGGAATGAGACACTTGATCTGGCTGAAGACCTAGATGTAATCGCTCCAACAGATCGCCGTGATGCTCAGGATGAAGGCTGTGGCCAAACTTTGCTTGAATAAGCTCCTCAATAGATGGTTCGTGCCGAGAGACATGATGATTCTGTTGTTGCAACTCATGCAAGAGACGTTGTTTATATAAAACCTGGTCAACATGCGAAGCTGCAAAACTAGGGTCACGCAACTGCTGGTGTAGCAAATGCTCAAAAAGCAATTGTTCTTGTTGTTGCTGTTGTTTCTGTTGCATTAATTGCATTTGCTGCTGAAGTTGTTGTTGCTGATGTAGTTGTTGCTGATGCAGCTGTTGTTGCTGTTGCTGCTGCATCTGCTGCTCCTGTAACTGAAGTTTCAATAAATGCTCTAACTCTGGCATAGATTGGTTTATAGACTGTTGACGCCGAATAGATCCCTGAACTTGTTCAATAAACGGGACAGACGTATGCATGTTCTGACGAGACAGCAAGTGTTGCTGCTGGAGCTGTTGCTGTTGCAGCTGCTGTTTCTGAAGTTGTTGTGCTAACAGGTGCTCTTCCAAACTGATGCGATTAGCCTCTTGCTCAACAAGTGCCAAGTGACTTGCATCCATAGCATCATGAAGAACATTTGAGCTAGTGTTTCGTCTACAGTTACTGGACCATGCATCACGGACAACTGAGGGATCACCTATTAAATTGAAAGAGGAATCTGCACCACCAACAGCATTGACACGCCCATGGAAATTGTCATTGACCAGGTTTGATGACAAGGGATGCTTCGAATGAGTTCCTTCTAATTCAGACCAAAGCAATCCTAGAGGAATCAGATCTTTATCCATAGAAAGTGTATGACTGGACGACCTTTGCGGTCCCATTTCATTTGCCAAAAACTGGTGAGCACTAGGCTTCTGTGACAACTCACGAAGGTCACTAGCAAGCTTTCCTAAAGGATTCTCAACGCTACTGGCAGGCCTTCCTGTATACAGCACTTCTGCAGAATATGCCAAAAAAAAAACTATCAGAAAGCGCACCTAAAAGTGAGAAAATATGTATAGGGTTACTTTTAAGTCAAATGAGTAAGCAGTGAGTAGAAGAAGGAGCCACCTTCAGCATCTTGACCAGCAAAACCATGAATTGTTTGATTTTCCGAACCAGGAATTCCTGCAGGATTATCTGAGCTTGAAGTTAGCAATCTTCCTTGGGGAGGGTCAATAAAATCATCATTCGCAGCCGTCCTAGGCTGAATATGAAGATCCAAAGGTCCCTCAGTTCCAGATGATGTCCATCGTTTATCACTACCGGCAAAAGAACCAGTGCCATCAGAAGCTGGTGTATCCACCTCCAGCTTGCTTCTAACAATATCCAAAGGTTCAGATTGCTCAGTAGGATAGTGGACAGAGGTACCATTAGAACTTAAAGTCAAGTGAGGCATTAATTCACCAAGTGGCTGAAATGGTGTGCCTGTTGGAGCATCTGTCAAACATACAGGTAAATCTGTACCAAAAAACCCTTGCTCAAACCATGAGATTATGTCAACACCTAAAAATGGCCCCTGAATCTCTCCTTGAGGGTCTCGATAGAACAAACTCATTTCCTCAGGAGGAACAGTAGGTTTTATAATATTCACTTCCTTGTTATTTTGATATTGCATGCCATTATTGGGAGTGCCTTGGATAACAGACATATCAAACAGAGAACTTGAATCATTGGGCAGCTTAATACTAACATCAAAGGAAGAAATTGAGCTACTCCCTTCAAGCTTTCTGTCTTCCTTCCATACACTTTCTCCACTAACTTCCTGTTTAGTATTGCCACGAATGTGCCCCGTTACTTTACCATAATAATGATCAGCGTCCACAGAAACAAATTCAGTTCCAACACCAGTATCCAACCCTTTATTTGCAGACTTCACCGTACTAAAGTTTCCAAGCCTAGAGTCTAGTTCATTCGATATATCCATTACTTCATTGTGAAGACCACTGTCCCTCACTAAATTGATTGCAGAATTCTCATTACTCTCAACCAATGAAGTATCTCCAGCATCCATCTCACAGGAACCAACTCTTTTCTTTACCTCTTTGTTTGCATTATCAGAAAGTTCACTGCTAGCAATCCTCCCCTTCGAGATATCATCCAGAACAGCCCCTTCCTCTGTACCAGGAGTGATAAAAGCAAATGGTGCCACTGAGTTTGACTGAGTTATTGGAGGAGCATCCTCAAGACCCTCAGGTGATTGATCAAATTTTAGGAGTGCCTTCTGCTTTCTATATATGTCAAGTAGCTTACCCCTCGGGTAGCGATATGTTCTTGAAGATAAACCAGACCTTACATCTTGAGCATCACTCATATTTGCAGGCGCAGCACCAATAGGGCCAGAAGACGACACTCTGCTAAGTTGTAGACCTGTGGTAAAGTTTCCTCTGCCTCTTCCAGGAGCAAATCCCACACTTGAACCTTCCGTTCGACCTTTGTCTAAACTAAACCCAGGAGCAGCACGGAAAACTGAGGGCCCACCAGATGGAGCTTCCTGACGATGGCGTGGCCTCCACTTGTCACGGGAATCAGTCTCGTTCAGTGGACGATTGTTCCCAGCAAATGATTGCTTTTCAGAATGCTGATCCTCTTTCTCAACATCTGTCTTTTTCTCAGTTCGTGAGTCCTTGTCTTTGTCTTCTGGTCCCCATCGAGATGACCATTTACTATCACGCCGCCCTTCATGCGCAGAGTTACGACCAGTAACTTCATGCCACCGTTCTGAAGGCAAAGTCCTAGAATCAGCAGTTTCCCTGGTGGAATTACTGTCAGAACGACGGTCAATCTTACGGTATTCATTTTCACGATCTCCTTCCTTTCTGCGCTCTCGCCTGCTAAGCAAGCCAGTTTCCCTTTCCTCATCACGCCAGCGGCGAGGTTCCATATCAGGGACATTCCTTCTCCATTCTTTCTTGTCCTGAGATCCATCCAGTCGCCAAGAATCTTTATGAATGGTATCTGAAGAGGTTCCATGGCGCATGTCCTATATAGTATATTGAAATATAGTTTAAAAGATAAAGGAGTAATGAGAATAAGACGCAGCAGACAATATGGTATCTAAAGAGGCTTCATGGTCTATCTTACAATTAAAAAAATCCAAGAGTAGAAAAAAGGATGCAGACAAACCAGCAATCTAAATAGAGAAGAAGGTATCATTCAAATGGCTACAATCACTCTCAAGTAATATCTTTTTAAGGGATGTACCCCAGTCTTTAACCTAGCCCTTTATCATCGAACCAGGCTTTGGCAGCTAAAGCACTACAAGACACAATAAGGCACAGAAAATTCCTAGTTTTGATTTCTTGTCATCCAAATGTGTGGATAGGCAAAAGCAAGAAGGATAAAAAGTTTTCATGTTAAAACTACAAGCAGGCACACAATAAGACGTGTGTAACCAAGCATGGCAACAATTTTGCAAGTATAAACTATTATGTGCACAAGCAGTTTAATGGCCAAAGGATGGACACTTTGCACGGTGACACAAGAGAACCTAAAATTATATTCATGAATGGTTCTATCAAACATCTAACAACGAAGCAAATATATTCAATAAATAACTGTTTCTTTAGGCATTCTATTATCTAAGCTTGTGTCAAGATAAAAAAAAACTGTTAAACAATCAAAAATAAGTATCATTCATAATAGTGATACTTGCTTAAAGTGATATTAAGAAATGAGCAAGCAAGTTATCTAATTCTAAAAAGAAGAAGAAAGCACCACTAATAAAAGACCAAGTTCCCCAGTGGATTTTAAATCCTATCATTTCTCCACTTTGAGCATCATGCAATAAGAAAAGTTAATGATAGGAGCTCACAGCTTCACATGTCAAACAAATGATTAATAAATCCTATTTTTATCCATGTGATTAAATAACTAAAAGGTTCAAGTAAATAAAATAAAATTGGACATCAAAATCAAAATATATGTTGTCGACTGGCAAGGTGGAAATACTGACCTTGCTTTCAGTGGGTTTAGCATACAGCCACTGTGGAGATAAAGGTATACTGTTCTCAGATGTCAGTTGGTCTGCATTAAATGGAATCATAAATAAGATAATAAGAAGAAACTTTGAATACAGAATACTGCAGATACGGATATAAATTAAAGCGCATATGTATAGGAAATATAATGCTAAAATAATTGGTATGCTTAACAGCCAAAAAACATCATGGAAGCTAAATGGCACAAAAGGATTAAAAACGTATGAAAAAGAACACCTAGCCATAAGATAGTGCTACAAAAGAATGTGTCTAAGTGGGTGTTTGGGGAGCTTATTTTTAGAAGCTTTTAAGCTATGGTATCTTTGGTGGCTTTTGGCTTTTTAAGCTATGCTAGCTTTTCATGGTTTTTGGTATAATAGTAATTTGCTTGGTCAAACCTAACTTACACGGTGTTTAAGGGAGCTTAGTTTTAGAAGCTTTTAAGCTTTATTATCTTTTGATGGCTTATGGATTTTATGATAAAAATATCATTAAAAATATGACTACAAAAGTCATTTTACTTGGTCAAACCTAGCTTATTTAGGTGAGCTAAAAGCTACGTTTTCATAAGTTTGGATAATCCTAACTTTTTTAAATGCGACTTAAAAGCTAGCTTATTTCGGATGTTACTAAACAGGTAGATATGGAAATGCTAGCTTAAAAGCTACTTTGACCAAGAAATAAACCCTTCCAAACACCCTTTTATTTAGGTGAGCTTATAAGATAGTTTTTCAAAGTTAGGAAATCCTTTTTTTTTAGATCATGCTTAAAAGCTAGCTTATTGGGACGTAATCAAACAGATAGATATGAAAAGGTTAGGTTAAAAGCTCCTTTCACCAAAATGTAAGCCACACCTCCACAAACCCCCACAAAAAAACCCTGAAATGTATATTCTTACAAGAATAATACCCCAAGATTTAGTCCCATATCGGATATTGATCGAGGATGGAATGGTTTATAACGTGAGTCCAAGAAATCAAGTACAACATTGACTAGTCAATTTTGGCAGTGGATTGAGTCAAACCATGTGTTGCACTCAGTGAGTCACATGGCTTACATCATGCCAACAAGCTCGCGGCCTGGGTGACAAATAGTATTAAAGCAGTTAGCCAGCCAGAAATGTGGAGCTAAATGTTATACGTGTCTAAGTGCTACACCCCGAGTGCGGTAGAAGCTACCTCTAGAAGCTCGTAGGAGATGCCTCTAGAGTTTACATCAACCAATTGTCGTGTCACGACGAGGACGTTGCGTAATTAAGGTGGGGTGATTGTGATGCCCCAAGATTTAGTGCCACATCAGATGTTAATTGAGTGATTGAATGGTTTGAAATGTAAATCTAAAATGTAAATTCAAGGAGTCAAGCGCAACATTGACTAGTCAATTTTGACAATGGAGTGAGCCAAACCATATGTTGCACTCATTCGGTCCCATGGATTACATCGCACAAACGGGCTAGCGGGCCCTAGACGTGACATAAACAGAAACCAGTAACAACACAATGTGAAGCTATCCCAAAATGATAAAATAAAGTGGTGGAATAGGAATGCGAATGGATCTGGATACGGTAATATCATATCTGTTTATGATTAAAAATCAGTAATCATGAATACGTATATGAATATGCACATGGTTCACTAAGAAAAATCACAGTCCACGTCCCCAAATAGAATACGGATATAGATCGTCTAAGAAAAAACATATTGAAAACAAAGAGGATATGAGAGAATAGATAATGTTGCAAATATACAGGCTATGTGATACATGAACTGTTTAATAAAAGAAATTTTCTCAAATCAAAGTACATCAATGTTTTCAACATATCTAAAAAGTTAAGATAAGATTTTTGGATCACCAAAATTGGTCTCATGCCCATTAACCTACAGCCAAAATATTCCAAGCTTCTGACTTATAGAGATATTCTCATTTTGGATATTAAGATACAGCTCTAGACATTTTACTTCACACTTATTTGTTTCCATATCTAAATCCAACCAAAAATTAAAATAGATATATGTATCCACATCCTAGCTGATATAGTGATTTAGTATCCATATCTTTACCATATTGGATTCAGATGCAGATATATCTGACGATGACAATATCCATGTGCACCCTAGGTCGAATGCGTAAAACAAGACATCCTAGTTTCCTATACCAGAGAGGCAGCCTACTGTAATCGACCTAGCAATCATAGAAAATGACATTTTACCATGAAAGTACAAATTAATATAGCATAACATCCTTATACCTCTAATATTTCTTTAGAATAGAAAATTTGATAGTATTGAAAGTGAACAAGGTATCTACCTTCAATAGTTTACCTTAGAAAGGTCTCATCGAAAACACAACTATTGCTTTTAACATCTAGAAATCCCAAAGTATACGATCCATAAAAAGGTATACCAAAAAAGTACTTCTTAAGAATGCAAACCTTATTGAATGGTCAACTTACTCATAAGTAATACTAATATTTAGCTTCTCGCTGTGGCAATCACTTTTCGAAGAACAATATAGTAGTTATAAATGAATATCCAATAGAAAACATTTTTAACAGAAAATCACCTTTCAATTCATCAACAACCCCCAAAGTCACCTTCTCATCATCATGTCTTGCAGAGCTGCCACCTGATATGGAAAGAAGGAATATTTCTTTAATCAGTAATTACTTTAACACGGTAAAATTGATTGACTTGTACTAGAAATCTAAAAAAGAATGTCTATCTAATTCTGTTCAGGTATCCAAGCTATCTGATGCACCCTGGAAAAGTCACTCCATCATTAAGCTAAAGACTGATAGAAGTGTATAGTGGTGAGTTAACAACACAGATGTACATGCGCGCATGCAATACCAGGAAACATAAAAATGATGAAGGATCAAGGAATTGAAGAACAAAAAAATTTTGGGGTTTTTTTTTTTTTGGGGGGGGGGGGGGGGGGTGGCGGAATCGCTTGGCCAAGGGAAGCCCCTCTTTGACACACACCT
>JBAKGM010000200.1:16180247-16208274 GCA_037177215.1 Asparagus racemosus
TCGGGGTTGACAACCCCGACTAATTAGTTATATATTAGCAGCTGCAAACCTCTCCCCACTTTTTAACTCCGCTTCTAATTAGGCTACTAATTAGTCGGGGTTGCCAACCCCGACTAATTAGTACCGCAATTACCTAAAAGTGGGTTGATTTCTATAAATAAAAGGAGAGTGGGTCGGTTTTTCATAAAAAAAACTTAAATGAGTCTATTTTGAAAAAAAGTTCAGAGATGCAATATATTACAAGTATATATAAACTGTACTTACAATAGAAAAAGGAATATCATCCACACATTCACATACACAACAACAACAAAAAGAAAGAGAAGAAGTAAAAAGTAAAAAATTCCCAAGAGATGCAATAATATGTAAGTACCTCTTTCCTGCAAAAGATGAAAAAAAAAAAAAAGTACCAAAATATTTACCAAAATTATCTCGAAAGAATAAATGAATGAGTTTGATGCCTACACAGATAGATAAGCTAAATTACTACAAAACCTGTACAGAACTAAATGAATGATAATTTACAGGTTTACATAAAAGAATTGTTGCTCAGATTTGCTATCAAGTACTCCTCACTCCTCAAGTTATTTATGACTACCGTCACTAAATATCTGCAAAATAGTGATCTCCAACAATTCAGCAAAACCCCCCATTGTTATCGATGTTTCTGGAAGTCGGAGTAAAGTTATTCAGCAGAAGGCCAGCTTCTAAGGCTCCCGTTTGGTATGGCTATGGCTTTCTCCAGAGTACAACTTCCCTGCTAGTTCTTGAATGGTAGCAGAAGCCTCCTTCACAAAAGAAAAATCACAAATATAAGATTTGACTGTAAAATTTATTACAAGTAATAAGAAATAAGATTATAATATATCAGTACTAAGACAGAAAATAAAGTTCTTTCACCTTGAGTTTATTCCTCAACTTCTCCTCATCCATTTCTCGACGAGATCTTTCTTCTTGGAATATGCTAATTAGAGCCTCTTGTTCATTATTTAGCACTTGCACCTGTTCTTCTAAAGCTCTAACCTGTTAAAATAAAATTATTAGAAGCAGAAAATACAAATAAGTTTATCTAACATGATCCATGAATCTCTAACTCGTTGCACAAGGCTGTTTAAACCAAATTCTTTTCTTTTAACTAGAAAACCTCGACGTCAATGGGATTCAATATCATCATAAAATCCTGAAGACAAGCTATTTAAATGTTGCCTTCAGCACATATGGATTCATGACTTACTATTTGAACACACAAAAATGTAAAAATACCAAACAACTATGGTCAAATCAAATAAGATGGGTTTCCTCAAGCAAGAAAAACATGCAAACAACTGATTTGGCACAATAGTATTTACTCGACAACGAAACAAACAAAGACAAGGAGGATCCTTCACTAGTTGACATCAGATGTCATCAACAAAGGGTAAGAACAGATCTCATGAAGGCATGAAAGATGAGTTCTGCACAAACCGATGTTTAGAGTACATGGGAGAATGATAGCCACTGGGCACACAGTAACATAAATTAAAAACTTTGCCTTCTGAACAATTACAATCAACTAGTAAACTTTGCAGAGGGAAAATTTGTGTTTTTCTTGAGGCAACTTGCCCCAGTTTTAATTAAAAGAACTCAGCACAATTCAGGAATGACCGAAATCTGCTACTTAGCTATCAAGTACAACATGACAGACCATCATACGAAAATAAAGATTTAGAACCATTAAAGCTACCATAAATTTTGGTGCAGCAATGTTTTTTGATAGTTGTGGTTGGTAAGCTTAAATTGCAAGACCATTGAAATAGTTTTCCCTAACCACAGTCTGGCCTTCTAGGACTATGGAAATCCCTTATATTTTCCATGTTTCTTTGCCAAGAACCACGAGGTCCACGACTTTGGTGGATTCCTTTCATGCTGACAACTGGATGTAAAATTTTTGCCAAGTTTTCCTTCATACTTTGTACCCAATCTCATTTTGAGAGAAAGGACTAATATCATGAATATGATTTCTAGGTTCTGTTTGGCAACTACAAAAAAATTGAGCTAGGTCTGGTTTTTCTTTAACCAGGCCAAAGTTGGTCCAATGCCGGGTGGGTACTTGGTCCAAAAGGAAACTGGTTTAAAGGGCCAGAATTTGAACTCTAAAAAGTGGTTAGATCCTGGCCCAGATTGTACCAAACTAAGAAGTAGATTTGGGCCCAAGATTGTATCCACTCGAACTAGTTTTATGGAGTCGCCAAACACAGTCTAAGAAACTCTAGGGTACGACCGTGTTTAGCAGTTTGGTCAAACTACCTATTACACAGTGGATCAAACTTTTAACCTCACATTCACATGCAGAAACTCTAGGGTACGAGTGATAATATATATATATTAGTTTCTTATTTTAACAAACTTAATGAAAGCTCTATAATAGAATCTAAAGCATAAATGCATAATCACACTTACTTGCTCGGTTAAAGCTTTATTTTTATCTCTTTCATTCTGCAAATTATGCAACATCGTCTCTTCCAATCTCTTTAGCCTACAAAAGTGGTGAACATACAACAATTAGCAATAACTTCTAATTCGATCAAGTAAGCAATAGAAACTAATACTTTCATATAAGTGCATGTAAGTGATATGGTCACCTGTTTTTCAATGATGTATTTTCATTTGTTAACAGCTGGATAAAGTTATTTCCATTGCTAACGTCAGCTTCCTGCTACACGGGAAAATAGTAAGATAACCTACCTTGTGGAAGATAGAATTGATATTGTTCTAAATTTTACAATAAACATCTCTAATTGACAGCCACAAAAAAGATAGGATAGGCATGTAGATCATATATGATATAACTATTCAAGCAAGTGCATAGCTAGGCCCACTTAAGAATAATCCTGAAACTGACCTCTGGAAGTTTGCTCAAGAACTAAAAATAAAGCGAAATTATCTCTTCTGCTCCTAGATCCAATTCCGTGATTTTTTAAGACTTGGGGATATCATCAAACTGGCACTATAGTAAAAAAGGTTAGCTAATCCCAGGGATACATGCCTGGTGACTAAACTGCCCATTGCTCAGACTGGTCATAGCTAGTAACCAAGCTTGATATTAGCTTTGAAACCAATGTTTAGAGATCTTATCTAACTGTTACTATGTCTTTGGAGTTCCCATATCTTCAGAGGAAGCTGGTCGGCAGACATATGCCCCATTAGGCCGCAAACCTGATAACTGATGCTCATAATGCAGGGTCTTGTTTCAAGTTATTGTAAAGACTAATCTAAAAAAAATTATAAGAGACTATAAAGGTAGATATGAAATTACAAGAACGATAGACAGAAAAGAAAGTGATGAAACCGAAGCCTATCAAATCCTTGGGACAGGATTAACAATAAGGAAACAACTCCCAATATGGAAGCTCCGAATGTGGATGAGCAAGGCTCTTTTAGATGAACTATATCATCATCATTTCAGTTTGTCCTTTTCTTCAGGGTAATCACAGAAGATCCTAAACCAACTCCATCTATTATAAGGAGGAACTTATTCTGTTTTTACACTTACACATGCCTTGAAATCATTATCGTTTTGAATGTGTGATCTCCAAATTCTTAAAATTTCAAATTCTAATCTGAGCAAATATATGCAGAATATACAAATTTATACTTTCTACACCATTTGTATCTTTAACTTCCTTTTGGTGACCAAAGAGAAAGTATAATTAATTTTTTTAAGGAACACAGCGCAACAACATATGATTTAGCATGGTCTAGCATAACTTCTTATTTAGGCCAATAAGATCCAAATATTTCAAATCTAAAAGAAAATCAGCCCATGAAGATAACAGCATAAAACAACTTGAATAAGGAATACAAAATTACCTTCGAGTTTGATTTCGCACCTAATGGTTGGCTTCCTACACCTCCAAATGAAGCAGCTTTGTCATTAGAGCTATATCCACCTTTTCCAGTTCCATTCAAACCTCCAGTGACACAGCTTTCTGCCATCTTATGGCTCAAATGAAAGGCAGACGTGCTAGACTTTTGTTGCCCAGAAAAAGCATGTGCAGATAATGTCCTCTTTGGAAGGCTTTTTGTAGAAGAATGAGGAGCTTCAGGTGAGCTATCTGACAAACATTATGAAGGAGAAAATTACATAAATGTTTTGTAAGTTAAAAAAAAGCACTCACATGGAAGGGTAGTGATATTCCAGGCCACCCTACATTACATTTCAGATATATATATACCTCTATCTTCAGAACCATTAATAAGCTTCTTCTTACGCCTTGGAGCATAGCCAATTTTATGACAGTTTGTTGTCCTACATAAATAATATACATTTATATGGTGTAAAAAACCCATAAAGATCTAATGTTAAAATAGTAAGGTGACCATTACAGACCAGTATGTTTTCTGCATCTGAATTAGACGTGCTTCAAGTCTTGAAAGCACAGTTGTGCGCTCAAAACCCTGTTTATCATGAGCTGGTTCAACAAAATTTGCTTCCAATACACCTACAATAGAAAAGCATTAGCCAAGGTTCTGCGTAAAAAGACCATATATAGCACAGTATTGAACTACATACCAATAACACCACGGCCATCACTTCCGGCAGCATTCCACACTCTCCAAAAAGGCTGGAAAGGGAATATATAAATTTCAGCGAAACATGCATGTATTTAATGAAAGTTTGTTTACAAATTGATGCACTGCATGCAGTTACCCTCAAGTAGCTCATTATGTTAGAAACAACACAGGAAATTCTTCTGAACATCAAATTGATTGTATCAAGTACATCCCAGTAAATTGAAAAGAAAGAAACAAGCACTTCTGCAAACCATTTCCTTTTTTACATCTTCTAGAAGTCGTATCCACCATAAACAATTAACTAGTCAATCCACAACCAAAGATTACACTCATCCCCTCATGCACAACTAACTAGTCAAACCTGTTAGGTAAATCTAAGCAAAACAGTACATGCATGATATGCTTGTAGTTTGTAAATGCAGAGGGAACATTCCAGATGCCAAAGTACGAACTTTCTGATGTTAAATAACAACTGTTCATGCTAAATGAAATCGTTAATCTCCCGGGTTAGAGGACCACGGTACTCTTTAAGTTCTTTACTATGTGTGTTCTTCACACCAATATGTTCATATTAATTGTGTATAGAATGCAAGAAAGAAACAAGGTCCATTGATGCCAACATTATTATCATTATCCCTTTTTATTTATCAATCCCACAAAAACATTATTCATAAAGTTGCATAAAACTCTTATCCCAGATTCAAATTCATATTTAAAAAAAAAGAAGCTATAACAAATACAATGGATTTGACTATAGCAAGATTAAAGTAACATACCTTTATCAGCCGGTTCTTGTGATAGACGTTAAATCCTTGAACATCAATATGATCTTTAGCATCCTTCACGAAGCCAATTGCCACAACAGCAACCATCTAATAGGACACATGTAATCAGGTATTATGAACACAGGTTCAGGAAACAGAATGAATTTAACTATTAAATAATACAAGAGACATAGGTGCAGTACACTTGGATCCTTCGGAACCCCATCTGGGCCCGGTTGAGGTCGATAAGTGACCTCTTGCTTCATCATCATATCATTTACAATATTATGGTGTTCAATTTCTTTCCCCCGGAGAATCATTCTAAAGCCACGAGGCAGTCGTAGATAAAGAATTGATGCATAACTCTGCATAGACAGTGGGAAAGCCAAATAATATCAGAAAACCATGTGTGTTTCACTTTCATACCAGCAAGAATAAAGGAGATATATTAAGCTGTATAAATTACCTATAGCCAACTGAAAATCTATGCAACAGTAACTGAACAAAGACCAATTAAACAAATGTCCATGATTGACAGCCAAAACAAAAAATTAGGGTATAAATATTAGACTCTCAACTAACTAGAACAGTGACATGAGAATGAAAAATATTGAATATAAAATTTAGAAACGCTGTGAAAGAAATAAGCATCGAACGTAGATTGATAGAAAAAGATATGAGTGAATACTTAACCACTTAGGATCAATCACTCATCATAATTGGGTAGATTGAGGAGGATACGGCTAATAGTTATATCTCAATAACTCAAACTACTCAAGCAGCCTGTGCTTACCCTAAGAATAAAAGTAGAGATATTTTTATATATTTTCTACTAAAAGTCACAATTTTTCTACAAACTTATTAACAAATACCATCAAATACCCTTTAAAATGTTTTTTTCGCAATGTCTTCACATGGTTGCCACAGGCGGATAACGATATAAGACCAGAATTGTCAACAAGTGGGAAAACAATAGTGGAGATACAAAATACAACTTCTTAAAAAAAGTATATGGAAGAATGATGTCATCTATTAACAGAATAACAAAGATATCATGGTTTACCCTTAAAGAATGTCGATAAGTAAGAAAATGCCTAGAATTTGGACATTGTTTCGCCATTTGAATTTTTTTCTCATCACGATTGGCACCTCTGACCTGAATGTCCTGCACAAGCATCATCAGTCAATTGTTAGAAGAACTTCATGCATTGACCAGAAAAATAAAAAGACAAACACAATAACGATTTTTCTAACGGGTGCCCATGGGCAGTTGTTAGAGGATGTGAGAGAGAGAGAGAGAGAGAGAGAGAGATGAATAGCAAGTGGGTCCCCCTGATTTGCACTAATAAATCTCTCTGAGTGCCCAGGGGCACCCATTAGACAAATCTGCACAATAAATATTGGCAGGATATAAAAAGGAAAATACAATAGTAAATGGGTATAGAAAAGACCAAAACATACATGCTGGTCAGCATCAAAATCAAGTTCCAGCTCTCCTTGGTCATCATCCCATAAATTATATATAACTATCCGCGTTCCTTGATCAGTCATAAAGTTAAACTGTGAAAAAGATAGTGAAGGTGATGTCAAAACATGCCATATGACTTTGCAATAGTCTAAATTGTGCCTCTGCATAACAGAATAGACACAAAAGATGTAAGAAAAACCAACAACAACAAAGCATTTATCCAAAATTTTTGAGCGGCTACATGAATCCTATTCTTCCAATTCCGTCAAGGGCTATCTCCTCCGTTAAGTTAACAGACATATGTGCGCTCATAAAGTCACAAGAGTAATTAGTTATGTAGTCTGAAGTTCTTCCACAAGAAAAATACACTACCTGTTATCAATTGCATTTTTTTGTAAAGGCACATGTGCATAAAGATGAAACTGCATCAAACTTACATTTTATTTTATAATTTGTTAGATTTTAGTAATAAAGTATACTATTCATTAAAAAAATTAAAGTATACTAGTGGAAGATGCCATTCAACAACCAATGTAAATCCTATCGAAAAGTTGATGCAAATTAAAGCATAGAATCTTTGTGCAGTTTGAAGCATGTATGCTTTCTGTTAATCTACTACCTTTGTTCTAACATCCAATATGTAAAGTCAAAGATGCAAATAGAAAACTTGTGCTCTCCTAACAAATTCTTGTGTGTAAATAAATCATAACGTGGAAAGACATGAAGGAAAGGTTTGAGAATGAAGAAAGAATGAAAAGCAAACTATGAGTAATTCCTATTAAAACATAAGAATAGAAATGCTTTGGCACCATAAATACAGAACGCATACAGAAGCAGAAGAAGCTGGTGATTTATAAGGAGTTAATATACAACATTCCAGCTACCCAGTCAAAAAAATTAGAATTCACCTGTTGAAGTAGATCGTCTTCACTGCAATATGGAGACCATTGTAGAATAATTTCCAAATTATTTTTCCAAACATCTGAAGACGATCGTGTCATCTTAGTCCAAACTTCTCCTTCTTTCACATAATCAATCTGTAAAACAGAAGCAATAGATCCAAATTAACCAGTTTCCTCATAGAGAAGGTCTGAGGCCGAGTGAAGTACAACTGCTAACAGAAACGTGTATCAGATCTAACTAGTAGAGAATTGATGTAACTAAAGACAAGTATGGTACAGCGAGAGCAATAGGAAGGAAGATGTATGCAATCCCTGCTATCATTAGATTTACATTAAAGATCAACATTAACACTCTTTATCTCTTCAGTATATCTATAGATGGGCATGTTAATATAAGATTCTTTTTCGATAGTCTTCTAATAGTTGAAGGTAAACAAAATAATTTCAGAAAAGGATAATGCAAGCAGGATTTGAAATGGTGCTTCAGCATGACTAGAATGAAAATTTTGAAAGCAACTTCTGCATGCGAAGTAAAGAACATTAACAAGGGAGTAGTTTGCACTATTGACCACCTACGTGTCATCATTTTCTCTCTTCCTGTGAACTTCATTCATCATAATAGAGAAACAAGGACATTGTTTCTCACAGAACCAGAACAGTAAAGTTCCACAGAGGTTGTTTGACTTTCATTTTAAAAATTCTACAAGATGACTATGAGACCAAGTACGTTGTACACGTCAGATGTCAGTAATCAACAATGTGCAGTTGAAATAAGACTTTGAAGATGAATAGGTGGCAAAAAGTTAGAATAAGACAGAGCAAGAAATGGATTTCTACCATACCAAAAAACAAAGATAGCTTCAATAGACAATACAATGAAGGGGAAGATTCATTTGAGATGATTAAAACAAGTACAGTGAAGACAGATAAGTGTGCCTATTAACATGATCAATAATAAGTTCATGAATCAAAAGAGGATATAGAGTGAGTCGGTAAAAAAGTAATGTTAAAATTAATAGTGGAGATGATGCTTAAACAGATTGGATGGGGGGGAAATTCAATTAGGCAACCGCAAAATTACTCCTAAGCATCACCAATACACTCTTATCTATGCCATGATCAAATATAGTTCCCCATCATAACCCCATCAAATATAGGAATTGAAATATGCCAGCATGAAGTCATGATGGTTCAACAGAAAATATATAGTACACATTGAAGGAAATGGGATAAATCAATGTGGTGCCAAGCTACCACTTTAGTTTGCATGGATACGGGTACCAGTATGGATACAGGTACCGGACACATGAAATTTGTAAAAGGTAAGGTGGGGGGACACAGCTATATAGATATTTATATACACATATATTATATTATAAAAATTAATAATCTATATGAGAACAAGGATGGGAATTAAAATTCCTACAATATTCTTATGTTTCTTTTATCATGTGGATTATAAGTTGGAAAATCACTAGTTTTTGAACTAGACATCCAAACGACCCTTAAAAATATTAATTCAGAATCTGAAAAATATTAATTCAGAATCTAACCTATGTTCAACGAGTTTCAAGAAGTGGGTGTGAAGTTTAGGATATATGTTCAGAAAATGTATGACAAGTGCTTTAAATTAAAACATGTATTGTGTAATTGAGTACACGCTCGAATAAAATGTATGCATATGTGCAAGGAGTGTCCAAGGAGTTTGGGTCCGGTTACTGGTACATGTTGGGTATGCATACGATTTCAGATTACAAGTACCCAGGTAACATAGCTACTAGTCATGTGAATACAAAAGGAAAAAAATAGATCACGAAATAATTTTGGGGTTAAATTTCAGAAAACCCTAGGGCATTTCTCAGATAACCCCGCTTAACTTTTAAAATATCAGAAAACCCCTCTTAAGTTTTGGTGTTCTCAGAAAACCCCTTCAACTTTCAAAATCTTTTGGAAGGAAAAAAAACCCTAATAGCGTTAACCGCAATTTTCACATGGATGGGTAAATTACGCAAGGGGATATTCTTGCCACTAAAAATTGTGGTTCACGCTTTTGGGGAATTTTTTGAAAAATGTTAAACGTTGAAGGGGGGTTTCTGATAACCCCAAAACTTAAGGAGGGTTTACTGACATTTTAAAAGTTGAGGGTTTATCTGAAAATGCTCAAACTTAGTTGGGGGGTTTCCAAACTAACCCACATAATTTCATAGAAGCTGCTACCAACACAGTACATTCAGGAGATTTTAAATAGGTTGTCCTAGCTGAAATAAATGAGTAAATAGGATTCTTGCTATCATAAATGTTCCATCAAGGGATCTTATGGCACTTCATGTTTTCTCAGAAATTGAACAATATACTTCAGTTCTAGCAATTAAATGATATAAATAAAATTGTGTAGTTAAGAAAATGGAAGGTATTGTATCTTCCAAAAAATGCCGATATCATAAAATGCTTACCATAGGCACTACAATATCTTCTTTTCCTGTATTTGTCAAAAAGGTGTAGGACAGCAAACCAATGCTCCGTGTGGAGCTGAAAACAAAACACATAGAAATTAGCTTCTTTAAAGAACGAACTACCAGATAATTTTATCTTACTTATATAAAATACAAAGTGCAAAAACATATTGTTCCACCCACAGGCAAGCCAAAATATAAATCGGCTTAAGCACTTTGAAGGAATATAATAAAAAGAGTCATTTCGAAACTGATGTACAAGAATGAATGTGTTTAATTAAATTGAAGTCATAATTCAACAGCAACTGAACTTTAGACTAAGGCCAGAAAACAGAACCCAAAAAAAAAAACGAACAACCTTCTGCCTTCTTTTTCACGACAACAAGAGAACACAATGACATCTGCACCAAGTCTCATAGTACTTGTCTTGAAGCCATTTCCATCTAGCACATGGAATAACACAAAAGAAATCAAGAATGTAACTGATAGAAGCAAGAAAACAACTTGTGATGAAAAGAGAAAGACTTACATTGACCAATAGTATTTGCTGATTTACTCTTTGCTGAATAACCCAGAGACATGCATTGCCGCATTTTATCCGGATCCATGCCACCGCCATTATCTGTATAGAGAAAGTTGCAGGGTGAGCTCTCGTCATATAGTACAATTCTCTTCCGCCACCAAAAAAAAAGACATTTAAAGATGTAATGCAAGGATTTGAGGATGATTAAAAGTTTTCCACGATTCCACTATTACAGTTATGTTCCCAAAGATCACATACAGAATAGCACATCCTTTAGCAGTCAGTCATCTCTAATTGCAATTTCTAGGAACCTCTAATGAATGAAAATCTAGAAATATGAACCGTTTATTTTCAGGAATAGAAGAAAAAAATTGATATATTCGCATGCAATAGAAAGTTTAATTTACCACCACATATATTGAACTTCCACACAATGGTGCATGATAATTTATCCTCATCTATGTGCTCGTTATAACTTCACAAAATTTATTATGCATGTACATAAATGAATGAAACAAGCCCCTAAACAGCCACCATTCACCTCTAATCTTCACACTAACTAGATTAGAGTATCTCCTCTGCCAATGATAGAAATAACAAGGACCAAAACTACCACCAAAGACAATCCAACATACATGCAGGAAAACCTCATTCAACTTTTAGTTCATAACTTGTTCCCCCAAAAAAGAAAAGAAAGCTATAGAATTAAGATAAAAAGGAAACAAATTAAAACCAAAAGGTTAACATATCATTTGTGCATAGAAATGTCTCGGCAATGAATAACTACCATTAACCAAACGATGATTAGTTTTAGTGGACGGTTTTGCATACAGCGCTAAATAACTTGCCTTTACTAAATTATCTGAATAGTTCCCATTGAAAAAAAAACTCCTTAATATCCTTTTCATCAAAAACAATGCTTTGAATTCTCATTTCATTCAGTTTATCTGCACTGCATATAATATTATTCGGATAAATTTCGCAAACCCTGAGTTTTTAATTTGTCATCAATGTTTGACCTATACCTAATGATAAAATGAATCAAAATTACCAGCATCAAGAGGATGAAGGCCTCAATTCCATAAATAGCCCCTGAACTTAATGCCACTTTGTGCATTGGCTTTAAACTATTTAAGATGTGTCTCGTATAAGGAGTGATGAGGAGAAGCTTGACACATATGACAACAAATAAAGCAGAAATAAGGTGAGTATGAATGATGATAATTGTAAGAAAATTTTTGAAATGCTTATATTTAAATCTCAATAATTTTTATCATCGCAACACCAAAATAATTGAAAAGAAGCAAACTGGATGTACATGAAAGGTCTGTTTTGCAAATTTCTCCTTTCAGCCCATTGGATTATCTAATTTGTGTATCATTATCAAATATCAAAGGAAGGTTCACATAATAGAAGCAGACTTACACTGCAACACTGGACTAGGCTGCATTAACCAAACTCCACCCATAATGTAAAACAAGTATAAGAAACTATTTACCTTCAACAAGTAGCATTTTTGTTCCATCTTTTTTCTTCTTTAACATATCAACATTTACAAATGTAGCTCCATTACACACCTAAAAACATAGCGCAGATTAAGAATATAAGAGGAAATAATATTTTATGAATAAAGTGTCAACCCAGATACCAGACACCAGATAACTACCTCATCCATGGAATTGTCCAGAAGCTCAGCCAAAGCTGGGAAAGAAAAAAGATTCATTAGCTAGCAGACAATAAAATCTACAATGTTCATGCTAACTATATAAATATTATATTAAGGAATTGATATTAATACATGTTGTCGATGTATGAAAATATCGCAGTGTACTTGAATTATCATAGTTAATCACACCTACATAAATCTAAAAAAATATCTGAAAGAACATAGCAGAAAAGGCTACACATATGAAAATCAATAGAGAAGAGGGGAGAAGAGGGGCATGATAAAATAGACGGGATACCTCCAAGAGCCCATTTGTGACTGGTAGCATTTGAATGCAAAAACTTAGGATGAACCCTCACATGATCCATGCCCACTGTCAAAACAAGACACGACTTCAGAACCCACCATTACATAAATATGAAACAAAAGTACAATGGAGAACTGATGTACGTGGTATAGTAGGGAATATAAAACAGGAAAATTTATGACAGAAAAATAGCCCAAGAAGCATGTCATCAGAATTACAAAGTGCATAGAGATTCCTTACAAGTGCTATGTCAAAAAGAATAAAAACAAGGAACTCCGTGATTGTCTCACATGCCTACAGGCATAGTCGTGGGACGATTAGCTATTGATCGACCTACTCTACTCAAAATCCAGCAGCTTGATAGGCACATTCCCTAGAGTTCAGGTAATGATATGTATGGTTTCTACTGTATGTTTTGCTGCAAGTTGTGCTTATTTTCATAATGTCAAAGATGGAATGTGGAGAGATCATTTGGTCAGACCCTGAGTAGGCAGTTAGAGTTCTATAAGAATGAGCTAGATATCATGGACTGTCAGGTTAATAATGGTCTACAATGATTCAAACACTATAATGCCATTCTGTCATAAATAACAGAGATGAATTTTTCTTTCACTTTGTAGGCCACATGAGAGGCTAACCAGGGATGTTCTCTGCATAGGTAGGTGTCTCTATATGGCAAGCCTAGATCTAGCTCAAGAGCCTAATGAAGCAGTGGAGCGCAAGAGACAAGGAAAACCATTGGAGATGGGTGAGCATGCATGTTGCATGCATAGCCAGATAAATCAAAGAGCAGACCATTTGCAGTTTCAGAAAAACCATGTGATTTCTCTAGGAGACTACATCGCATGGTATTGGAAGATCACTGGCAGCAGTGGATCTATGAACTTATCTTTGGTGTCTCCATAGGATGGTGATGATCTGAAAAGAATATGTAATGCAAAGAATGTTTTCCTACAAAAGCTTGGTTGCTTGAAAGTGTGTGGTTGCCGTACATTTGTTCACTCCCGAAAGATGAAATGTCTATGTTCGATACTAATTTGAAGCAATATATTTTCCTGGGATATTCACATGATGAGTTTGTGTAAAGATCATGGGATCAAAAAAAAACAAGAAACTGATAAGGAGTAGAGATGTGATCTTTCTTGAGATAAACACTTGAAGATGTCAAAGATACTACTGGTTCTCCCTCTTCTCCGGATAGTCTTGTTGATTTGGATCCAATTCTTTTTCTGATGGTACAGGGTAATGACCATGTTGAAAATGATGAAATTGTCCGTAATGAGGTTTTGACATCAGATGTTACTCACGATGAGGGGAGCAAGTCGCAAGATCAGTGATCTACTAGGAAGTGGCAGCCTTCTAGAGGGACTCTAGCAATGAGTATTTTATGCTCATGGATAGTAGTGAACCGGAAGGTATATGATTGAGCACACCAAAGGTGAAAGCAAATATTTGACCGGGAAAGTTGTTGGCAAGGATTTAGATGAGAGGTCGCAATGATCCCCCCTTGTGATCATGGAGGGAGAGATTGTTTGTTTGGTTCTATAACCATAAGTGGAATACAATTTGGTTTCTTGATGACTAGCACAAGCGTATGACACCTTGGGTTCAAGTTGGTTAAACCACTTGAGTATATAAGGACTGGGTTGTTCATTCCAACTTCATCATCATCAAGTGTATAGCCTTGGGAGACAAAGGAAGAAGAGAAGTAGGAAAAACAATTAGGACTTGGAGGACCGCATCTTCGTTGATTTGTTTGACATTACACACCATCTTGCAACATCTTGCAATCTCCACATGCAATCTCCACAAGAACAGATTCTTTGATAGGAGAAATTTCTACAAGTGGGTTTGAAGCTAGTACGACAAATCTTTTTAATTTCCTATACATTTACTTGTTGGAGCCCCAACAATTTTTGAAGCTTTGAGAGATATTGCATATCGTTTCGTGCATGTGGGCTTAAATTGTGATGATTGGGCATTGTTTATTACGCATTTAAGTTCCTAATTTCTAGTTCCCAACATATATCTACATCATTGTCCACAAAAAGAATGAAAGTCACATAAAAGCACAAGAACTAAAAGAGTAAACAAATTTTACCCGGAACCAAATCCGAGCCGGCAGCGGCCGGTTGCCCATCATAATCCCCCGCCTTCCAAAACTGCCTACAGCTCCTCAAAATCGGCTTCGACGCCGGAGGAGCCACCGATATCGGCCGCGCAACCACGATTTCCAACGAATTCGCCGTCGGGAGTGGGGCGAGGAATCCGAGAGGGAGGATGTCGTCCTCTAGCTTCGGTTTCTTGAGAGGGATCTCGCCATCGGAAACCCTAGGTCTCTTGACAGAGGCCGAGTCTCCGTTCTTGGCGATGGAGTGGACGGCCTCGTCGTCGGAAACGCCGGAGTCGCTGCCGCTGCTGCTGAGTTGGATGAAGGTGGCGGTGGATTCGGGGATTTTTAGGGTTTCTTGGTTCGTGGCTGAAGCCATTGATGGAGAAAGATGTCGTTTTTGGGGTTTTTGGGATTTTTTTGGGGGAATTTTGTTTAGACTTCTCTTCTTCTCATGCAGGAAGCGGTCCTTGATGGAGTCGCTACTTCATAATTTGGGAGTTATATACGCGGTTGGATCATCTTTTCCTTTTTCTTTTTATTTTCCTTTTTATTTTCTTTTTTGGAATATACAATCCCAATGGTAATAGGAATTTTATTGCTTAAAGGATTGTTTGATTATACAGGCTTAGTATAACAATATAGTTGCAATAATAATATATGGCAATATCATGATTTTGATTGTACTGCTCTCATTATAAATATTATACTAAAATAACTAGCATTAGGATAAATTTGAAACTATTTGTTTATAGAATTCAACCTAGTTTTAGTCATGTTAGGGTTGTTTGATGAAAGTGAGTTGATTTTCAAAAAAGATATGTTTTATCAATACATAGGGTTAGCAAACATGTGTATTTAGTATAATCTTTATTATGGATAGTTTTAATTTGATTTTCAATTATGGATATTTATTATTTGATTATGATGGTTTTAATTAGGGGAGTTATGATTTGATTAGAATAGTTTTAAATTATTAATTATAAGTAGTTTTGCTTTTATTTTAGTTATGGATAATTATTATTTGGATAGTTTTAATTTGATTTTAAATATGGATATTTATGATTTGATTAAGATAGTTTTAATTATGGATAACTATAATTTGATTATTATTTATAGATAATTATTATTTAATTGTTGATTGTTGATTATGATTGAAAAAGAATAGTTTTGATTTAGTTATGGATATTTATGATTAGATCTTTAATTATTGACTTTATTAGTATACTTTTGATGCGATCTTAATTATGGATAGTTATGATTGGATGAGGTAATTTTAATTTGATGTTTAATTAGGGTAGTTATAATTTAATTAGGATAGTTTTAATTTTATTTTTAGTTATGGATAGTTATGATTTGATAAGGATAGTTTTAATTTGATGTTTAGTTATGGAGAATTATGTTTTGATTAGCACTCATCGTCAAATCTCAAGAATCATCTACAAAACATACATAGAATTTTGGATAAAAATGAACAAGAGGAACATGATAATAGGATAAATGTGAACAACATTATTGATAAATATGAAGGGAGACATTAAGTAAGAAAAGAGGGTGAATAAAGAACCTTGCATCAGTATGAAAAGAGATGAGTATGAGAAGAGAATGAACTAATATCAATGAGATTTTTAATAAGTATGAAAAAAGAAAAGTAGAATGGGATGTGAAAAATAAGTATAAAAGTGAAAAAATATAAATGAGATTTTAGATAAGTATGAGATGACAGAAGTATCAAAAGAAATAGATATCAATGAGATTTTGGATTGGATATCTGTTAGTAAGGTTCCTCTTACTGTGGCATCATTATTATAGTGATATTTCTTTAATAACACTTATAATTCATAACATGATTTTGATGAAGTAAAAAAACAACCGTCAAAATCACAATATTTTAATATTATGAATGAAAAAATATTAACTTAGGTACATTGCACAACTAAAAATATAGTTATGATAGTATAAAAAATGTCATAATAATATATAGAAGAAACAATACACACTACCATCCATGAAATATCACTTTATATTTATGGATCTTTTTTAGATATTAGTATCTTAAATTCGACAGAATTGCATATTAGTCCCTTAAATCTTAGTAATTGCATATTAGCCCCTTAAATCTTAATAATTGCATATTGGTCCCTCAAATCATGGAGAATCTTGCAAGTTTGTCCCTTTATTAGTTTTGAAAAGTTAAACTTAGGTTGGGTTAAGCCCTAATGCAAATTTCAATGTTACCAAACTAACTCTTTTTATACGTCTTCACTCTCTATATGTTTTTAACATTTGGGGAGAAGATGATTTGCATGTTATAGGGAAAATATAAGGCAATTAATCAAAGTTTATTTTCAGAAAAGTATAAAGTAACATATGATCTAAATTAGATAACTACAATTATATTTAACAAACCAAAAGTTTAAAAAATAAATATAAAAATCTGAAATAATTAGAATATTTAGGAAAATTTTAGAACAAATTCGAAATTTTAAAAAAGTCTCATAAAATTTTTTTTAAAAAATTTCATTTTGTCAAAACGGATTAGTTTTTTTATAAAAATAGAAAATTTAATGCAATCATTGTAAAAATGTTTAGAAAATATTATTATCAAAACTGAAAATCTTACTTTGAACAAAAACCTAAATATTTTCAGAAATATATTTTTTAAAAATATAAAAAAGTGACTGAACTTATAAAAAAATTGAAAATAATTATAAAAATATAAGAAATATTACAACAAATTAATTTTTAGAAATTAATTTTAAAAAATCTAGAAAATTATAAAAATTGTGAAAAAGTGACTTGAAAAGTAAATTAAAATTTCTCGGCATAGTTAAATTTTAAGCAACTTTAAATAAATTTGGTATAAATATATTTGACAGAAATTAAAATAAACTACCTGATGTATTTCTAGAAGTTTACTTTTGGAAAATTATAAAATTACATATGATCTTAAAAATAAACTAAATTAGATTATTGCAAATATATTTAACAAACTAAAATTTTAAACATATATAAAAATGTGAAATTATTAGAATAATTAGAAATAATTAAGAACAAATTCGAAATTTTAAAAAATTCTTATAAAAGGTTTTTGAAAAATTTTATTTTTTCAAAACCGATTATATTTTTCTGAAAAAAGAGAAAAATTTATGCAATCATTGTAAAAATATTTGGAAAATATTATTGTCAAAACTAAAAATCTTACTTTAAATAAAAACCTAAATATTTTCAAAAATGTATTTTTAAAAAATAGAAAATATTGATTGAAATTATAAAAAAAATGGAAAATGATATTAAAAAGATAGAAAATATTAGAAAAGTTTATTTTGAGGAAATAATTAAAAAAATTCAAAATGTAAATTAAATGAATTAAATTAATGGAAAAGTAAATTAAAATTTCTCGACATTGTTAAAATTTATACAACTTTAAATAAATTCAGCATAAATATGTTTTACAGAATTTAATTTAAACTTAATTTTTTTCATCAATCTAAAATAATTTACCTGATGGCTTTCTCAGAGTTTATTCAAATTCCTGATTATAGATTCGCGAGAGCATAAGCCTGATTACAGTTGTTCACTGCACTCAATGAAAAAATGTCTATATGATATTTTTAAAATATATGATTCAAATTTTAATATTTTTAAAATCTAAAAAATATTTTAAAAAATAAATTAATTACCTCGTTTGATCTTTTTATTGGATGCTCGCTCTACGAAGATGAAGACCGCATACGTATAACATTAAAAAAAGTAATCAAAATTCAAAAATATGACAACACTTAATATAAAAACATTTTTCAGAATCATAGAATATTGCAAAAGAAAATTAAATTTTGGAATTTCGTGATTTAATATAATTTCAAAATTTTTGGTTTAAAAACCCGAATTGTAAGGTGATGGAGAGTTTATAGCTATTTTTGGTGGAAAATAAATGATTATAGTGATTATGAAAATTTCTAAAATCACGATGTTCATATTTGGTAGTATTTTGTTTCGGTTTTTTAAATCAAGATCGCAATTACTATAAATTTTTGAAATATGTAAAATATCTGAAATATATTACAAAAATATATAGATTTTAAAAGATTTGATTTTCTATTCAGATTTGGTACTAAATATTAGGATTTTAAAAGATTTGATTTTCTCTAATATTTTTTATTTTTTTATTTCGGCTATAAAAATCAAGATTTTTTCTGAAATAAATATATGTGATATATATAGAAAACTTTTAGATTTTAAAAATTTTGATTTTCTATTCAGTTTTGGTGCGAACATATTTAGATTTTCATAGATGTGATTTTCATAAAAACTTTTAGATTTTATAAGATTTAATTTTGGTAGGCAAATATTTAGAATTTCATAGATTTGATTTTCATGAAAATTTTTAGATTTTAAAAGACTTGATTTTCTATTTGATTTTCGTATGAAAATATTTAAATTTTAAAAGATTTGATTTTCTCTAATATTTGGTAGTTATTTGTTTCAGTTATAAAAATCAAGATTTTTGTCGAAATAAATATCTGTGATATATATAGAAAATTTTTAGATTTTAAAAGATTTAATTTTCTATTCAGTTTTGGTAAAAAATATTTAGATTATGAAAGATTTTACTTTCACAAAAATTTTTAGATTTTAAAAGATTTGATTTTCTATTTAGTTTTGGTGTGAAAATATTTAGATTTTAAAAGATTTGATTTTCTATTTTGGTCACAATCAATATTCGAAATATATGATCGAGAGTTAATTCTGTTTTGGTTTTTAAATGATTTGGTTTTTAAAAGATTTTATTTGCTCTTTGGACGGCTAAAAGTAATTTCGTTTTTTTTAAAAAAATGAACGGCATAGATCAACGTCCACGTGTCAAAATCATTTGTGAATGAGGAATTCTTTGTGGCAAGCTCTTGTGAATTTTAGTTTTGCTTTAATGTATATCCTAGCAAAAGATAGTAAAAGGTTTTTTTTAAAAAATGGACGGCATAGATCAACGTCCACGTGTCAAAATTATTTGTGAATGGGGAATCATATGTGGCAAGCTCTTGTAAATTTTGAGTTTGCTTTAATGTATAACCTAGCAAAAAATAGTAAAAATCGTTAAGTATTAACTACGTTATTGCTTTACGAAATGATTGTTTTAGCCAGAGAAAATATCCTTTGAGAGACACAATAACAGTTGTGGACGAAGAAGAACGAGAAGGAGAGGGAGAAAAGAGGGGGGGTTGGGGGGGGTTGGGGAGATGATCGTGCCTTTGGCGCACGCGAGAATAGAATTCAGGCCCCCAGCGAGGGAGCGACATGACTTTACCATGTGACCTACTAGGTTGCCCCTATGTGGGGAGAGCTTTATCGCATCGGAATTTTTCATATAAACTTTTTATTTTTAGACTTTTTATATGGGCCAAAAAGAATATGACTCGGACATATGAACTATTCATATTTGGGATCTAGACACATTTTTCCTACTGTTATGAACTTCTCAACGTCGGATAACTATAATGGATTTTCAAATAATATGATACCGTAGATATTTCTGACAGTAAGTGATATATTATCAGTAAATAATTTTGATAATTTTTAAAAAATAATCTCATATCACTAATGATAGGTTTTTGATAATTTGGAAACAAAGTTTTTAGTCCTCTTTTATTTAATGGTTGGGCTGTGACCGTGCTAAGCTTAAGTTGCGTAAGCCCATGGACAAGCCTACCAACTAAATCAAAGCCCGCTTCCTTTGCGATGTTAAAAATACGAAGGGCAATAGGGTAATATCTAAACTACTTCCTTCATATATAAACGCTTCTTGGCTTCTTTCACCAAAACCCTAACCCTAGCCTCAGTTTCGGCCCACTCTCGCGAGCACCAGAGGCAACAGAAAATGGTAATATTCCATCCATTTTCTCGTACCTTCAAGTTTTCGTTTACATGTGTACAGATTATTGCGTTCAATCAGTGATTATTCTGCGATTTTTTTGATGTTTTATGATAAAATTCTCATATTGTTTCCTATGTTTCTAGATGGTTGTGCTTAGAGTAATTATTTTTTTAATTTATGTATGCCTCATATTCATTTTCTTTAGATTTTAGCGATTAGGAATGAGTTTTGATCTCTTAAAAGCAATTTCTACATTATTTGCGTAGAATTATCTTGCTTAGAATTAATCGTTTTGTTCTTCAGTAGTTTAAAATTCCTATGATATGATTAGATATGTTTATGTGTTTTAGATTTTTGTATTGGTCCGAAACTGTTTTCAGCTAATTTTATTCATCACATTGCAAGTTTTACTAGCTTGAAATACTGTTTCCTCTAATTGGTGTATATTTTTTACGGGATATTTGGTCCCTACATGTTGAAGAAGCGACGCCCATCTGGGTTTTTCTGTAATATAACTTCAAGAGTTCAGATTTTTTATATTATATATTTGGTATTTATAGATGATCAATTGCATAATACCCATAATGTTTTTGGTTGCAAAATGCATAGAAGTGATTTGCTTGTAATTCTAATCCTGCAGGCTCCCAAGAAGATTGTGAAGGGAGGCCCTGCAGCCAAGAGGAAACCGGTAAATGTTTTTCCTTTTGGTTAAAGCTTTGTATTTTAGTGTTATGGTTTTTGAATGAAATTGGTGTTTTCTATTCTATCTCCAGGAGAAGGTTGTAAACCCTTTGTTTGAGAAGAGGCCAAAGCAATTTGGGATTGGAGGGGCTTTGCCACCAAAGAGGGATCTCCATAGGTTTGTGAAGTGGCCGAAGGTTGTCCGCATTCAGAGGCAGAGGAGAATCCTCAAGCAGCGTTTAAAGGTTCCTCCAGCTTTGAACCAGTTTACTAAGACCTTGGACAAGAATTTGGGTAAGTTCTTTAATTAGTAATAGTATCATATTTTTAGAACTCATTGTATCACTTTGCTAATTGTAAACTGATGATTATATGTATATTACATAGTTTGTGGTGTATTGCCCAGTGTTATATTTCACGAGTTGTTAATTCTACTCGCTAGCTGACCGAATTGTGTAGTTTCATTTTAAAGTTTTTGAACTCATTGATGCACGCTCACTTCTTTTTGGTCAATAGTTTATAACCCTGTCATATATTGTTAGTGAGCTAGCATAATGTTCATCTCCACTATGGATCCATAATATATTACTTGTTGAGATGATCGAACTTCCTAAAGTCTCTCTTATGTGTGTGTGTGTGTGTGTAAATCTCTACTTAGGAATGACGGTTGTATGTGTGTAGATGAGTTTTCTACCTGGGATGACATTGAATTCTATTCAGACCTTCTTTTAGTTGCTTTGATTGGTAGTTTGATCATGGACACCGTCACAATTATACAAGTGCCTCTCTTGTTGACCACTGTCTATGCTAGTTTTACCCTCCAAAAATGCTGCAGTTAGTTGCTTACAGCACAATAATACAGTTCTTCCAATTTGTTTGTGTGCTGGGCACACTTTTTATACCTAAATGTAGCAAAAACAATTGCCTTAATACAATTTTAACAGACATCCTCTTAGACATTGTGTATTGTGATGTTAGGTAAAGATTTCTAAGTTACTTTATTCATTTTATTTTTCTATGTTGATCTAAAATCTAACGGGTTCATAACGTTCTTCCAGTAGTATCTTGAATTTGCCCATCTTTGATTGGTACACCATCTAGCCTTGTCGGTTGCTCTCTTAATTAATATTTCCAAAAAAGAGTTGTAGCAATTCTTCTGTAAATCTGCACTGGATCGCTGAATTTATGGTTTATCAAAAATTAAGTTTACTGCTTGTCTTTAATTTGGAATTTCTTTTTTACCTATTTGTCTGCAAGGGCTACATATTTCATCAGCTATTGATTACCTTTTCCTTTCGCAGCTACAAGCCTATTCAAAATGCTCCTCAAATACAGGCCTGAGGACAAAGTTGCAAAGAAAGAACGGCTTTTGAAGAGGGCCCAGGCTGAGTCTGAAGGCAAAACTGTTGAGGCTAAGAAGCCCATTGTTGTGAAGTATGGGCTTAATCACGTGACTTACTTGATTGAACAGGTTTCAGCCTCTTATCATTTTCATCTCTGTCGTACCATATGTTTGTTTGGTCAACTTTGTTAGTATTTGATATCCAATTTTGTGATTACAAGATGTAGTAAATGGAAACTAACTATAGTCTATTTTGAGTGGTGAATCAGTAAGCTATTTCAGTACATCTGATCTGGTTATTGCATGTCATAGTAAATGCTGAATAAATTATCATTGGATATGAACATAATGTTCACTTGCTAGTGTAGCATAAACAGGCTCTATCAGCTACACAGCAGGATTCGGTAGTTAGCATAACAGTATCCTATTGGGTCATCACATATGCTATAGTGAAAGGTAATTAGTGGTAAGGTAGTATTGCTGATTCCTACTTGGTAAAACTTTTTATTAGCGATAGCACATTTTAATTACTTTATTGTTATGGTCTTTAGTGTCTCTTTTATTCCCCTATATAACTCAGGTTTATCTTGTAAGTATGGCGATTAATGAAAATAAATGCTGGTGGGAAACATAAAGCAATAGTTTATAGTTCTTTTCGGGTGCTTGCCAAGTTTTGCAAATCGAGTATAATTGAAGATATCAATGGCTTACCAATTTGTCATCTTTTTTAACTTGTCGGATTTGAGTTGATATTTATAGCTGAATACTCCTATATCAATGGCTAACCAGTGTATCATTCTTTACTTTCTGGCCTTCACTTATGTGTGTCCTTTGTGTTTCGTTTGCAGAACAAAGCACAACTCGTGGTCATTGCACATGATGTAGACCCAATTGAGCTAGTGGTTTGGCTCCCTGCCCTTTGCAGAAAGATGGAAATCCCATACTGCATTGTCAAAGGAAAAGCGCGTTTGGGATCGGTATACTTCTTCCTCTATTATCTCGTTTTAACCTGGTTAGAAATAAAAGCTGCCCGATTGCTGATCTCTCTTTTCCCCCATGTGTGACAGATTGTACACAAGAAAACAGCATCAGTGTTGTGCTTGACCACTGTGAAGAATGAGGATAAGTTGGAGTTCAGCAAAATCTTGGAAGCTATCAAGGTGAGCAAGCTGAAGTTCGAACTAATTATTATATATTCCTTTTTCGGTGTCCTTTGATTTGCTGATGATTGCTTCATTTACTTTAATATAGGCAAATTTCAATGACAAGTTTGATGAGATTCGTAAGAAGTGGGGTGGAGGAATCATGGGTTCCAAGTCTCAGGCCAAAACCAAGGCTAGGGAGAGACTCCTAGCCAAGGAAGCTGCTCAAAGGATGACTTAAGCTTGGTTCTTGAAATTTTCAGTAAATTTATTGGATTTTGTTGTTAGCCCTATATTTCTTGAAGACTTTTTCTTGATTAACATTTTCCAGCTTGTGGTCGCGTAGTGAAACATTTTGTTCCTGTCCTGGACTTTTAACTGTAGCTATTGTGTTACTAGTTATGTTGTTACAATCTTACTGCCTTGCTTTTCTGTGATGCTGCGGTGACTGTATGCGATTACCTGTTGGAATCAAGATTTTTCTTGGCTGTGATGCATTGCTACTACCCTCCATTCTCTATAGCTCCGAAGAAGCCAAACATGACAATTCTTTGTTATGTCGTAAATTTCCATTGTTCAATTCAGAAGTTCTTTGGGTCTGGTGTGAAGGAAAGAATAGTGAATAGTTTCGATATGAGGATTTGTTGACAAACTGTTAAAGTATGCACCGAGGTAAATATTTACCCCTGTTTAGAGTTGAAGGGTTTTGAATTATGCTCTCAATTGGACTAGAGAGCTTCAAGGCTGTATTTCCTTTTTGTGAGAATCCTAGGGGCTAAAAACAAGGCGATGGTTTACAATGTCGCCAACGGCAAATGAACATAAACGATGCCGTTGTGCTCGGATTTGATATCGCGTACGACCTTCAAGAAAAACGAAGTTACGGAGAACAAACTGACAAACTTGTATCCGTCTTCCACTTTTGTTCTAGAGATATAACAAATTTGAGGACTTCCTTTCACCCTCCCCCCCCCCCTCTACACCCTTCCTCTATAATCCTACATTTGAAGTTGGGAAGATTTCAACAGAACCCCAGCCAAAATTTTGAGATATTTCTCACTTAACGTACCCGAAGCTTGTCTTTTTCACTAACCCCCTTAAACTTGCCCACGATGTCCCCAACTTTGATACACGTTAGTTTTGAACTATAATCTCCAGAGTTTGGATGAGGAAATCATTTTGAAGAATTAACTTGAAACTTCATAATTTCCTGATATTAGGAACAATATTCAATAAAATACATGAGATTTGAAGTTTTAGCAAGAGAAAAAAAAAGGATCGAGAGTTCTAACCTAAACATGTAAGCAAGGGAAGAGAAAATTGGGGGGGTCTCGTGGGAAATGTTGGGGGATTTTCGTGCTAAAAGCTATGAGGATTTTGTGAAGAAACGTTAAATGACGCTTCGCGGGAACCAGCCCAAAGTTTTTGGGGGTTTTTTTTTTGTCAAACTCACCCTTTAAAAGTTTCTTTAGTTGGAGATTTTAGGTTTTATTGTTGAGAGTAACAGGTGATGAGCAATGTACAAAGAGAATACGAAAACAGGTTGGGAGTTGATGCGAGTGTAATAAACAAAAACAGAACAAAAACAAGTGCAAAGACTTAATAAAATGCAGCACATGCTGTCATTTGAGTCTACTTTTAAGATGAAAAATTAGTATCATGAGATTTCGAAGACAATGGTGAGAAATATGGTTTCTGCGTGCAAGTGTGAGGCTCGGATAATAGATTAAGTAGAAGGGTTTAATAATTAGCCCATATGACCGCCCGAATGGTTAAATTACGTGACACCTCTTGTAGGATTTATCTCAATTCTTGCGATCACTTTTTGCCTTTGAGAATAATGAGGATTAGATCCACTTTTTTTATAAATAAAATATGTCATCTCTTAACCCGTATAAATTGAATTAGTAAACTCCTCAATTAAGGGGTTAATTCATTTGAATCCATCTAGAAAGATTTTCATCCTTTTCAGCATTTTTTCGTTTAACAAAAGAGGTTTACCGACTTACGCCTTGCATTGAATAACGTATGAGTCAAAGGCCGCAAGCAAGATCCCAAAGTTTTCTTATCATGTTCATATGTAATTGGCAAATATCTAAAATATTATCGAGAGAAAAAAATTCTTAATCTACTCATTTGCCATTTACGGGCAACAACATATTCTCTCTCATCGCTAAACCTTTTTTAAGGACATTTTAGTTATTTACAAATAACAAAGTAGAATGATCAGAAATTTAAGGGGGCATTTGCCAGAATCAACCCAAAGTTTTGGAGGCGCCCGAAAGGCCATGTACTTTTATTAGAAACCAACAAAATTTAAGGGGGTTATCTACAGTACACCCGAAGTTAATGCAAATTTCTGTAAGTAAGATAGTTGAATGTGGTTATTTGCAACACCCCTCAAAGGTCAGGGTTTCGTTGAAATTGACCCAAGAAATTATTGATGCCAAATTTAAATCTAAGTTTGGATGAGATGGCCTATGCGAAAAAGCCCACCTCTTCTCTTTTAATTCTTTCCAACTGATAAAGGGTTTCCATGTAAAAAAACCGCTACATTTAAAATCTAGCAATCCTTCGGTACACACCTGTTAAACGCACCCACTATTTCACTCGTCATCTTTGATCTCATTTCGTCATCTGAAAACGGTTGGGTCCCGCAATCCAGGTGAAAATTGGCGTCCGGCGCTCAACTAAAAGAAAAAGAATATCAAAATCCCCAAAATTCTAAAATGATAAAATCCCGAAAGGATACGAGGGAGAGAGTTCAATTATAAATCCCCAAATAATTAATTTCAAAAAGTTGAAAAAGAAATTTTCGTATTCTCTTTAATCTCACTTCTCGTTCGCTGTCGCAAGTCTTTCTACCTGCGCTCTCCTCCAATCTGAAACCCTAACCCTAGCCCTAGCCAATCTCTCTCAAGCCCTAATCTCGATCGCTTGAAGCGATTGGATCTCTGATAATCTCGATTCCTCGTGACTTTCGGCTTTAGATCGGAAACCCTAACCGGCCTTTTGTTGCTTCGATCTCCCTCGTTTTCTCGTTATGGCGGAAGAAAAGCGCGATCTGGGCAAAAATCAGGCGAAAGGTACTTTCTTGATTGTTTCTTTCCATTTCTTTCCATTGGTTCGATGAGATTATGTGTTTCCGGACTAGAGTCTGGAATTTTGTAAGGAATCTCTGCGCGTTTGCTTCTTTTGAGAATTTGGGAGGAGGTGAATTTAGTGCTGTTGTTTTTTCGCTTGAAATTATAATTTCTTTAGGATTTTTTCGTGCTGACCAGTTTGATTCTGGATCTGAGAGAGTAGTGTGTTTTTTTAGAATAATCTTTGGTTAAATTTGAGGAATCGCTTCATTAGTGTTTTCTTTCGCTCTGTGAGCTTAGGTTCAGAATCTTTTTGGAATATTTTGTAAGTTTCAGTAGCTTTTTACATGTAGATTTGTAGTAAATTGCATTGATTGAATTTTTTTGGTTAATTCTAGATGGTAAGTAGCTTTGCATAATTTTGTTTCTCTAGAGTGGCATTATATTAGTTGTTTGGTTATTAAATTAAGTATCAGTGTTATGTTATACTTGATCTAATGGATGAATGCTCTTTTGTGCTGCACTTGTCATTGTGCAAGTATTTTTCCTTAAAAAAATGGAATTATTTTAAATCTTGTGAGTACTATTACATCTAGAAGGTATCTACCCGTTAGAAACTAACAGTTAGAAATATTTCCTTTACTGATAAAAGATCATTAAATTTTAGAGTTTTATTTTGAGTAAAATCTAAAATTAATAATCCCAGTTTGAACCTTTAGGTATAATTATGTTTTTCACTATTCAGATTGCTTGTCAATCTCCTGTGAAATTGCTGTAATCAATTGCTGTATATATTTGTGCCTGATTTTCTTATTATTGTTAGAAATATGATCTGTTGATTTTTCTGCAAAACATCTTCGGTCTAAGAAGTTGTATTTGAGGTCATGACACTGTTTCTAAGGAAAACACGTTGTTAATCGAGATATTCACTGATTCTTTTTATCGTGGAAGAACATTAATAGAGAATTTTTTTTGCGTGGAAGATTTTCGCTCTACAATGACGACCTGTAATCTACTGGTGTTTATTTGTTTTTTTGTTTCCAATGGAACATGTATATGTCAAAGAGGGGCTGCCCTTGGCCAAGGGGTGGGGGGGGGGGGGGGGGGGGGGGGGGGGGGGGGGGGGGGGGGGGGGGGGGGGGGGGGGGGGGGGGGGGGGG
>JBAKGM010000200.1:16218445-16232431 GCA_037177215.1 Asparagus racemosus
CAAATGGGTAAGTTTACCTCAACCTTCTAATTGTCTACAAATGAGTGGTAAGTTTACCTATGGTGATATCATCCATTGATCCCAAAAATTTGTCATTCCAAACCAAACAAAATAATATGAATTGGAGGGGTTCTATAAAGTTGGATTCTATATTTTTATGTTTTGAAACAAACATAGAAAGGTGAAAAAAATGAGATTCCAAAGTATTTTATGACATCCAAAAATTATCCATAAAATTTTTATAGTTTAGGTAGGAATCCATAAAAATAAAAGGATTCCTAATCCTATTCTTCTCCACTAGTGAACCAAACACACCCTAAAGGGAGCGACCATTGCTTGCTTACATGTGATCCAATTCCAACAACATGTTCTTGACCCGAGGAGTTTCCAAATGAACCAAAAACCATTTTTGATGGACTTTTTAAAAGAGAGGAGAGCAATATCTTTCTCATTGAAGGCGCTGTAGAGCAAAAGGGAATTCCACAAGAGAGAAGCCAAGAACAGAGTTTCAACCCTCATGTTTGAGCATAGAAGAAAATGGTGGATCAAGAGGACAAAGGAGATGAGTGTAGAGCATTTGGTTAATTTGGGGGAAGATACAAAGATCAAGTTAGCAATGAAAACTAACACTATTAATTTAGGACGAATGCCATAGAATTAGAGGGTAAATTTGCAAATGTGTAGATTTGGAGGGTATATTTGCAAATTTAAGGGGTTTATATGCAAAAAATTCTTTTTTTAAAATGGGAAGCTAGCTTATTCCTTTTATTACCAAATAACTAGATATGAAAAAGCTAACTTAAAAGATACTTTGACAAAAAAAGATTTGCCACGTTACGGTAATTGGTGGCCTTAAATTAGCTTTCCTTGTTCAATTTTTTCCTATTCCATAAATAAATTGATTATATTAAAACTGAACTAGAGAGGAGTTGAAACCTAACAACAAAATTTAAACACATCAATCAGTTTAATCAGTCGGGCATGACAGTAAATGCTTTCGGTCCATTTGTTTTGTAAAAATTAGCTTAATTTATTAAAATAAAACGTTTATACATTTTGGATCCTTTATACTTAGAATTCTGGTTGGGATAGATAGATTGATCATATATAAGCTTATATCTGTCAACAAATGTTTATCAAGTCGTGATCACGATTTTATTATTCTATTTGCACAGATAAAATATTATGATTGTACTGATACTTTAATTTTCAGACTGATATTTATTGATTGTGTTGAGGTCATGCAATCGTTTGCATTGATTTACTAACTAGTAGAATAGCACGTCATTTTTACTTTCTTTCAATATGACTTTCTGTATGGGACCCCTGTAGGATTTTATTCCCTCCATTTTAGACTCACGAAAAATACATAGTGGTTGAGTTTTTTAAAGAAAATTTTCCAAAACCTAGACTAAATTTCAAACTACATATATATTATAGTATATATTTTTATAATAAAAATATACTGTAGCACTATGGTTAAAATCTTTTTGAGCAAGTCATAGCTCACGGTTAAAATCTTTTTTGAAAAAGTCATAAGTCTAGGCTTGGACTCGGACTCAGTCTTGGTGCTAATTGGACTGAGCTGCTATGATAGTGCATTGAGTGCTTTGTAGGTACATTTTTCATTTAGCACATTGTCATCGTCCATAGAGGTGGTGCACCGTTGGCAACAACGTGGACCGCACCCCAGGATGCTTTGTAGCGTATTTTGAGCTAGATATAGTGTAGCTGTTGGGCTTCTAATCTGACCAGATTAATTAGTTTGGTGTGACATTTAGGCTTCTAAATTAATCTGTCTAATTGTTCACGGGGAAAGTTATTTTGATTTCCATTGATTAGAATCTGTTACAAACTTCGGTCGCTTACAACGAAATTCAAATAAAAATCTCGCCTTTTTATAAGGCTTACAATGAAAATTGAATAAAGGTTACAACTTTATCTCCGTTAATGAACAAATGTGGGATCCGTTTATTGGATCCTCGCTTGTGTGGGATCTGGGCCTGTGCTGGGGACTCTGTTCTGTCCGTGGACCGCCGCGTGATCAGATCTAGGTACTAAATCTATAGATCTGTGGTGATTATTTCATGAAGGAAATAATCACCGACGGGGATCAACTCACGAGGAGATGATCGCCAGAGTGGGTGAAATCGACAAAGCGAAGTCACACACGAACCCTGAGATTAAGGTGAAGCTTAATCTAGAGGGTAAGATCGTAGATCTGACCTGGATCCGCCTTGATTCTCCTTCTTGCCGTGTAGATCTGAGGTGGGAAGCGTCATTTGCTCACACGAGATCTAGATCTGGCTTCTCTTCTTTACGGATGCTCGGATCTGTGCACGAGAGCTCTCACAAGTCCTAGCCTCAAGTAAAAAATTTCCAACCCTCTCAAATGAGGACCCCCTGGCCTATTTATAGGTGGGGGTCAGGGTTTTCTATGACCGAGGCACCAAATGGTGCCTCCGTTAGCTGAGGCACTCATCTAGCTTTTCGTCCGTTTCTGATCCCTTCTGGCATTTCATCTGATCCCGATTTACCCCGGTCCCATCGAATTCGAATCTGGTTGATCGTCTCGTTGATTCCGGAGTTCGATCAGTTTAGTTACATCGACGTTCGAGTCCGGTTGATTCCGCTCCGTCGACATTCGAGTCTGGTTGACTCGACTTATCAGAACTCGCTGATCTGAAGCTTCGTCATTAGATTTATTCTACGACTCGTCGCTTCACTGACTTGTACGCATTGCCAATTCTCTTCATGTGCTCGTCGACCTACTTTGTGCTTTTTGTGGCGCGATTACGTCGTCAGCGGTTCTTAGTCGCATCGTCGGATGGGTCGTCGATTGTCAACCCACTGTTACGAGTCGCATTCGGGCATTTACAAGTATTTTTCAACACCTACAGATACCCCTTCCAAAGTATTTCAGTCTCGATCTTTTATAGAAGAGACTGAAATACTTTGGACATGATAGGCCCCAACCTTCAGTCGGCATATCAGGACCTGAGAATGGCTTCGGTCTTTGATCTCTCCAATCCTTTCAGATTCTCCAGTGCTTTGTAGGATAGCTAAGGCATCACGGTGCTACATTTTTTGTCTGACCGTTGTCGAGATCTTGACTTGAAACCGATAAGTTTTTTTGCTCGGAGATTAGCTTTAGAATTTGACTCCTCCAACCCTTTCAGATTCTCCAGTGCTTTGTAGGACAGCTGAAGGTATTACGGTGCTGCATTTTTTTTGCCTGACCATTGTCGGAATCTTGAACTGAACCTGAGTTCATTTTGTTCTTGACTCATATCGATGAGTTGTTGTTCAACTAACCATCAAACTTTTTTCTAAGACTCCTCCGTTGATCAAGAAATTCTTCATTGCAACGCTCTGATTGGCGTTAGAATATGTGCGGAATCTAGCCTTCGATCGGCGAGTGCGACACGTTGACCGGCGTCCAACTTTGTTTGGAATCTAACTGTTGATCGGCGAATCCTTCAGCGGCGACGTGTTGACCAGCGTCAACACAGTTTATACTCATGCATTTACTAGAGTTTCGGGGATTAGTTTATCCTCATATACCCATTTGGAGGTCATCGAGTTATCCTTAGGAATATTTTATGAAAATAATCTCCAGGAACTTTTCGACAAAATAGGAAACAGTTTTTACTCATATACCTTTTTAGAATATGGCGAGTTATCCTTAAAATAAAAACTATTTTTTAGGAACTTTTCGGCCAAAATAGGACATAGTTTATACTCGTATACCTTTTTAGAGTTTAGCGAGTTATCCTTAAAATAAAAACTATTTTCCAGGAACTTCTCGGCCAGAATAGGAATTAGTTTATACTCGTGTACCTTTTTGGAGTTTTTCCGGGGCTTGAATGAACCAGACGTGAAGTGGCCTTCATGAGATAATAATTTTGCTGAATAAATGCCCGGGATCCCTCAGATATGTGGGGGAGAGGAGGAACCAATTATCGGGCTGATTTGGCACCGTTTTGGCATCCGGATAAGGCCCTGATTTGAATTGCTAATTAGGGTATGATTAGAGTCCTAAGTGGAACTGGTTTGGGTCCACTTGGCGATATTATAAAAAGCCCTCTCATCTCTTTTCCTCTCGTATAGGCTGCCCGCGCCCCCTCTACTCTCTTTTTTTTCTCTTGTTTTCATGCCTTGTGTCGCCTCGTCTCCTTCAATTTGAGACAAGATCCCCTTCACTTTTTCTCTGGTAAACCCCTCTTAATCTATGGATAGATGTACAAGGTTAGTGCTTTGATACAAAATTTAGGGTTTTGATCACAATTAGGGTTTTGATAAAAAAAAACAAAAGCTAGGGTTTTTGAAAGTTTTTTGAAAAAAGATAAATTTCTCTCTTTTTTCTTCTCTTTTCTTCTTCTTTTTCTCTCTTTTTTTCTTTTTTTCCTCTCTTTTTTTGTAAGCGTGCGTACAGGAGCTCGGCCATGGCCGAGCACCTTAACACCATGAGGCGCTAGTCACCTCGGCCATGGCCGAGGCACGGGGTGCTGCCTCGATTGAGCCAAGGCATCCATTGGTGCCTCGGCCGTGGCCGATGGGCCACGACCTGACCAAAACGGTTTTCCCACCATTTTTTGGCATTTTTTGGTTTTTCTAGCTTTTTTTGACTGCATATCTGACTTCGTTTCACCTTTTTGCAGCTTACGATGTCGTCGGGAAGATCACGCGCTCCAAGGAGCCAACCGTCTACCCCTTCACGTGAGAGCATACCCCTATCGTTTGCCGGTGAGCTTTTCTCGTCCTTTTGCACACTCACGGCTTGCATTCGCATGTCGCATCCCCGCTTCATTCTCCTTAGTGAGGCAATTGGGAAAAGCCTTGATTCCTCCTTGGTGAGGATCGACGCTTATATTTCAGCCAACAATGGGAATGATTCTACACTGTACTGCGGTCGGCAGGATAGGATACCCTGTCACTTCATTTACGTGACAGGGTATATTGTCCGACGAGCCCGTAATGCCTCCGGAATCGGTTCTCCCGCTATAAGGTCGTGACCCTATCTCATGGATTTGCGACATGAGTTCAACGCCTTATATTCCCCTGCAAATATATTTTATAGTTGGGTTTAACCCATCTTGATTTTTCTATTTCAGTCGAGTATCCCTATGGAGCGTTTTCTTCTCACTCGGTTGATGGACGCCACGGCGAGCACTATTCCATATGTGATGACCACGCCATTTTGACTTCGCCTCAGTTCGCATTGGATACGTCGGCGGAGGTGTCCTAAGTGGTACTTGAGGGTAGCACTCATGTACTGAGATTATTGATGACTGACGCACCACTTGTGAGGGACACCAGCTCTACTCAGACTCTAAGGAAGACAGACTATCTATTTGGCAACTCCGTCAAGGACCCGAATGCAGCGTTCATTGAGAGTGAGCAATGGCTGCACAAGGATGATGGAGGGTTCTTATACCTCCCATGGACACCCCACCATCATTGCTTGACTGAGCTGAGGCACCAGGCTGTGGCACGGGAGATGTCGTGGCGCCTGACGGAGGAGCGTGACTACATTCACTGCGGGTTCATTACCCACAAGTCGGTCCCAGGCTCGCTGAGGAGCTGAGTTCTCAGATTACATCCTGGCATATTGGGGTTAGACTCACCGCCCCATGACGAGTTTTTCACCACTGCTCAGACTTTGAAGAATCGTCTCGCACAGCTAGGGCGAGAGATGCTAGTGTCCTGTCATAGATTTTACGGCTGTGTTCATTCTGCAGACAGGCTCCGGTGGACTCGTCTGACAAGTTATGTTATCGGTCGGTGGGGCGAGGAGCTTCGTGCCTGTGGCTTATATGTCACGGTCCGCGCCACTATGTACGGGGTTCCGATTAGTACCAACCACTTCTTCGCTTTATCCGAGCTCTACGATCCTGATTCAAACACATTCTTGACCAGGCATGGTGAGCTGGGATTAACCCTTCATGAGATGCATCGAGTCTCTGGTTTAACCATGGGGAAGACCATATATCAGAAGTACTTACCTTCGAATCGAGAATTGGGCTGGCTGAGGGATTGTATGCCCGGCCGCTATGACACTTTGTGGAACCTCACCTGCCATTATCATATTGCCCTGGCACAGATTGTGCCGTCAGCGAAAAGGAAGTCACACATAGGCCTGAAGTAGTTCGCGAGCAACTTATTCAGTAACTTGGATGGCCTCTCTGGCGAAGAGATTTGCGAGTTGACCCCTCTCACTCCTTCAGAAGTTAATGAGTTTATTAGTAAATCCAGCGCCAAATCCTATACCTTGGGCAGTACCGAGCATGGTTTTTCTGCGGGGACCAAGTTTTCGACCTTCTTATGGCATGCAGTGAAGCCAATCTGACCAGTGACCCTTTTAGCCGGCTTCCTCGCCATCTGGCTGAAGAAGTGCGTAGTACAGTATTTGTCCAGCGATGCTTTACCATTAGAGGTACTTTATCCCGTGGTTCAGCTCACCCACAAGAAGGAACTGTCCCTTCTTCTAGTGATGGTGGCTAACATTCACTGTGTGCTTCATTAGATAATCAACACTTTTACTCAGGAGAAAGGCGAACCATCAGCTGAGATTCCTCACATCAAGGTGGAGCTCCCATACGCCTATTTGATGGCCTAGTTCGTTCTTCATCGCCCTAATATGATGTCAGCACCGAGGCTCGCAGATCCATCCACTTCCCTACTCCAGTCGTTAGAGGACTGTAAATGGCAGAGGAATGGATTCCCAGAGATAAGGAAGTAGTTGTACATTCACAAGGGCTGGGTCTTCTCGAGATGCTTTCCCCGATTCTCTGGCCAGTATGGTGAATCTTTGATTGATGAAGAGAGACTGAGGGCGAATCAGACTTTACTTGATATTGGCTGCTTCAATTGGCTGATGAACATCGGACCGAGCTATCTCACCTTTCGGGTGAGGGACGAGTGCTTCATTGAGCCATATCTCCCTTGTCGCTTTGCTCATCAGTTCAGTTTTGACCAACTTTATGTTAGAAATTTGAACCAGCAGCTTCGGGCTCGCGGCATGTTGGTAGATGGCATTCGACTGTGGCTATGGAGCATGACGGGGTGCACCGGTGCTAGGTTTAGCCTCCCGAGCGCTGACTGCTAGCTGGAGGCAACATTTCTACACAGCAGTTGGCTCTTGGCGACCAACGAGCATGTTCCTGTGAAGCCCCTCAACGAATTGGTGGTCGACGAGATCTCTCGAGCTAACACCCAAATGCTTCAACGGGTTGCTCGAGCACAACGGAAGCGCTGCAGGACTCATCAGCCAAACGGAGACGAAGAGGAGATCCTTAGTTCTGCCAATGGGACCTCAGGAGACGATCATGGAGAGGCCGCAGTTCATGAGGACTTTGGTACTCTCCTTTTCCCCTTTTCATTTTATTGTTCTCTTTTCCTAGTCACCAGGTCTAACAGTGACTTAATCTTCTAGGAGTGTCAGAAGAGGAGGCGATTCTCCTCATCATGGGGGAAAGCCTTGAGCTAGGGCTCAGCCTATCAAGCGAAAGAGGCTAGCCCACAAGTCCCGTTCTGCTCCTCGAGCTTTCGATGTGGACTTGACAGGTGAAGACCCTGTCAGCGACAGAGGTAATGCTTCGCCATCATGTAGTCCTTTTGATTACTTAATTCTTTGCTCTTGAGGCTCACGGTTTTCATCTCTGTGCAGGAGAATGTGGGAGTGGTGACACTGACTTTGATTTCCCCCTTTCCAGATTTCACTGAGCCCAGCTTTACTCAGCAAGTGCACAGAGCTATGATAGGAGAGCCTGAGAGCACCGACATAGGACCTGATTCAGTGAATCCAGGTATATCTAATATTGGTAATCCTCTATTTAGATGGCGAATACGGGAGTTGAATGACCTGAAATTTGTGCCTCCCCTAATCACCTCTACGCTTCTTGCTCTTTTAGAAAAATTGTAGGAAGCCGATATGGACGCGGGGCTTAGAGAGACTAATTCTACCATAGAAGGTAAGTCATCTCAGCAGGCTGCAGGTTCTCGATTTCGCTTCTTCCACTTATGTCCTCTTATGTCAGATTTTTTTATGGAGGACTTCTATGAGGACGGTTTGCCCATAGATATACCCTTGGATGAATTGATATGTGGCTCGCTCCGAGATGATTGTCCTCATGGGGACATTCAGCCTAAGCCAGCGATTCTCAGGAATCCCGAGGCTAGTTCCTCTAAAGGTATGGGTTCCCTTTTTTAATAATCATAGGACTAGCCAGCCTTAACTACTACAACTATAATCCAATCCCTTTGTCAGTGACAGGAACTCTTCATTCTACTGCTCCTCCAGAATCGGCTACTATAGCTGATGTCATGCCAGATGTACACATCGAGGGACCGACAGCGACAGTTGATGCACCATCGACTGATGCTCCTTCGATGGCTCCGTTAGATCAAAGAGCTGTACCAATGGAAATAGGTATGGACTGTCTAGCCGAGAGTACCCATATCGATTTCTGACTTAGGATTCGGAAATGTTTAACTCTCCTCTTTTTGCTTGTAGGACCCACAATAAAGCTTCATGACTTAGTGAGAGTGCTGATGTTGGACGACGATCCATCTCGGCTTATTATCCGTATAGAGGCCCACTCGTTCCTCTCCTTTGTAGTCACGGTGATAGACACGCTTCTCAGCAGCGGGCTTCCTTTTCATCAATTCAGGCTGTTACTCGACCCTAGGACAGGCTTGATATGGGATGCGGGCTACTCAGAGCTAGTCCAGGCTATTGCCGATGACCTCGACTATTTGAAGGCTAAGCTTCAGAGATTACGGGAGTTAGACGCAGCGGGCGTTTCTTCATATACAGCTGCGCAGACAGAGGTTCGCTTGACGGCTTGGCGTGATACTCGTGTTTTTGTCGGAGTTGAGGTCTAAATGTAGCCAGACTAAACACATCATTTTGAGGTTGATGTTGTTGAAGCTTCATCATCTCTGGGCTATCTTCAGTCTTGTGTCACCGCGAGAGAGACTAAGATAGTACAGCTTGAGCAGGAGCTCCAAGCAGAGAAAGAGAACTTGAGTGTCTTGGAGCTGGCGAGGGCCAATAAAGAAGAAACTTTGGCTATTGTGTCCTAAAAGTTTGAACTTTCGAAGCAGAAGCTGGTCAAGATTGAGGAGGAGACTGCGAAGACACAGAACACCAGCAAGGAGTCTTTCAGGGCTGAACTATAGGAGGGGCTTCCATGAACTTTCTTCGATGGACTGTCTGAATTAAAACAACAAATCTGCTGTCATAAATTTGATGTTTAAGTAACTGCAACTTCAGTCTCTGTCTTCTTATTAAATGAATATGTCTCCCTTTTTCTTTTATGATTTATCATGATTCTTTTATTTCATTCAAAATAATTAACTATGATACTCGTAGGATTTTTGAGAAATCCTCAGCCCTCAACAAATTTGGTGTGCCTTTACCGATTACCGTTTGAATCGCGTTAGCGTTCGAATTATTTAAACCCTTTCCACACATGATGTTGTGCTAAAAGAATGAAACTCTTTTAGACTTGGTGCTATGATATTGAATACATAGACTTCGTACTCTTTTACAGGTAAGAGACTAACCGGCAATGCATGTCGGGCGTCGACTTTAGGGTTATTGGCCAATTCCCAGCCTTCAACGGATTTGATTTGCCTTTACCGATCACTGTTTGAATCGAACTAGCATGCGGATTGTTTAAATCTAATTCTGCATGTAATGTTGTGCGAAAAGAATGAAACTCTTTTAGGCTATGGTGTTGAATACATAGACTCCGTACTCTTTATAGGTAAGAGACTAACCGACAATGCATGTTAGGCGTCGACTTATCCCTACTTAGGATTTAGAATCAAATTCTCCAAGATGAATCCAGGATTCAAGGAGTAGAAATATTAATGTGAGAAAGGAAGAATTTTATATTCTATTTCCCGATGATGGAGAGGAAAGATTTTTTTCCTGTCTCCGAATGAAGATGAGTTCAAAATAAGGGAAGGAGGATCTTGTCTCCTATCACTTGCTCGTGGAGAGGAAGGAGGATCTTGTCTCCTATCTCCAGAAAAGACATGAGTTTGAAATAAGAGAGGAAGGTTTTGTATATTATCGCTTGCTGGTGGAGAGAAAGGAGGATCTTGTCTCCTATCTCTGGGTAAGGGGCGAATTAGAAACAAGAGAGGAATGTTTTGTATCCTATCTATTGCCAGTGGAGAGGAAGGTTTTATATCCTATCTCTGGAAGCTCACGAATTCGAAACAAGAGAGGAAGGTCTTGTATCCTATCTCTTGCTAGTGGAGAGAAAGATTTTGTATCCTATCTTCGGTGCTTGAAAGGAAGGATTTTTGTCCTGCTTCCAGAGCAAAAGAAACTAAAAGTGGGATCTCCACTTCGAGAATATTGAAAGGTGAAACTAAGAGTGGGATCTCCACTCCAAGAATCGGCAAGATTCAGATAACTTTCACATTTTGTTACCTGATCTAGCTCGAGAAAAGAGAGGAAGCTTTTGTATCCTATCTCTTACTCGTGGAGAGAAAGGATTTTTGTCCTGTCTCCAGTGAAGGTGAAACAAGAGAGGAAGGTTTTGTATCTTATCTCTTATTGGTGGAGGGAAAGGAGGATCTTGTCTCCTATCTCTAATATTGGAGAGGAAGAATTTTTGTCCTGTCTCCGACGTGAGGGAAATATTAAGTGGGCCTCTTGTTCATAAAAAGAATCAAGAACATCTGAGGGTACTCGCCACATTAGTTGCTCGAGAAGCTCCATCAAAATACAACCGTCATATCTATTGATGCGACGTAGTGTTGACTTTGTGGGCTTTATTTGGTAAGTCATCATATAATTTGGCTGCATCCGTCATCGAATTTGCCTCTAGAAGATCACAAATCGCTTGTCCTCTGACCGATTTCTATTGCTTGAAGTGCAGGTCATATTGGGACAAGAGTAAGGCCCATTTCGCCAAACGCCAACTCATAGATGCCGGTTGCGTCATGAATATCTTGACCAGATTTATGTTAGAGATAACATAAATCATCTATCCGACAAAGTAGTGCCGCATCTTCTGAATCGTGAATACTAATGAGAGGCACTGCTTCTCGATCATCAGATAATGAGACTCAGCATCGACTAGAGTTCGGCTCTGGTAATACACTGCCTGTTCATGACCGCTGTCGTTGTCTTGTGTGAGTAAAGCGATTAATGAGTGGTCCGTCACCTTAGTGTAAATTAGGAACGGTTTAACCGACTGCGGTGCAACAAGAACATGAGGCTTTGCTAGATATGCTTTGATATCCTCGAATGCCTTTTGACAAGCATCGTCCCAAACAAACAACACGCCTTTCTTATTTAGCTTCGAGAATGGCTGGCACTTCCCAGATAGATTCGAGATGAATCGCCGAATATACGCCAATTGTCCCTGTAACCCCCTGAGTTCTCTCAAATTTCTTGGAGGTTGCAATTCTTGAATCGCCTTCACCTTATCACGGTCAATGTGGATACCCTTATTAGTGACGACGAATCTGAGGAATTTGCCACTGGACATCCCAAGGAAGGATTTGGCAGGATTTATCTTTAGCTGATGAGCTCGCATGAGCTCGAACAATGTCCTCAGGTCTTTAATGTGATCATTTTTGTCGTGGCTCTTCACGACCAAATCATCAACGTAGCGCTCAACTATTTTTCAGAGGTGTTCCTGGAAAATATTCGTCATGGCTCGCTGGTATGTGGCGCCTGCATTCTTCAAACTGAACGGCATGACTATGTAGCAGAAAATACCGAGGGGAGTCCTGAACACTGTGTGTTTGGCGTTATCCGGGTGCATCTGGATTTGATTATAACTCGAAAAACCGTCCATCAAGGACATTCTCTCAAACCCACACGTATTGTCAATGATGACATTGGTGATCGGGAGAGGAAAATCGTCCTTTGGACATGCAGCATTTAGGTCTTTGTAGTCGACGCAGATCCTGATCGTCCAATTCTTCTTCAGTATTGGGACAATGTTTGCCACCCAATCTGGATGTTGTATCTCTGTGATGAAACCTGACTCAATGAGCCTCTTCACTTCAGCCACGATTACCTCCATGATCTGTGGACGAAACTATTTTTGCTATTGTTTGACAGGTTTGGCATCCGGCTTGATATTGAGGCTATGGGTCGCCACATTTGGGTGGAGCCCTGGCATATCTTCATAGTTCCAAGTGAACACGTCGATATATTCCCTAATAAGAGTGATCAACTCCTCCTTTTTATCTAGGTGGAGGCTACCGCTCATGAAGATGGGTTTTGGATTAGCTTCGTCGCCCATGTTGACCTGAACGACTATATCTTCAGTGGGGGGTTCTCTTTGCTTGAACCGGTCCCCATACTACATGTTGAGGTGATGAATCCACAGGTCTTTCCATGTTGACATCTTCTCGTCGTCCACCATTGTGGTGGGGTCGGCTGTAGCCATATTTGACATCAAAGCTTTGAAAGCTTCGCCAAGGTTGACGTCGGAACCCCAAGCAGATGAGTCAAATAAATATCCATCCTCTGCCTCCGGTGATCGGTTATCAATCAACCAAGAGCATTCATCTTCTGAGGAGGATTCATATCCCAATCCTCTCCTGAATGTGTGATAGTTGTCAGGCTTTCTTCTTGGGACATGCGTAGCTTTGGGCGGAAGTTGACGACCTCATCCGAAACAAAGACCTCCCCCTTGCGCAAGGTCATACCCCACTTCTTCATGATGTCCAGTGTTTCTGGGCTATATCTAAATGTGTGAAGTATAGGCCATTGTTATCGACGTCCTCCCCTAAAAAGTGGTTCGGTGTCAAAATCGCATTTCTTTTTCTATAGACCAAGTCTTTTTCATTACTTGTTTCACCTAGGATGACGAGCGTTGTCCCAAAAGAATCTCTGAAATGCTTCTGTGTTATACACGACGATCGAGTCAGTAAGTGCAGCTCAGGGTCGTCGTACAATTTTGTGATTACATCGGCAAAAGACAACGAGAACTCTAAATCATCTTTTATTAATTCATCGGCAAGTTGCTAATTACAACCTTCGTCCGATGATTCTTCATCGTCAAGACTGATCACAACAGGTACAATGTCATTTAAAATAAAACCACTATCGTAATTAGGCCAGGCTTCTGTATCAGCTTCCCCACCGCTGTCCGTGCCTTAGGCCGATGATTCAGTATCGGACTTATCACCATAGAGGAGGGAATCAGTGAAGTAATTCTCCATCCCCTTAAACGGTTGTTTGTCCGTGAACACCGTCTTGACTTCATTATTCGCATTTATATATTTTATACACTGATGAAGAGTGGAGGGAACTATAACATTATTATGGATCTAAGGCTGACCCAATAATAAGTTATAGGAAGTCTCTGAGTCAATGACATAGCATGTGACTTCAGACTTCAAGTCTCCCATCTGGCACCTCACTCGGATTTTACCAAGCGGTAGAGACCCGTTGGTGTTAAATCCGTAGATCACTGTGCCGGTTGATGCCAGCTTGCTGGCAGGTGTAGGCGTTGAAAATCGTTTATCAGTCCCCGCACCTGACTCGTGAAGGTTGGTTCGTAACCGACGAACCGTCAACCGACGCAACCAGCGAACCGTTAACCGACGCAACCAGCGAACCGTCAATCGACGAACCGTCAACTGACGCAACCGACGAAACGGCTGACGAAGTAATAACGCCGCGAACGCATGAAGAGGGTCGATGAACACCTGAACGTCGACACGGCGTACACGTCAACGGAACGGCGTATCGTGGAATAAATCCGACGGTCACGTTCCGGAACAGTGGGAAATCAGTTCGACGAGTCGAACGGACTCGAACGTCAACGCAAACATGAGCGACGACGAATTGACGGATCAACTGACTCAAATCCAGACTCAACGAAACACCGGAATACAAGCTAAAACAGATGAAACGTCGGTGAAGTGTCAGGGGAAGTCGGAAAACGACGGAAAACGGCAAAAATCGCCTCATCTTGGCTAGGCTTGGCCGCCGCACCT
>JBAKGM010000200.1:16233987-16258098 GCA_037177215.1 Asparagus racemosus
GTCTACAATACTTACCCTGTTCTTATTCACTTGTCATTCATAAATACAGAAACAGATACAGATATGCCTCTGTAAGTAAAACTCATATCCATATCTGCTAAAATTGGATACGGATACGAATATACATGTGGATGCATATGCGGGTATACATGGGGATACAAAACGGATATAAGAAAATAATAATAATATCAAAAAAAATTAGTTGATATGGTACAAGAGAGTTCATTAATATGCCTGTTATATCTGAAAAGCTAGTATTGTAACTCTTGATCATCAGCATTGGTCTTAAATTCATTAATCTAAATATTGAAACAATTACACCTCCATGAATAACATATATTCGGATATTTTTGATACAGATTCAGATATTTCACTATAAAAGCATACATGTAACCATATCCTATTAGTTATATATCCAAGTAACCATATTTGTATCCTAACAAATATGGTTACATATATTTACTTAGAAACGGTAACGATTTACCACCCTTATTGACAATATTTTTTTATTCCATCCGACATGGACACATGATACATTGGACTAAGAAGTTTCCCTAAGAAATATTCTCCCACAAGACTCAATTCTCAAGAGATGTGCTTGATAGTCTATAAATAGTCCTTTTTGTAGGGATGATCATGAAGGGAGACATTTCATAGGCAAGATTAAGGAGGGCCAAGTCAAATATTTGACTAATTAAGTGAAGGAGAAAGAGTTCGATGCGCAGACCTCCTTAGCTCTCTACTTGCTTGTTGCTAACTTTTTTGTTTTGTGCAAGGCTGACACCATATTTTGTTCATTTTCATAACAATTTTCTCAAAAAAAAAAAAAATTATAAGCCTCTTTTGGAGTACACTTGTGTAGTGTACAGCCACTATTTTTATGATACTTTTCTTATGATTGTTGTTAATATTTTGGTACACATGTTCAGTGTACACATACAATGGTCGATGTTGGTTTATATGTCTATTTTGGTACACTATATAAGTGTACACATACAATTGTTCATGGTTGTTTATATGTTTATGTGGGTTATTTTGGTACACTATATAAGTGGTGACATACAACCAATCTTATCTAGTTTATTTTGGTACATATTATTTGCTATGTGGATGAGCGATTACCACACTTGGGTAGTGTGTACATGATATGTGTAGACAGGTAAATTGTCAAACCGTCAATCAAGTAGCTAAAGTGCCAAAAAGGGGCCCACAGAGAGTAAAATGGTCATTCCAACATGACCAATGGGTCCAACATAACAACATGACAATGGGCTCACGATACAAAGTCATGAGGCCTTGAACCTAGCTAAAGCGAGAAACAGCTCAAAACTCGATCAAAATAAGCTAATGCATGTTTACGCGGTGCTAGGATCACACAGTGTCAAGTTTACGCAGCCACTCCTTGTAAACTTAATGGCGCATAAACTTCTACTGCATCAGCCACGAATTGGCAGACGAACTTGCAGCGTAAGCTACAGCAGATCAAAAACAGCAAATCGCTAAAAGACAAAATTTCTGCATAAAGATCATGTGGGGTTAAAAAAGCAACTAATAAGAGCATTTATGCAGCGCTAGTAAAACCATGTGAAAATGACAATTTCTGCAATAGTTATTATAAAAGAACACTGTGTCACTATCCGTCAGACGAACGTGCTCTTAAAAGCTGCCAAAATAGCTTGCTTAAAGTTAATGGTGTGTAAACTGCCTACCCATGTAAAGTTAGAATGCGTCAACCCTAACACCATGTAAACAAAGCTTTCTCTATAAATAGAGACCCTTAGCCCACAATCAAAGGGCTCCAAATTTTCATCTGATTTGTGCTAAACTTAGCTTGACTTATCTTCTTCTCTATCAGAGTTCTTCTTGCTCTAGAGAGTTCCTAGGGCTACCTTGGGCTTTAGTGTTCAGTGCATATTGATCAATATTTGAAAGTAGCTGCCTACATTATATTGCCATTATATAGGATAGATTTTCTATGATGACAATAAACCATATTTATAAGTGATGAGGATTAGTCATAATTTTAAAGAGTTAGCGGGCTACATTATCAATGTATAGGCGAGGCTAACTATGTTGCTAATTGTAGGCGTTGAAAATCGCTTATCAGTACCCGAACGAGACTCGTGAAGGTGGGTTCGCGACCGACGAACGATCAACTGACGCGACCAAGAACCGCTGACGACGTGATCACGCCACAGAACGCATAAGGCGGGTTGACGAATACATGAAGTGAGTCGACGAGGCGTGCAAAATGACGGAGCGACGTATCGCGGAATAAATCCAACGACGAAGCTCCAGGTCAGTGAGATTCAGCGAATCAAATCAACCGGATTCAAGCAACGACGCTGTCCCAATCCGATTCCGGAATCAACAGAATGATCAACTGAATTTGGAAATACCAGAAAACGGGTCAGAACGGACGAGAAGACGAAAAGTCAGAAAAAAAAACGGACCCGGGGGCAAAATTGCTTCGGCCAATTGGTCGAGCAAATCACCCCCCCCCCTCCTCTCAAATGCTATAAATAGGAGGGGGGTGCACAGTTCTGAAGGTTGGAAATTTTCTGCTGAGTTTGGATCTTTTGAAAAGCTGCGAGAGCTCTGCAAGATTGAGATTTTGCTGCCGGCGAAGATCGAGCCGTCTACATCAGCTCCACGCCACTTGAGTTCAGATTCGCAGAGATCCAGGTCAGGTTTGTGTCGATCTACCCTCAAGTCTAAGCTGCGTCTTAGGCTCAGGGCAAGCGTGTGATTTCTCCTAGTAGATCTCACCCGCTCCGGCGATAATCTCCTTCATGAGATCGATCTCCATCAAGCGTTTATTTCCTTCGTGAAATAAACCCTTTAGATCTGCAAACCCAACGTTTGGATCCTTAATTAAGATCGGGATTGCGCGGTGGTCCACGAACAGAACAAGTCCCCGTCACAGGCTAAGATACCCACGCAAGCGAGGGTCCGATAAACGGGCCCCGTGTTTATTCAAAATTAGAATTAAAAGTTGTATTTTTATAATCTAATTTTTCTTCATTGTAAAGCCTTATAAAAAGGCGAGCTCTTTATTGAATTTCATTGTAAAAAATAAATTTGTAATGAGTTCAATTGCAGATTCAATGGAAATCAAAGCAACTTTTTTCCGCGCGAACAAGCTAGCCCGATTTAAACGATAGTCGGTAAAGGCGCGTCAAATCCTTTGAGGGTTGGGGGTTCACCAATAACCCCAAAGTCGACACCTCACACGTGTCGCCGGTTTAGTCTTTTCCGATTGAAGAAGACACCAGAGTTCGATTCTAGGGTATTTTATCTCGAAGCCTAAGAAGGGATAAAGTCAACGTCTCATACGCGTTGCCGGTTAATTTTTAGCTATAAAAAAAATAACGCCGACATATTCAAAAGTGTGACGGGCCGTCTAATAACATCAAAATCTATGCCTTACACACGTGGGGAATTTTATTCCGAATGCTAAAAAGTCACACGTTGCCGGTTTAGTCTTTTTCCGATTGAAAAAGACACCAGAGTTCGATTCTGGGGTATTATATCCCGAAGCCTAAGAAAAGATACAGTCAACATCTCATAGGCGTTTCTGGTTAATTCTTATTCGTAAAAAAAATAACGCCGACATAATCAAAAGTGTGGCGGGTCGTCATTAATGACACCAAAATCCACACCTTACACGCGTGGGGAATTTTATTCCGAATCCTAAGAAGAAATAAGTCAACGTCTCACATATGTTGCCAGTTTAGTCTTTTTCTAATTGAAGAAAACACTAGAGTTTGATTCTGGGGAATTTTATCCCGAAGCCTAAAAAGGGATAAAGTCAACGTCTCATACGCGTTGCCAGTTAATTCTTAGCCATAAAAAGAATACCGCCGACATATTCAAAAGTGTGGTGGGTCGTCATTAATGACACCAAAATCCACGCCTTACACGCATGTGGAATTTTATCCTGAAGCCTAAAAAGGGATAAGTCTATGCGTAACACGCATTACCGGGTAGTCTTTTACCTGTAAAAGAGTACCAAGTCTACGTATTCAGCATCGTAGCATGAAGTCTAAAAGAGTCTCATTCTTTTAGCATAACGTCACGTACAGAATGGGTTTAGATAATTTGCATGCTAGCCCGATTCAAATGGTAATTGGTAAAGGTACACCAAATCCGTTAATGGCTGGGGGTTAGCTAAAAATCCCAAAGTCAATGCCTAACACGCATTGCCGGGAAGTCTCTTACCCATAAAAGAGTACCAAGCCATGTATTCGACATCATAGCACCAAGCCTAAGAGAGTTTCATTCTTTAAGCACAACGTCACATGTGGAATGGGTTTTGATAATCTTCGTGGTAGCCCGATTCAAACGGTATTTGATAAAGGCTCATCAAATCCATTGATGGCTGAGGGTTTGCCAAAAATCCTATAAGTATTATGGTTAATTATTTTGAACAAAATAAAAAAATCATAATAAATGATAAAAAGAGGGAAATTCATGACAGGAGATTTGTTGGAACTCCTCCTACAGCCTAGCTTTGAAGGAGTCCTCGTTGACGTTCAGAATCTTCGCAGACTTCGGCAAGCCTTGGTTTCTCAAACATTACAGTTGGAGCTTCTTCGGTATGGACCCTCGTCATCTCTGCGACAAGAAAGTTTTCTCCCTCCACTTAGAGTTCTCGCCTGAGCCGCGCCATCTTGGCCACACTTGAAGCAAGACGAGAGTGGATATCGATTAGAGATGTTGACTTCTCAGCAAGTACCGTCTCAACATGGTCTGCCCAACCGTGCTTGAACATCGCGCCATCCCTTTAGGCGGGACTCCACTCGATCAGCAGGTGCAGCTTCATGGCTCGGAGGGGCTATCCGAGGAGTAACCACCGTTGACGCACTGACTACTTCAAGATGGTCTCATGGCATGCTCACGAGGGACATCGGAATAAGGAACCGAAAAAAACGAGCCTCAATGGAAACACCTGCAGCAAGACAATAGTTCATCAAATTGAAGCCCTACAATTAACAAAGAGGGAGAAGCCATACCTTCGGAGGAGGGGGACAAGTCTCAACATCATCAGAAATAGTAGACTCAGGCAACACGTCACTGGGAAGACAATCATCTCGAGGCGTGCCATGAATCAAGTCATCCATGGGAGTAACCACAAGCAGACTAGGGGGGCATCAAACTAGCCCCAAGTCATCCCTCAACTGATTCCTTCTCTCTCCCACACACTTGGAGGGACCCGGGACAATTATTCAGCAAGGATATCACCTCATGAAGGTCACTTCGCGTTCAGCTCAATTATTTAAAAAGTCTCCCGATACTCTAAAAAGGTACACAAGTATAAACTATTTCCTATTTTGGCCGAGAAGTTCCTAGAGAATAATTTTCATAAAATTTTCTTAAGGATAACTCGCCAATACTCCAAAAAGGTATACGAGTATAAACTATTTCCTATTTCGGTTAAAACGTTCTTGATAAATATTTTTATTTTAAGGATAACTCACCGAAACTCTAGTAAACACACAAGTATAAACTGTGTTGACGCCAGACAACGCATCACCGCAGGAGGATTCGCTGATCAATGGTTCGAATTCAAGTAAAATTGGACACCGGTCAACGCGTCGCACTCACCGATTAAAGGCTAGACTCCACATATGTTGATGCCAATTAACGAGTCGCAATGTAAAATTCCCCGATCAACTTAGGAGTCTCATAAAAAAGATTGATGGTCAGTTGAACGACAACTCAGCGACACGCGTCAGATTCAAACGAACCCAATCAACTTCAAGATTCTGACAGCGTTCAGGCAAAAAATACAACACCGTAATACCTTCAGCTATCCTACAAAGAACTGGAGAATCTGAAAGGATTGGAGGAATCAAATACTAAAGCTAATCTCAAAAGAAATTCATTTATCGACTTCAGGTCAAGATCTCGACAACAGTCAGACAAAAAATGCAGCACCGTCATGCCTTTAGCTATCCTACAAATAACTGGAGAATCTAAAAGGATTGGAGAGATCGAACATCGAAGCCGTTCTCAGGTCCCGTCATACCAACTGAAAGTTGGGGCCTATCATATCCAAAGTATCCTAGGCTCATCAAAAAATCGAGACTGAGACACTTTGGAGTGGGTAACTACAGGCGTTGAAAATCACTTATCAATACCTGAACAAGACTCGTGACGGTGGGTTGACGATCGACAACCCATCCAAAGATGCGATCAAGAATTGCTGATGACGTAACTGTGCTACGAAATGCATAAAGCGAATCAACGAACGCATGAAGTGAGTCGACAAGGCGTACAAGTCACTGAAGCAACGTATCCAACGAAGAAGCTTCAGGATAGCGAGTTTCGACAAGACGAGTCAACCGGACTCAAGTGACGATGGAACTATGCCGATCGGATTCTAAAACCAACAGAAAGATCAACCGAGTTTTGAATCCGCACAACCAGACGAAATGAGTTCGAACAGAATGACGAATGAACAGGCAATCAGAAATTGGAAGAAAGCTCCAATTGAGCGCCTCGGCACGGCTGAGGAACCATTTGGTGCCTCGGCAGACCGAGGCACCATTTGGTCCCTTGGTCATGGCCGAGGCACTATTTGGTGCCTCGACCACAGTGCCGAGGCACCAATGGCGCCCGGCCAAAAGGCAAACCCCCCTCTCATTTGCCTATAAATAGGCCAGGGGGGTTCAGTTGCAGGGGTTGGAAATTTTCGTCCTCTGAGTGTTGGAAAATCTTCTCTCGTGCACAGGTCTAAGCTTTTTCAAAGAAGAAGAACTTAGATCCAGATCTCAAGCAAACGAAGAGCGCCTTCGACTTTAGATCCTGTCGACGAGAAGAAGATCATGAGTAGACCTACATCAGATCTATGGTGTATCCCTCCGGATCTAAGCTTGGTCTTAGCCCTGAGAAGAGCCATAGAAATTGCTTGGTCGATTTCACCTGCTTTAGGCGATCTATTTCCTTTGTGAAATAGTCCCCTCATCTCTGTAGATCTCTACTTGGATCGGATTACGTGGTGGTCTACGGACACAAAAAGTCCCCGACACAGGCAAAGATACCCACGCAAGCGAGGTTCCGATAAACGGATCCCGCGTTTGTTCAACAACGGTAAGAAAGTTGTAATTTTTTTTGGTTTTCATTGTAAGCCTTATAAAAAGGTGATTTTTGTTTGAATCTCGTTGTAAGCGAAACAAGCTGTAACGAATTCGTGCAATGACAATCAAAACAACTTACCCCGCAAACTAAGCGGGATTGTTTCAGCCCACTTGGAGAAGTAGTCAGCAATCGCGAGAATGAACCGATCACCTTTAACCAACGGGGGAAAAATAGGACTAACAATATCTATTCCCCATGTCTCGAACGACCAGGATGTAGCCGAAGGATGCAAATGCTCCGGAGGCTAATGCATATAATTCGCTTGAATTTGACACGCATGGTACTTTCGAGCGTACTCGATTGCGTCGTTGACCATCGTTGGCCAGAAGTATCCCATTGCCTCATACGATCATACAGTTTGGGACCAGGCTGGTGTGCGCCACATTCTCCTCCGTGCACTTCCTTAAGGTCTTCTTCCTCCTCTTTGTTCGAAAGGCATAAGAGCAGTAAGCTATGATACCCGCGACGATATAACATCAGGGTTTCTACATCATAGAAGAACCTTGGCTGTCTTCGTTGGATCGATTCTCTCCCCTTTGCGTCCTCTGACAAAATACCATGTAGAATGTAGTCAATTGTGGGGAAATGCCAATCTCGGGGCTCTAATTTGGTTTGGGTTGTGTATACCTCTTTGGTAACCACCCCCTTGTCTTCCTCCTCTTTACTATTTCCATTATACATTGTTACGAATAGCTGGTGGGTCTGGACAGTGACTAACTGTTCGGTCTCGGGAGGTTGCGCCAATGACACTGCTAACGCTGCTAATGCGTCCGCGTAAGCGTTTTGAAGGTGCAGGATATATTCAATGAAGAACTCTTCGAACGAGTTTGCCATCTCAATGATCGAACTCTTCGTGGACACTGCTAATGTCTCCACAAATCTATTTTACTATTAATTGTAATTGCCGTAGGCTTCGAGATATTCGACCCCAAGCCTGCGGCATCACATTATTTGAGCACGACTAATGTCTCCACAAATCTATTTTACTATTAATTGAGTCTAATAAGCAATACATTATATTCAACCACATTATTTGAGCACGGCTCAGTTAATTAATAAGCCTGTGGCATCACATGTTTTCCCAAGGAAACTAAGACAACTCCGTCTGCGGTAGAAATCTTAGAACATCTGAGGATACTCGCCACATAGTTGCTCGAGAAGCTCCATCAAAATACAACCACCATATCTATTGATGCGATGAAGTGTTGACTTCGTGGGCTTCATGTGGCAAGTCATCATATAATTTTCCTGCGTTCATCGTCAGATTTACCGCCAGAAGATCACAAATCGCTTGTCCTTTGACCGACTTCTGTTGTTTGAAGTGCAGGTCATATTGCGACAAGAGCAAGGCCCATTTCGCCAAATGCCAACCCATGGAGGCTAGTTGCGTCATGAATATTTAGACTAGATTCACATTGGAGATAACATAAATCGTCTGTCTGACCAAGTAGTGCCGCATCTTCTAAAATGCGAACACTCAAGGCACTACTTCTCGATCATTAGATAATGAGACTCAGTGCCGACTAAAGTTCAGCTCAGGTAATACACTACTTGCTCATGACCACTGCCATCGTCTTGTTTGAGTAAAGCACTTAACGAGTGGTCTGTCGTCTTGGTGCAAATTAGGAACGGTTTACCTGACTGCGGTGCTACAAGAACAGGCGGCTTCGCTAGATACGCTTTGATATCCTCGAATGCCTTCTAACAAGCGTCATTCCAAACAAATGACACGCCCTTCTTGTTTAGCTTAGAGAATGGTTGGCACTTCCCGGATAGATTCGAGATGAATCGCTGAATATACGCCAATCGCCCTTGTAACCCCCTGAGTTCTCTTAGACTTCTTGGAGGTTGCAGTTCTTGTATTGCCTTCACTTTATCGGGGTCAACATGGATACCCTTATTAGTGATAACGAATCTGAGGAACTTGCCACTGGACATCCCGAGGAAGGACTTGGCAGGGTTCATCTTCAGCTGATGAGCTCGCATGAGCTCAAACATTATCCTCAGGTCTTTGATGTGATCATTTTTGTCGCGACTTTTCACGACCAAATCATCAATGTAGCATTCGACCATTTTTCAAAGGTGTTCCTGGAAAATCCTGATCATCGCTCCCTGGTACGTAGCGCCCGCGTTCTTCAGTCTGAATGGTATGACTGTGTAGCAGAAGATGCCAAGGGGAGTTCTGAGCCCCTTGTGTTTCTCATCGTCCGGGTGCATCTTGATTTTATTATAACCTGAAAAGCCGTCCATGAAGGACATTCTGTCGAATCTACACATGTTGTCGATGATGACATCGGTGATCGGGAGAGGGAAGTCGTCCTTTGGGCACGCCGTGTTCAGGTCTCTGTGGTCGACACAGATCCTGATTGTCCCATTCTTCTTCAAAACTGGGATAATATTTGCCACTTAATCTGGATGCTGTACTTCTGTGATGAAGCCTGACTCAATGGGTCTTCCCATGTTGGCATCTCCTCATCATCCTCTATTGTGGCGGGGTCAGCTGTAGCCATATTTAGCATTAAGGCTTTAAATTCTTCGTCGAGGCTGATATCAGAGTCCTAGGAGGAGGAGGAGGATGAATATCCATCTTCTGTGTTGGGTAGTTAGTTGTCAATCAACTAAGAGCATTTGTCTTCTAAGGAGGATACATATCCTAATCCTCTCCTGAAGGCGTAATAATTGTCAGGTTTCCCGCTCGGGTCATGCGCAGCTTTGGACGGAAGTTGAAGACGTCGTATGAAACAAAGACCTCCCCCTTGCACAAAATCATACCCCCACTTCTTCATGAGGTCCAGCATTTCTGGACTATATCTGAATAGATGAAGTCCAGGCCCGTTGTCATCGATGTCCTCCCCCAAGAAGTGGTTCGGTGTCAGAATCGCATCTCCTTTTCTATAGACCAAGTCCTTTTCATTACTAGTTTTGCCTAGGATGATGAGCATTGTCCCAAAAGAGTCTTGGAACAGCTTTTGTGTTATACACGATGATTGAGTCGGTAGATGCAACTCAAGGTCATCGTATAATCCTATCATTACATCGACAACAGTCAACGAGTACTCTAAATCATCTTTTATTATTTCATCGGCAAGTTGCCAATTATAATCATTATCCGACGATTCTTCATCGTCAAGATTGATTACAAGGGGTACAATATTATTCAAAACAAAATCACCATTGTAATCAATCCCGGTTTGGGTATCAGTTTCCCGCTGTTGTCTGTGCCTTGGGCTGATGATTCAGAATCGGACTTATCACCGTAGAGGAGGGAATCAGTGAAGTAATTCTCCATCCCCTTAAACGGTTGTTTGTCCGCTACCAACGTCTTAACTTTCTTATTCGTGTCTACATATTTGAGACACTGATGAAGAGTAGAGGGAACTATAACGTTATTATGGATCTAAGGTCGACCCAACAATAAGTTATAGGAAGTCTCTGCATCAATCACATAACATGTAACTTCAGACTTCAGATCTCCTATTTAGCACTTCACTCAGATCTTACCAAGCGGTCGAGACCCGCTGGTGTTAAATTCGTAGATCACTATGCCTGTTGATGCTAGCTTACTAGCAGGAATCCCGAGGCTGTACCTGAGGCGCAAGGGCATGATAGTCACAACGGAACCTGGATCAACTTAGATCCGGTTAACTTTACTGGAGCCAATGTACTTGGTGAAATAAAGCGGCCTATCATGTTGTGAGCTCTTCATCTGCATGTCTTTCTTCATAAAGATGATGTAGGGGAGGTGCTTGGCAGCTAGATTGCACTGTTGGGCTGTTGACGACTCTGGCTCTTTAGGAGCTAGCTTAATCTGAGTAAGGAAGACCTCAGAGTCAGCCAAGGCTTCTTGTAAGGCTTCTCGTATCTCCTTTGACAGCAGCAACAACTCATAGAGCGTGATCCTCACCGGGATGTTAGCCAATTGGGCCATCACATCAAAGCGATACGGGGAGCTCGAACTTCCCAGTTTATCTCTTTCAATCGGGCGATTGAATCGAGACTGCTTCGAGAGCTGAACCTCTTGAGGTTGCTTCTCTTTTGGTTTGGCTGCTACTTCCTTGGTAGCTGCCTATTGCTGTGCCTTCTTGGCATGCGTGAGGGGAGTTATTGGCACTCCTAGTTCTAACAACGTCTTGGCATTCGGATCAGCAACCTCGGGGTACTTTTACCTGTACTCGTGCCCACTCCTTGTGGCAAGAACTTTAGGTTGCTCTTTAGAGAGCTGAAACGTCACCATCCGTTCATCGTCCTCTTCCAAGATTGCTGAAGTAGCATGGCACAATCTCCCCTTCGACTTCTTTATGGATGACGAAGAGGCCACCCACTGACCATCTTCAAGTAAGTCCGGATGGACCCACAAAACTTCACCATTTGGGGTTGTATGTGGCACAAGCCCTTTTTGGCGTTGTCTATGAGGATCGTCATTCACCGTCTTCATCGCCACTTTCACCACAGGCCCTGGTTCAAACCAAGTCAAAGGTACCGATCCAAAGCTGATGGATACTGCGTTTGCCCCCAACCTTCTTTTCTTTGGATAGCTTCAATGTGATGACTCCCATATTGATCAAGGCTTAGATTTTATCCTTAAGGCCGTAGCACGACTTAGTGGGGTGGTGAACCGCCCTGTGGTAGGTACAGTACCTTGGATCATTGGCCCTCTTCGCTTCCTCTTGATTTTAGATTGGAGAGAGTTTGATCTTGTTATTCTCCACGAGATACTTGAAAAGACCAAGAATCTCATCCTCCCTGAAGGAATAGGCCTTTGGGAATCTCAGTTCTGAGGTCTTCTGCCTCTGCGGCCCTTGTTGTCACTGCGACTGCGACTGTTGCGGCGCTCGCTGTTGTGGCTGTTGTGGTGATTCTAGCTTGAACGTTTGGTTCAAGACTGCCACTCTTGACTGCTCTTTGCCTTTACTGTGTGGGATGAAATTGCGTTTGGGAGGTTCTGCCACCGGCTGGCCTCTTTCCCCCTTCTTCCTCTTGAGGAACCACTCAGTTTGCTCCCCGTGCACCTTCAGATCCTTCCATATAATGGAGGGCGCTGTTCCCATCACTTCAAGCACATCCAACGACAAGTTGTTGTGGCAGATCTGGAGAATGAACTCCTCAGTTATTAGATCCCGATAGTTCATGCTTTGTTCTGGAACTGTTTGATGAAGGTGTCCACAGTTTCTCCGTCTTTCTGCTTCTCATCCAACAATGTCCTGATGGATATCTCAATGTCATCATTGAAGAAGTTTGTAAGGAACATGGATTCCATATCATCCTAGCTGGTAATGCTCCCTGGTTTGAGACAGCAGTACTAATCGAAGGCAGCCTCCTGAAGGGTGCCAACGAATAACTGAACCATCAAGGGCTCATTTCTAGAAATTACTCCCAAGTGGGAATTGAAGTAGATCAAGTGCTGGGTGGGGGACCCCTTTCCGTCGAACGACGGGAAGTTGATCAGACTGAATTTCGACGGATATGGGATCGACTCCCAGTCCCTCGGGTACGGACACGGTATTTCAGTCTTCTTCACTTCTTGAGTAGAGATTAAGATGTTGATCTTACTCTCGAGATCCTTTATCTTCTTATTTTCTGGAAAGGCGATATTGCCTGGCATTCTCTTGGCTACCCCTAAGATTTCGTTCTTCAGGGGGATGTCCGGGGCCATGGTCTTCTTCCCCGTCTGTGTCTCTGTCAACTTAATTGACGTTGTTGCGATGACTGGTCTCACCCTGGCGGTTCGTTAACGCCTGGATTTGCTGGTCATGCGTTTCTCGCATCCGCTGCATGGCCATCTCCATTTCAAACTTGAAGTTCTCCTTCTGTTTGGCCATCGCCTCTTCGATCATTTTGGCCACTTGCTCAGCACTGATCATGAGAACTTCCCGGGGCTGTCCCTTGCTGGAAACTGTGTTATTTAAAGCCAGTATGGAGCCAGCATCTGACACTTCATCGTCTGACGGCAACCCCTTTAGGATTTTGTCACACTTGGAACGTCGAATTGTGCTGGTGCGTAACCGAGTTATCCGGTCAGATGGTCAAGGACTGGCACCAGTTGTTGTCCCTCTGATCGTTATGTTATTGGTGACTCTTGGCAGTTTGTTGCTTTGAGCCACCGATCTTCTCCTGCGAAAGCTTCTTGACCTGGGCTTCGGTAGTGTGTCAGCAAGTCTGTCAAAGACTGACACCCTTTCTGGAGTCGCTTTGCTGCAGCTACACTGTGATAACACCACCTGGATCAATTTAGAGCAGAGGCACTGTGCAGGTTTCTCGGGAGAACTCCTCTTCCAGGACTTTCTCGCACCTCCAGCATGATAGTACAACTCATCGGCACGAATACTGGAGCAACCCATCATGTGTTGGCATGACTTCTCATGTATGACATCATCATCATCAGACAAAAACGTCTACTTCTGAGGACGGACTGCTTTATCAAAGTTGTCGAAAGTTACTCGCCTCGACGTTTGCCTGTGGGGGTGTGAAGTCTCGGCGGACTCTCAGACTTCAATTCTCAGTCTGGTATGTGGCACTGTGGGGGTCTTCTTGCCTTCATCGAGGTGGGTGTGAGCTCTTACATCAGGAGTGACCCGTGATTTCCTCAACGGACCTAGGCATTCCTTGATCAGAATTTTTCCTCGATCGTCTTGCAACGGGCCGAGCCGCTCCATGATTGTTGGCTTGCCAGCTGTAGTAGGAATTAGCTTCGCCGAAAGCTTGGAAGTAGAAGCTGTAGATGGCCTCGGCACTGAGGTGATTGAAGTTGGGGGTGCCGGCGGACTTTGGCCTCGGCGCCAAGGTAACTGGAGTTGTAGTGCAGGCAGCCTTCGGCTTAGGTGCCATGATCGCTGGAGTTGGAGTGCCGGCAGACTTGGGCCTCCAGGCTTGGTGGATTGTCGGTGGCTTCGTGGCTACCTCCTTCTTCTTCAGTTGGTGGTCTTGTTGCACCAAAGCCTGTGCCTGCGCAAGGAGTGCGCGGCACTTCCGGATGCGTTCCTGAAGCATGGAACGGTTCCGTTTGACTCAGACCCATTCGCTTGCCGATGGCTTGGAGGGGCCACCGATCATCTGAGGCTGAAGCCTCTGAGTTAATCAGGACCTTAGATCTACCTCGTAGCAGATCCCATCCGTTGATTGCATAGCCTTGGTGAATTTACGAGCCATGCTATGTCGTCATCGATGCCGTGCTCACTTGGAGAGTGCGGGCATGCCATCAGCGATCATCTCAGGCGCTGGGGGAACTTGGGCTATGAGCGCCGAGGGATTTTTACTGCTACCTGTGACTTTGACGGCAGCGGGGTTGGAATCGTCCTCTTGGGACTCAACGTCTGAGGCCCACCGGATCTTCCTTGCAGCGGAGACCCTCATGGACTTGTGGGGAGATGTAGATCTAGAGGAGGAGGAGAGATATTCCTCAAACTTTTGTTGGTCAAACTCGTATTTGACCTCTTCCTCGACTGAATCGGGATCCGCAGCTATGACACGACGACCTCAGATCTGAGGCCGTTGGCTCTCACTGTGGTCGCCAGCTTGCTCGGGGGAAAGTTGTTTTGATTTCCATTGATTTGAATCTGTTACAAACTTTGGTCGCTTACAACGAAATTCAAACAAAAATCTCGCCTTTTTATAAGGCTTATAATAAAAATCGAATAAAGGTTACAACTTTATCTCCGTTAATGAACAAACACAAGATCCGTTTTTCAGATCCTCGCTTGTGTGGGATCTTGGCCTATGCCGGGGACTCCGTTCTGTTTGTGGACCGCCATGTGATCAGATCTACATACTAGATCTACAGATCTGCAGTGATTATTTCATGAAGGAAATAATCGCCGACGGGGATCAACTCAGTGATTATTTCACGAAGGAAATAATCGTCGACGGGGAACAACTCACGAAGGAGTTGATCGCCAGAGTGGGTGAAATCGACAAAGCGAAGTCACGCACGAACCCTGAGATTAAGACGAAGCTTAATCTAGCGGGTAAGATCGTAGATCTGACCTGGATCCCCGTTGATTCTCCTCTTTGCCTTGTAGATCTGAGGTGGGAAGCGTCGTTTGCTCATACGAGATCTAGATCTGGCTTCTCTTCTTTACGGATGCTTGGATCTGTGCACGAGAGCTCTCACAAGTCCTAGCTTCAGGTAAAAAATTTCCAACCCTCTCAAATGAGGACCCCCCAGGCCTATTTATAGGCAGGGGTCGGGGTTTTCTGTGACCAAGGCATCAATTGGTGCCTCGGCCTGGCCGAGGTACCAAATGGTGCCTCGGTCGGCCGAGGCACTCATCTAGCTTTTTGTCCATTTCTGATCCCTTTCGGCATTTCATCTGATCTCGATTTTACCCCGGTCCCGTCGAATCTGAATTCGGTTGATCATCTCGTTGATTTCAGAGTTCGATCGGCTCAGTTCCGTCGACGTTTGAGTCTGGTTGATTCCGCTCCGTCGACGTTCGAGTTTGGTTGACTTGCCTTGTTGGAACTCGCTAATTTGAAGCTTCGTCATTGGATTTATTCCACGATTCATCACTTCACTGACTTGTACGCCATGCTGATTCACTTCATGCGCTCGTCGACCCGATTTGTGCGTTTTGCGGTGCGATTACGTTGTCAGCGGTTCTTAGTCGCATCGTCGGATGGGTCGTCGATTGTCAACCCACCGTCACGAGTCGTGTTTGTGCATTTACAGGTATTTTTCAATGCCTACACTAATGTGCTCACTAAACAGATCAATTAATGGTGTAATCGACTGAGTGAGTGTAATTGACGTAACCTTTGGGTTGCTCTCATTAATGGGCTAGCATTTATTGGGTTGGATCAGTGACCTATATAAAGCCCTCCTGTTATGACCAAAGAGACAAAAGCTTTCTCACCTATCCTCTAGAAATAGTAGTGCCTGTTTCAGTTCAATCTTGTTCCAGACTGAGGATGCCATAGTCTAAAGTCAGACCAAGGAGGTTGCCTAATGCCTGAACTTGATCAAGATGATCGTGGAGGGTTTGGTTGGTGCACATTAGTACATTCAAAATTGATGTTCTTGGAAGCAATTTGGCTTTAGGATCTCTGCACCGGAATAGGCCGACTCTTGCTTTAAGTTCAGTATTTTAAGACACACAACAACTTGACCAGTTATCTATAGTAAAGTTTCTCAGAAAAGTCATGTTCCCTATCTTGTTTTTCCCGTTTGTTCTAACACATAGGGCTAGTTTTCAGATTTTGGATAGAATAAAAATCAGATTTTGATATGAATCAGCTTTAGATAACTCAGACTCACTCACACACTTCTTCGCATATAAATATGACAATAAAGTTTGTATTTATCTTCCTTTGTGTTGGTTTAAGTTGTGAGGTCCGCCCAAATTAGTGGGATGATCCGCGTTGGGTTCTAAGGGCTTGTTTGGATTGAGGAGAATAAGGGAGAAGGGAAGTTAGGGGAATCATTCATCTTGTTTGGGAACATTTAGGAGGTGAAGTTGTTCACCCTAGTTCCCCTTAGTTCACCCCCTAATAACATAAAATTTGTTACCCCCAAAATTGGGGTGTAACCAAGGAAAAGGAAATTCCCTTCCTTTCCCTTCCCTTCTCTTCTCTCACCTAGTTTCCCTTAACTTCCCTTAATCCTGTTGAAATCCAAACATGCCCTAAGAGAAACCAGTGACCAAGAAAATCTAGTGAGACTAGATTGTGTTCTCGTAAGATAGATAGATAAGGGGTTCAAAAATATAGACCGATGAGAAAAATAGTAAAAAATCCTATGAAAGGCATAATCTCCTCTCTCGTTCACGTTCAAGTTCATGTTTTATGCAATAGTCTCGAGGTGACATGTAGGAGCTTCTCGCCAGTTGCACGGTATGGTCACCCTTCGGCTTTTGAACAATATTGGCATTGTGATCCTATGGCGATCCTTCTGGAAACAATCCGTTCGGTAATATCTAATCTTTATTTATGATTACTAGATGCATGATGGTGTTTCTTTGTTTTCCGCTGTGCATTGTTTATGTAGTAGATCAGTCCTATTGCATGAGTGCAGTTATCCAGAGCCTACACTTTTGAATCAAAAAGCGAAAACAATTCATAGTATTTTACTCATAAAAGATAAACCAAACATGTCAGATAAATGTATAATTAAATCAAATACATAACTTAGGATAAGTGCAAAGGATAAACAAAACAAAAGCTAAAGAGTAAGAATGAACATTTGATATCTGAAGAATTAAAGTTGAAAATGGTGCCAAAACGAAGTGAATATGCTTCATCATCATACACATAGGATCATTAGTTCATGATCATGACTTCAAATCTCATAGCACGCGCCAATTCTACTTGCATGGCGAATCATATGCAGATCACTTATCCACTTGGTCAACATAGTTTTCTAACATGCATCTTTCGCGTTAGCTTCAATAAACTTCATATTGTTATTTATAAAAAAAATTGATCGAAAAGATTCCTTGTTGGTCATAAGACCTTTGCACTAATTCGGGCGCCACCTAATGGGTTAATAAATTTTCATGATATATAAGATTTACAAAGTAAGATTCGGTCGCCTAATATTTACATTTGACCCTTCAATTTCGGATCCAAATCAATTCCATATATAATCAGCCCCCTTCGTTTAGTTATATCCTATCTTTTCCTAGCTCGACTTTTACCCTTATCTTTGAAATTTAGACACAAAGGATATATAATTATGCTTACCTTTGTATTGTAAACATGAGGAAGACCCACCATTAGTGATTCGGACGGTTAAGAGATTCTAATATGACTTATATGATCTTGAGTTATATTCCATGCTAGGTTATTTTGAAAGGAAAAAAAAAGTTAACATGAGGAAAAATCTATTAGAAGATAAGCTAAAGAGCCTGTATGTTTTATCCCTTTTTTCTTAAGGAGTTCACAACTTTCTATGTTTGACAAAGAAGTCGAAAAAAATTTGGGGTGGCAAACGGGTCGTGTCGGGTCATAATTGAGTCGACCCATATAAGCTTGACCTGATCCGACCCGTTAATAAATGGGTACCTAGCCCGTTTATTAAACGAGTTACCCGATCCGACCAGTGTAATCCGAATGATCTGTTTATCGTTACACATATACCCGTTTATGACTTTTCATTGATGCAATTATCGTTGCAAATGAAAGTAGGATATCTATTAACGGGTAAGAAAATGAAGTCAAGGAATATATTTTCACATGGGATTGGATGAGGATAACTGTTCAAATATCCTAGTATCCTATCTTAACAATAAGTAACTAGGGGAATCAATAAAAATAATGAACAAGCAATTAAAATGAAATGCTTATAGAAAATTTCACTAAATACATATCTTAACAATAAATATCATTACAAATACAAATCACACACAGTCTCTCTCTTACCCACCTCTGTCTGCCCTAAAACCCTAGCCAGCTTGAACTTGCAACAGATTCAGCGCCTTCAACAATCACCACACCAATTTATGGTCAACAATTCCAAATATACCAAGTTTGCTCCAATTACGGTCTTAAAAAAAAGCAGGAAAACAAAGAAGGAAAATCATATTTTTAAAATCAAATATGAAAGAGAATCAATGGTTGAGCTCTCAAATAGGAGAGAGATTCGAACTTCATGTAGACAACAGTGATCAAATTAGAAAAGAAGGAAAGAGTGAACATCAAACACATATATAGAGCAATCAAGCCACAAAAGGAGTTTTAAAAAATAGTTTAATCAATTTGAATGAATAGAAAAGTTTAGAAAAGAGTTGATCTCAGATTACAAAGAACAGAATCACACACCCATCAAAGCTAAATGAAGAGGACTCGCTACTCGTCACGCATTGCTGTCTCTCGTCGTCGACTCTCATCGCCGGGTCCAGCCTCCCGTCGCTGAAACTCGCCTCTCTTCGTCGGAGGTCGCATCTCGTCACCGCCGCTCACCGCTCGTTGCTGGCTCTCTTCGCCGCCGATCACCGATGCGTGCTTTACCCTCGAGCTCTCTTGAAGAAGACGAAGTCGCGGGGATTTAGGCATGAAAGTGACCTGTTGCAAATTAAACAGGTCATATATGGGTAATAAACGGATCAGTCCGGGTTAACCCTAATTGTCAATTCAGGTTGATTCGTTTATGACCCGACCCTATATAAATTGATCCATATCCATTATAAATGGGTCGTGTTGATGGATTGGGTCATAAATTGTGACCCCTAAAAAAAATTACCCACTAAACTCTATTAGTCACTATTTCGATTACATAATATATCCTGTTACTTAAATTCTTTATTGATATTTTTATTTTCTCGTAACCACCTTTAGAGGTCAGGCTAACAGTTCAACTTCTTAAAATAAAATGAAAGCTACAACCTAAATAGTTTATTTTTTAATACAAAATTGTCGAATGTAATCAATCATACAAAAGAATACAAAAGACAATCCTAATGCATGGAATTTCAAACTATAGCCAAGTCTGTAGGTTGGACTTACTTCATTCGCTAGCGACACACAGATGTTCATATTTAGATGTCCAAGGGTAGAATTTTTTGTAGATTACACACTGAAATTATCCATTTCTCTAGTCTCGTGTGCTGTCATTCATTAATATATGTTCTTATAATTTATTTATTTATTTGCTGGTGAAATGAACACCATAAATTATTCGTTGAATGTACACTGAATTATTCCAAAGTGAAAGCAAATTTTCTTGTAGGCGTGCAATCAGAAAAGGACGTGTTAGATAAGACAACAAACCTCTACAAATCGAAGAGGAGGAGATTGCTCCGATAGCTTCTTTTTCTTCTTCTTCTTCTTTTTTGTTTTTTTAAAAAAATTTATGCAGATTGCACCTATATCTTGTTCTTGGGTTATTTGCATTTTAATACTAAAAAAGTGTCAACCTTTTGTTAAAATTGATATACAGAAGTTTTATTTTCACAATTTGAACCCTACATTTTTCAAATTTATGTTAATTTGACAGTCAGAAAACCCCAAGGTCGTAAAATTTGTTCTTATTTTTTCCAAACAAATAAACCGAAAATGTTCGATAAATAACTACCAAACCAAATATAAAGATAAAACTAAATTAACTAATTAATATTTAAAAGTTAGTTAGATTTCTCACGTTCTCAGGAACGTGAGAAATTCGTAAGTGTTGATGCACGGATCACACAGTCAATTCGGTCAAAGCTGTTTTGAGGTTTATAATGATGATGATGGAGATTCATTTTCTTTCTCCGAATCGCTTGGCTAGAGGAGAGATGAAGCGTCCTGCGCAAAGGAAGAAACTGCTAGATATTAGAGTTGGGTTCTCCGGTTCTGAGCTCGGCCAATCTCCCCTCCTACACAAGTAGAAAGCTTGTCAGAGGATGGGGCTTGACTACCCCCGTTGTTCCTTCGACGATCAAGTCAGCATGTGAAATGAGTGGAGCGGGAGGTAAATGAACAGTAGCTTGTTCTTGTGTGTATAGTGCAGGGGGAGAAAATGGCTTACCTTGAGTTTGAGCATATTTCTCCTTTTATAGAGATGAGTGAGGGGTAGTTTAGTAATTTTATCCAAGTATGGCATGATGATTGAGTTAACAACCACTTTACACGTGTTGGCTTTTGAGTGGCATGAGTCAGCACTGATTTGATATGGTGGTGATTAATGAGACATGGTAGATGGTGAGTCATGAGGACTTTTGGGACAAGAGTGAGGATAACTCTGACAAATACTGTAGCAGATTGGCAACTCAAGTGCCGAGTTGGCTACTGTAGCGTCGAGGGGTTGGTTCTGTAGCAGCCGAGTGAGAAGGCCCTTGGAAGAGGCTGAGGCGGTCGGCAACTGTAGCGCTGAGAGGTTGACACTGTGGCAGCCGACTACTACTGCGTTTCGAGTCTGCTCGCAAGATGTCCACGTACTGTAGCGCCTAGTGCCTACACTGTAGCATCGAGTCGGCTACTGTAACACCGAGGGGTCGACACCGTAGTAGCTGAGTGAGAAGGCCCCTAGGAAGAGGCTAGGGCGGTCGGCACTGTAGCGCCGAGTAGGCTACTGTAGCGACGAGAGGTCGGGCTATAGTGCCGAGTCGGCTACTGTAGCACCGAGAGTTTAGCACTGTAGCAGTCAACTACCACCGCGTTTTGAGTCTGCTCGCAAGATGTCAACTTACTGTAGCGCCGAGTCGGCGTACTATAGCACTGAGTTCCGACACTGTAGCATCGAGTCGGCTACTGTAGCACTAAGGGGCTGACACCGTAGCAGCCGAGTGAGAACGCCCTTGGGAAGAGGCTGGGACGGTCGGCACTGTAGTGCCGATTCGGCTACTGTAGCGATGCGAGGTCAGGACTGTAGTGCCGAGTCGACTACTGTAGCACCGAGAGGTCAACATTGTAGCAGTCGACTACCACCGCATTTCGAGTCTACTCGCAAGATGTCGACGTACTGTAGTGCCGAGTTGACTTACTGTAGCACAGAGTCAGCTTTTTGAAAATCCGAGTTCCGACGCTATAGCGGTCGCCTTTTGGTCTTGCATCAGCCTCTTTTTATGTGAAATAGGACTCGTGTTGGGATTCACCTAGGAGATAATACTTAATGTTAATTAATAAAAAATTTTTGGGGGTCATAACAGTAGGCCCCTTTAACTTGGATCCAGCTTAGGCCAGGTCTGAGTGAAACCAATCTGCTGCTTTTGATAGTGTTGATTCTAAGGTCGTTGGGAGTCGGCCTCGGGGGCGACGACTCGGCTCCGTGCCTTGGGTTTACTCGCGATGATACCAAGGGCTTTGCTGAGTGTCTTGGACTTAGGAGGATGCCAAGGTCTTTGGGAGTCGGCCTCGGGGAGTGACGACTCGGCAAATGACAACCTGTTGGTTGGGTGCCTAGGACTTATGTGCCGCCTAGGTCTTTTGGAGTCGGCCTCGGGGGGTGACGACTTGGCAAATGACAACCCATGGGTTGGGTGCCTAGGTCTTTTTGCTTTTAGGTAGAGGGAGATGGTCTGTTGCATTGTGAAGAACGCTTTAATCCAGCAAGGAAAGACGAGTGCCTTGACTCGGCCCAATCAGTGGGGATATCCTAGCTCGACTTAGTGAGAGGAGCGTGTTCATCCGGCTGAGTGAGTTGGGTCACCTGTTTTGGCTGGGCGAGAAGGATGCTTTGACTCGATGTGACGAGAAGGGTACCTTGACTCGGCCTAGTGAGAAGGATCGCCTGAACTCGACTCAGTAGGAAAACTATTTCAACTCAGCAAAGGGAGTAGGATGTCACGACTCATTTCTGGCAAGAAGGGTGCTATACTTTAGCGAATTGATTGCGATTGCTCAGAAGTTTCTGTCATAGTTTAAAACAAATAGAACATAATGTTTGCGGGAAAAGTCAGTTTGATCTTCATTGATGATGAACTCATTACAGCTTTATGCATTTACAAATGAATTCAAAAAAACTCGTCTTTTTTTAAGACTCAATTACAATGAAAATCAAAAGAATAAAAATTATAACTCTTTCCTTTAAACAAACGCAAGACCCTGTTTATCAAGTTCCTGCTTGCGTGGGATCTTTGCCAGTGCTGGGGTTTATCCGTGGACTGCCGTGTGATCAGATCCTGGTGTCAAATCTAGGATCTACACGATTGAAGAGATTATTTCACGAAGGAAATAATTGCCTGAAGTGAGTGAAATCGACCTAGCGAAATTGCTACTCTTCTCGAGATTAAAACTAAGTTTGATCTGGAGGAATCACGTGTAGATCTGATCCTGAGATCTCTTGAACTTCTTCACTTTATGCTGATGGGTTCGCCGAGATCTCGGATCTAAGTGTAGTTCGCTGTAGATTTCTACAGAGCCTCCCCTTCTTGCCAAAAGTCTAGATTTGAGAAAATGAGACCCCCTTCATATTTATAGACTTATAATGTGGGTAACGGGTCAGATTTGTGCCTAGCCACCATTTGGTGGCTAGGCGGCCGAGCCACCAAGAGGTGGCTAGGCCACCGAGCTGCCCACGTGGCTTCATTTTGTTGTTTTCTGAGTCCGATTCGTTTAGTCTCGTCGATATTTACTAATCTGAAGCTTGAAAGTTAGATTTATTCTATGATTCGTTGATTCGCTGACTTGTACGCCTCGTCGATTCACTTTATGCATTTCGTCAACTCACTTCATGCGTTTGCGTCGTAGTTTCTTGTTATTACATCGTCAATGGTTCGCCATTGCGTCATCGGATGGCTCACCAATCGTCAGCTTATTGTCACGAGTCATGTTCGGGGACTTATAGGTAACTTTTAACGCCTGCAGATACCCCCTCTAAAATGTTTTAGTCTCGTTCTTTTATAGAAGAGCCTGAAATACTTTGGATATGATAGGCCCAAACTTTTAATTGGCATAAAGGACCTGAACATAGCTTCAAATTTTGATTTCTTCAATTTTTTTAGATCATCCAGTGCTTTGTCGAACAACTGAAAGTGTCACGGTGCTGCATTTATTGTCTGACCGCTGTCGAAATCTTGAACTGAAGCTGGTAACTGAATTTTTTTGCTTTAGCTCGTGTCGGTGAGTTGTCGTAAAACTGACCATCAAACTTCTTGCTATTCTCCTTTAGTCCGTGAATTCTCCATTTGCGACGCGTTGACCAGCGTCAATATAGTTTAAGCTCCATTGGAGGTTGTTGAGTTATCCTTAAGAATATTTTATAAAAATATTTTCTAGAAACTTCTCGACAAAAGCGAGAAATAGTTTAGGCTCGTATACCCTATTGGAGTAATTATGAGGCTTTGAATAAACCGAACTAGATGAAAAGTGACCCTCAATGGTGATAACCACATTGAATAAATATCTAGGGCCATCAGGTAAGTGTATGGAAGCTCGCTCATTCTTTTCTTTCATAAACATGATGATCGACAAGCTTCTCCACAGTGGGCTTTCTCTCCATCAGTTTAGGCTGGTCCTTAGCCCTAGAACGGCCTTGATAAGGGATGCTGGTTATCCAGAGTTAGCCAAGGCAATTGCTGATGATCTTGATCATCTGGAACTCAAGCTTCAGAAATTACA
>JBAKGM010000200.1:16261353-16279567 GCA_037177215.1 Asparagus racemosus
AAGTTTATTATATTATATTGAGTTGTGTCATATTTCTTGGTGTTTTCCTCCCAATTTGAGTGGAAATCAAAACAAGAGTGACTCTTCTGTTTCTTTCCCTCTCTCTCTTCCCTTATTAGTGAATTATGTGATTATTGTGTATATTGGCTACACATAACTTGCCTTATCACACAAGTTTAGGATTAGAAGTTGTCATTAAAATGGAATGAAATACAAAAGAAATATTGATTCGAGTACAACAAATATTGATAACAACTACAAGATTTGAAAATTTCCATGTTACTCTATTAGGCAAGATTCCCAAATAATTCAAATGGTAAATTAATAAATAGAAAAATTAGGAATGAAATGTCTAAATACGAAAAGCTATGGCCATAAATATGCAAAACAATCAAGACTCACATAGTAACATGCATGCATCAAATATAATAATATCGGAAATAATAAACAAAATAGTCAAATACAGTGGCCGGCTTGATCTTTCTCTATTACCCCGGCGCCCAAGCAATAATAGACTATTATTCCCTTTGGCGTTCTCACTTGCTTCTGTCTCGGTTCTCACTCGTTTTCTTCTGCCTTTTTTTTAACTGATAGATTTTTGTCCCTTGTTTTCTAAAATTGGATGGTCAAAATCAAATCTTGGGTGACAATTCCTTGAGTTGAGATCTTTTAGTGAGATGGGTTGTTTCCCTTGTCTTGATTCAGAGGAAGATGGGTCTGAGTCACGAATTAGAAAAGATAGAGATGATGATGATGGTCATGATGATGATGATGATGAGAAGAGGATGGAGAAGCCCATGGTTCCTCCTAGGATCCAGAGCTTGTCTTTAAGTAAGTGAATTCTCTCTTAAAAATCTTTTTTTTCTTTTTATTTTATTTTATTTTTTTGAAAATGTTATGTTTTATTTAGTTGGGGATCTGTTTTGATACTTGATCTTGACCTGGGGGCTGAAATTTTTACCAAGAGTCACTTGGGTAGTTCTTATTTACTTGTAATTGGATGAAGCTTACTGAATCTTTGTCCTCTACATTGATATTCTGTTGTGGATCAAGCTTATGGTAGCTTTTGGAATCTCAGATTTACTTGTTAGTGCGTTTTGATGAAAATAATGAAAATATTTACAGAAATAATTAATTCGGAGATTTTAGTGTAATTATAGATTTATGTTTCTCTTCAAGGATTTAGAGGAGGAGAAATGATAATCTTTGTTTAAGCAGTAGATTTGTATGATCTGGATGATGTTTATAGGGAGTTTTAATGTAAAGCAAAGTTGTGTCTTGTTGGTCTAGTGAATTTGACTTTTAGATACTTCAGCACAGTTGTTCTTCATCAGTGCTTCTTGTCAATCCATTTTTTATTTATTGGCTAGTTACGAGTACACTTTAAAAATGGAAAAATGAAAAATCTTAATTTCTACAGTTTGCTGTGAGGCCTGGCTCAACGGTAAAAGTGGGGGATTGGGTTATACAAAGCAGGAGAACAAGATTGTCTTTTTGAGTTATGTAAACTTTATTCTTGAATGATAATTTACTCTCTAGAGTTACGTTCACTTTGAAATCATTGGTAAGGGGTAGGTAAGTGCTTCTTTGATCAGGGTTGATACTTGAGTCGACCTCTCATAGTTTCATATGGTTGTGTATATCAGAAGGTCTAGCCATGCGTATATCGTCAGTTAGATGGCATTTGTTCTGAATCTTAATCTTAGGTTCCAGAAATTAGTAGTGATTTCCTAGTTCGAGTTCATTTTTCTTTCTCCATGTCTAAACTTCTAATTGTTCCTTGGTTTCATGTTGTATTTAGGTATAGGTGCCAAAAGTTTCATCATATGATACAAATTGCAATTGCTCTTACTTTCAATTCTAATCATTAGAGAAGGATTTTTTTTTTTTTTTGAGAATAGGGAAGAAAAATGTTACTGCTTATGTTATTAGAATAGGAGCTGTGTATTTGAGTTTGCTTGTGTTGGGGTACATCCTGGTGACTTATTGCCAATTTTTGTTTCATACTCTTATAGAACCTTCTGCTTATTGAACAGTGATATATTTTTCTCAGGATCTCGAAATTTTCCTTTAGGGATGAACTTTTAGAAGTAATGCATTGCTTGTTGTTCTAAATCAAATTAATGTTTCACTTTTATTCATCAAAGAGTAAGGTACTGACTATTTTCTTAAGTTAGATATTCTAATATTGTTTGAATCTAATTGATGCAATAGAAGATCAGACAACTTTGGTAACTTGTGAGTTAGATTGAGTAGGACTGTAGATGCTAAAGGTGAATGGATTCTGGACTTCAGATGTTTTCATGAATTGTAAGTTTGACGTGTGTGGACTCAAACAAATTTTGATATTTTGACATATAAACATTTTCAATTTGAGATCCTTTAGGACTGAAAATTCATAATGATCCTTATTGTAGTAACATAGTTGCGGATGCATACTCTTTTTTATCTGATGTGAAGATATTACATGTGACTTGGTTGAGTTTAAGTTTCCATTGTGAGTTTGGTTGACTTGAGGTTATAAAATTAGTGTTCTATGAAGGTACCAAGCTGTCTCTAGATTTTTCTTTGACGATTGGTATGTTTGTTGGTTGTGGATCTGATTGATTTTTGTTCTTGGTTCAATTGTAATCTTATTGTCACCTGTGAACCTAGCAGGTATCCCTAAGCTAAATTTTATATTGAGGTGCAATTCCATGTCAATCCAATTGAATTTCTTTCTTTAGTACATCATGGAGTGCATACTTGTCTTGTTAGAGATGGTCATACTGATTTTATCAAAGAATATATAAAGATTCTCAAGAATAAAAATAGTATATGCATCATTTCCATATATATATGTTAAATTTGTATGTTTTATGAATCATTAGGAACTGAGAGTCCCAAGACCAAAAAGAGTCCTCAGTCAAAGAAGGAATCCATGAAGCAAGAGGATGTTCTTGGTATCAATATATCAGCACAGACTTTCACTTTGAAGGAGCTTGCGGCTGCAACAAAAAACTTCAGACCAGAATGTTTTTTAGGAGAAGGGGGATTTGGGCGGGTATATAAAGGACAGTTACAAAGTACTGGACAGGTAATATGTACTATCTACTATGTGATCTACTGCTAAGTTTCTATGATAATTACAATCACCTTATCTCTTTCATATTCTGGTAATGCTAAGTTTCTACTATGTGTGGATGCTTGATCCATTAATGGTGATGGTAGGTTGTGGCTGTAAAACAATTGGATACAAGTGGGCTCCAAGGAACTAGAGAATTTCTCGTGGAGGTTATCATGCTCAGCGTGTTGCACCATCCCAACCTCGTTAATTTAATTGGTTATTGTTATGATGGAGATCAGCGACTTCTTGTGTATGAGTTTATGCCCTTGGGAGCATTGGACGATCATTTACATGGTACAATTTCCATTTCTTATGTTTTGATGGACTTTCTTCACTCATTGCAAGAAGCTTAGACCACCTTTTATTTATATATATCAGAAATTTAACTATACTGGTTGCAAAAATTCTGACCTTTTATTTATATATTTTAGAAATTCAACCTATATTGGTTGCAAAAATTTTTAAAAAATAATATTATTTCCAAGGCTTAAAGTTTCTTAGACCATATGACTATGTTTCTTTTCTGACCTTCTCTTTCATGTTCCAAATATCATACATATATTTTTGTGTAACTTACCAGGATGTCATTATACTGTGTTACGAAAAGAGCCATAGTTGTAGAATCAGATTATGGAGGAATGTTTATGATAACCTATTATCTATTAGAGTAATAGTATATTGAGGAATTTGTTTGTCGACATTGAAAATTTATGTAACTATATCCTACTTGCTCTGTTACCAAGTCAAGTTTGGGAAGCCAGTTTCTTATTCCGGAGAGAGATAGTCAAGTTTTGTGTGATTCCTGCTTGCTCTACTATATATAAAGCCTAACTATCCCTCTCTGGGATTTGAAGTCAGTTTTCCCAAACTTGCCATTATCGGCCTGAATCAGAAGAGTAAAAAGATTATTTCTTTTTCAGACCTTCCACCTGAAAAAGAAGCGTTGGATTGGAACACGAGGATGAAGATTGCGGCGGGAGCAGCGAAAGGATTGGAACATCTCCATGACAAAGCCGACCCTCCCGTTATCTACCGGGATTTCAAATCATCCAACATATTGCTGGATGAGGGCTTCCATCCTAAATTATCTGATTTTGGCCTTGCAAAGCTTGGTCCAACTGGTGACAAGTCTCATGTTTCCACACGCGTCATGGGGACCTATGGATATTGTGCTCCAGAGTATGCAATGACCGGCCAGTTGACGAAAAAGTCTGATGTCTATAGCTTTGGTGTTGTTCTCTTGGAGCTTATCACAGGACGGAAAGCCTTTGATAGTACTAAATCACATGGACAGCAGAGTCTTGTTGCGTGGGTAAGATGCCTGTATTCTTTTGCTTGGATTTTGTACAACTTTGTTTTAAACTCCTTTATTATTTTGAATATTGCACATGTTTTTGTTTTAATTTGCATGCTTAAAGGAGTAATCATGTTAGATTCATACTTAAAAAAAATATTCATGTATAAAAAAAAAATCAAGTGTTTGAGACTGATTATGCATCAAACTATTGATATGAGCAGGAGACAGATAACGAAGTTGGGACTTGGGATAGGCAAGAGAAGGGGAAGTAATTATTCCTTTTTGCAAGAGAGAGGAGTTATGATAAAATAGGTAGATTTGAGTGGGAGTACTGGTTACTTCTAGCCCTAGGTAACTCTATACTCATCATTACCCTTAATTCTTGGGCATTTTTGATTGTGATAAGACTAAGAGTTAAGAAGATTAACCATAACTTTTCAGCTAGCTCAAGTTACTCGACCAAACACAGTCCTTTTAGGTTAAGAGAGTTAGGGTACAGGAGTTAATGAGTTTTTAGATATGAAGGTCTTGTTTAGTTGGAATAGTTAAGGTGGAGATGGAATCTCATGTGCTATCAAGATTTGGTTAATTCCATAAAAGCGGTGGAATTGTGACTCCAAGATCTCTCCAAAAAGTATGACTATTTTTGCATAATTATTTCGACAAAGTCCAGTATCTCGTAAACTGTTTGATAATTTTTGACAAGAGTTAGACCTGAACTCTAATATAATACTTGTTGCCAAATACAACCAAATAGTTACAAGAGTTTGGAATTAGGTTTTTGTCGATTGTTTGGATAAGAGATAAATTGGCATGAGTGAGAAATTTGGAATGAGAGAGCGGAGAGTCTTTCCCCCCTTTTGCAAGTGTTAGGAATTAGGTTCTTGTTAGTTGTTTGGATAAAGCAAGATTTAGAAATTCTGAGTGAGTGAAAGGAAAGGGAGTTCACGTTTTTGGAAGAGTCAGTGACAAGAGACTAGATAAGGAAAATAAGAAAACATCAAATCAGATCTGAAAAGTAGTTCACTACTTCAGGAATACAAGAACCACCACCACCTGAGGTACGGAACAAAAGAAAACTTACCACTCCAAGGACTTTATCAAAGAGATACAGTTAATCAAAGAGATACAGAGGTAAGAAGATAGCATTGAAACCCAAATGCTGAAACTCATCGTTGATTAGAATTTTAGTCCAGGTACTTGAACTCTAACCTGGAATAACCCTCCAATAACAGAAAAAGTCAGAAAATAAATGCTAAGTTCGTCCATATAGAGTGCACTAAGTATAGGAGTCTAGAAAGACAAGATATTTAATGTATTTTTCAAAATTTGACGAGGCTGTATGTATCTACACACAATAGAGCACTAATTTTACTTGCAAACCTCAAAGTTCATCATCTTCAATGAATAGAAACTCTCATTCTATGTTGCATGGGTACGGGTGTGGGTACCCGTACAGGTACGAGACATGGCAAATTTGTAAAAGGTAGTATGGTGACACGGCTATAAAAATATTTATATACGTATATTATATATTGGAATTAATAATTAATATGAGAACAAGGATGATAATTAAAATTCCTATAACAATTTTGTGTTTCTTTTATTATGTGGATTATAAATTGGAAAATCACTAGTTTTGGAACTAGACATCCAAATGACCCTTCAAAATCATAATTCGGAAGTTGAACTATGTCCAACTAGAAGTGGATGTGAAGTGTAGGATACATGGTAAAAAATGTGTGACAAGTGTTTTAAATTAAAACATGTACTGTATAGTTGACTACACGCCCGAATAAATGTATGCATATGTGCAAGGAGTGTCCAAAGGAGTTTGGATATGGGTACGGGTACGTGTCTTGGTATGGGTACTGCTTCAGATTAGAAGTAGCCAGGTGATGTAGCTCCTATTCAATGAATCACCCTAGAGGTCTCCCTTTTCTTGCAATAACCCGCCACTTTTGTTTCATATTCTTCCACATCATAAATCTGATCATACTCAAGCAATTATCCACTAGGTTTTGGACATGGGCAATAACATGTGCTGGACTTTTTGGCTTGTCTTCCTTACCTTCTGCATTAGTAAGAATGGGACTTGTGATCAAAATAGGTCATTTTGAATGTTATTTTGGTGATATCTAAGGTAGCTCAAAACTTCATTAAAGTTGTATCGCGGTGTGGTAAGGTTTATAAATAAAATGTTTTTATAAGAGGGTGTGGCCTAGGTGGTTCTCTGGGAGTTCTTGAGAGTTCCTTGCGTGTGGAGGTGTTAGAGGTTTTCCTGAGAGTTCTTTATGAATATATTGCAGTTTAAGTATAGTGCATGCGTGCATGCAAATATTAGTAAAAATCCTTCTTTCGATCTTTCCGGTTTACTCTAGTTTTCTTCTTGTATTGCTTTTCATAGCATAATTACAGCTAGGGAACATTGTAGTTGGAAAACCATTCTCTCTCATTTTTGCTATAAAAGCAAGTGACACGCAACACCTGAAAATAGCATTTTATATTTGACTTCATTTGAGTACTTAAATTATGAATAATGAGTTCAACTACGTTTTGACTTGTTACAGACTAACATTATTATCTACCCCTCTTCAGGCACGACCCATGTTCAACGATCGAAAGAAGCTCGCAAAATTAGCTGACCCGAGGCTTGAGGGCCGCTACCCAATGCGTGGGCTTTACCAAGCCCTAGCAATTGCATCCATGTGCATCCAAGAAGATTCCACCGCTCGTCCCCTGATTGGAGATGTTGTGACTGCTCTCTCCTACCTGTCAACCCAAGCCTATGACCCAAGCTCTGCAACTCGCCATCGTTCAAGTAACCAAGAACGAGAAGAAAGGAGAAAGAACGAGAGCGAGGAGCCAGAGAGTTCGGAGAGAGATGAGTCGCCGAAGGAAGCAGCTGGGATTACAAACAAGGATCTCGATCGAGAGAGGGCGATTGCAGAAGCTAAGTTATGGGGAGAGAACTTGAGGGAGAAGCGAAGAGCGGCGGAGAGTTCAAATGGGTAAGAGAGTTGACATGAGAGGATGAGAGTTTGTATATTGAGGGTAAAGGGGTGTAACGTTCATGTACTTTTACTGGTTATCCTTTGTATTTGTTCTTGCTATAGAGTTCAAATGAAAATTTTGTGGGTAAAGAGTTATCTTCCTTTTTTTCTATTTTTTTTCCGTTCACTATGGCAGGTACATTATCTGATTTAAAAAAATTGGTGAAAGTCACAATCTTACAGTGATAGAACGCGCACAGTGTGATACGATCATGGCTTAGAATCAAGAAAAAAGTTTCCGTGCAAGTCGTACGTCTCTGAACAATAGCGGATGACCTTTACCTTGGTACTACTGATCGACAAACGCTTCGTATTCCTGAGTGTACTTACTAATGTCCTTTTTTTTTTTTTTAGAAAATCAAATCCCACCCCCATTGTTACTCCCGATTTGGAGGGGAACGAAAAGCAATAATTGAAAGGTGACACTTCCAAATGGGTATAACTACCAACTTCCCTTTCTCTCCCTTCCATTACCTCCATCCAAACAGCGCATGACCCATCAAAACTTGACTATATGACCAATCCAAGCATAGACTGTGCACGAAAGAACTTCCATCAAAAGTAGGGGGTGGTAAACAATCAAATCAAATCGAATACTAAAGTGTTCGTATTTGTATTTGTTTAGAATTATTGAATTTGAATATCCACATATGAAGTTTTCCGAATTCAAACTCGAATAATCATTATTCGATAAATATTTGTCAACTATCAAAGTATATTTATTCCGCTAAAGAATTTGATTTTCAATTAGTATTTTAAATTTATAAATGAAAGTTATTCTTTTATAATTATGATGTACATATATTTAATTTAAATGTTTCATTAAAAATGTAATTTAAGATTATTTAAGTCTCTCAAAATTAGTATATAGAACTTTAGTAGAAATGATAAGTTGGTTGAAAGTATGATATCATGTTCCTAACAATACAAATTATATTTTAAACGAATATTTAATAAGCAAATGAATCAAATAAACATATGGTTAAATTCTATTCATTAATGAATTTGAATACTAAAACTTATTTGTTTAGTATTAAATGAACTACCGAATAGAATTTAACCGAATATTTACTCTAACAATGAACGAACTCTTTGTTCCTAAGACTCAAAAGGTCTTCCAACAATGTCGGGTTCGTGTTACCCCCAAGCGTTGTAAAGAAAGCCCGTCCCAAATATTAGATCCTGCATAAGCCCACCCTAATCGGCCTGTTATTAAACCCAATAACGGTCTGGGTCGTGTTTTTATATCTACGAGACTATGAGCTCAGTTTGTAAAGCATAGTGGATGAACGAATAATGCCTCATATCAAGTTAAAAATGGTGAATTGATACTAAAAAAGTAAGCCATTAACGGATTATGACTCTCTTTCTTTATAGGTGTCGGTGCCTTTCATGATACGTGTGCTATTTACTTATGAACGCTGATGATTGGCAATATGTTGGCATTGTAAATGAAACATGTACTTAATTATATACTAAGATAGTATCTACAAATAATTATTCCAGGAAGAATGCTCAAAAGTGTACTACTAGTTAAAATAAGAATTAGATTATGCAAATTTCAATCTTTATGCGTGGACAAGAGATTTTGCTGAAATAAAGAAATTTGAAAAGAGCTAAAATTACATTTATTAGAATAATTTACAAAATAGAAAAAAACAGATTTCTTAAACTCGCCAAAACCAAGTGATCTTGTATAATGATCAATCAGATAGGTTCTGTTCTCTTTATTTCTGGTTTAGTAAGAGTTCATTAGCTAAATATTAATTATACACGGGAGGAAAAACATTTATGATCTTGTGTTGACATATAGGAAGGAGCTGTACGTTGCTAGAAATCATAGATGCACTTTTTGTCTGCTATAAATATAAATATTCCAAGCGAATGATGTGTTGAAAAAAAGTTAGCAGCTAGCATAGCTACAGTGAATATCTACCATGCTACAGTAACCACTAACTCACTAAATATTACTGTAACAATAGTGCTGCAACTCTCCTATAAATAGGCCCCCTCAGTGTTAAGTTGAGATTATACCAGAATCCCAGTGTCCAATTAAGAGAGAGAAGAAAAAGAGGGAGAGAGAAAAATAGAGAGAGTTTCTTCTTGTATAGAGAGATTGTAACTCCTAAATTTTCCTCACAGTGGATTCTTCTATTATTTCCTGTGGTTTTTGCCCTAAATTCGTTTAGGAGGTTTTTCATGTAAATCTGTGTGTTCAACTTAATTATTTCCGCACTACTTTAGCTTCGACCCTGTTCTATCGGGTCCCGATTTTCCCCAACAAGTGGTATTAGAGCCTGACTTAGGGTACGTGTATCTACTTATCGTATGCTCTGTGGCTACCACTAAAAGTGGATTCTCCACATCAGAAAATAAGTTAGATTATTATTTACCCTTCGAAGGTACTGTGCACTATTCATGAGGGCGGTAGTATTCACGTACAGTACTTTTCACGGACAATACTATTCACGTACTGCACTATTCACAAGTACGGTTACTATTTACGAGTACGGTTACTATTTATAAATACGGTTACTATTCCTGTGAAATAATAGAAGTTACTGTTCGTGGTAGAAGCAATGGCGGTGAAGTTTGAAATCGAGAAATTCAACGGGAGTAATTTCTCACTGTGGAAGTTAAAGATAAAGGCTATCTTGAGAAAAGATAGTTGCCTAGCGGCCATCGGTGCAAGGCCGGATGACATCACAGATGATAAGAAGTGGAACGAGATGGACGGAATTGCTATTGCAAATCTCCATCTAGTATTAGCGGATGGTGTGCTGTTAAGCATAGAAGAGAATAAGACAGCAAAGGAGAATTGGGATACTCTAACAAATCTATATGAGGCCAAATCCTTGTACAACAAAATCTTCTTAAAAAGAAGACTTTACACTCTAAGGATGGCGGAATCTATATCCATGATCGACCACATCAATACCCTAAATACACTATTCTCTCAACTCACAACGTTGGGTTATACAATCGGTGGGAATGAACGTGCGGAGCTTCTACTTCAAAGTCTGCCTGATTCGTATGATCACCTCATCATCAATCTAACAAACAATGTCCTTACGGACAATCTAGTCTTCGACGACATTGCAGCCACTGTTATGGAGGAAGAAAATCGGCGCACGAATAAGGAAGACAGGCAGGCAAGTTTGCAACAAGCGGAGGCCTTATCGGTGACGAGAGGAAGATCAACGGAACGCGGCTCTAGTGAGAGTCATACCTATGGTAGATCAAAATCAAGTAAGAAGAATACAAAATGTTGCAACTATGGCAAAAGAGGGCACGTGAAATCGGAGTGTTGGCACAATAAGAAGAGTAGAGATAAAAAGTCTTTAGAGCCATCAACATTTCAAGGATGCGTTGTCAGCACATCAGACGATAGTGAAATTTTATACAGTGGAGCAACCATTGTTGATGAAGGCAGAAAGAGGTTTGCTGATGTCTGGCTTCTGGATTCAGCAGCCTCCTGGAGTATGACCTCCCTGAGAGAATGGTTCCATAAATATGAACCTATCTCAGGGGGATCTGTATTTATGAGCAATGATCATGCCTTAGAAATTTCTAGTATTGGTACTATTAAAATTAAAATATTTGATGGTACAATACATACCATTCAAGATGTACGGCATGTGAAGGGCGTGAAGAGAAATCTATTGTCTTTAGGATAATTACATGAGCTCGGATGCAAGGTTCATATAGAAAATGGGATCATGAAGATTGTTAGAGGGGCGCTTGTGGTGATAAAAGGAGAAAATATAGTTGTAAATCGATACATGCTCAAGAGAGAAACCCTGCAGGAGGTAGATTTATGCGTGACATCAATCAGCTGTGGAGAAGAACAAACTATGATGTGGCACAGTAAACTAGGCCACATGTCAGAACGAGGCTTGAAGACCAATTAGAAGCTACTTTCTGGACTCAAATCAGTATCTCTTTCATTTTGCGAGCATTGTGTTACAAGTAAGCAGCATTGGCTGAAATTCAATAAATCGAGTTTTAGAAGCAATGCTATTCTGGAACTGGTTCATTCTGATGTATGACAAGTACTAGTTACATGTATGAGAGGAGCAAAATACTTTGTATCATTTATTGATGATTATTCCAGGAAATGTTGGGTGTACCCTATCAAGAAGAAGGCAGATGTGTTTCCAGTCTTTAAATCTTACAAAGCGCGAGTCGAGTTTGAATCTGAAAAGAAGATCAAGTGCTTGAGATTAAATAATGGAGGAGAAGACACAGACGGTGAATTTCTTACATTCTGCAAATAAGAAGACATCAAAAGACAATTTAGTACTGTATATACTCCTCAACAAAATGAAGTAGCGAAGTGGATGAACAGAACTCAGCTGGAAAGAACAAGAGCAATGTTGGCAACCGCAAATCTGGATAAATTTTTTTAGGCGGAAGCAGTAAAAACTGCTTGTTATGTGGTGAATTGATCTCCATCAACCGCAATACAGTTAACGACACCGATGGAGATGTAGACTGGTAAGCCGGCTGATTATTCTAACCTCCATATATTTGGAAGTCCAGTGTACGTAATGTACAATGTCCAAGAAATTACAAAGCTGGATTCAAAATTCTAAAAAATATATATTTTTAGGGTATGATGACGAAGTAAAGGGGTATCGCTTGTGGGATTCCACTACCCGTAAGATTATCGTTAGCAGAGATGTTATCTTTGTCGAAAACTAACTATAAAGAGAAGATGAAGAAAGCAGTTCAAAGGAAGGACTTAGAGACTGTTGTTTTTCAGGTAGAAATGATCTAAATTCTTCTGAAGCAATGCCGGTGCATGATGTACAAGAACCAGTCGAGTCCGAGGCTCCAGAAGTTCGAAGGTCAACTCGTGAGAGAAGACCACCGACTTGGCACTCGGAGTATATTACGGAGAGTAATGTTGCATACTGTCTTCTAACAGAAAATGAAGAGCCATCAACTTTCCATGAAGCTATAAATAACACAGATGTATCTTTATGGATGGCAGCAATGTAAGAAGAAATTGAAGCTCTCTATAAAAATAAGACTTGGAAACTTGTGTCACTACCACAAGGAAGAAAGACAATTGGAAACAAATGAGTCTATAAGATCAAGCGAAATGACGATGATCAAGTGGAGCGGTATCGTACTAGATTGGTGGTAAAATGATATGATCAGAAAGAATGTGTTGACTTTAATGAAATATTTTCTCCTGTAGTTCGACTTACAACAGTTCGAGTAGTCCTAGCTATGAGCTATATATTTGACTTAAAGCAGCTAGATGTGAAAATAGCTTTTCTTCATGGAAATCTTGAAGAAGAAATTTATATGCTCTAACCAGAAGGTTTTGAAGAAAATGGAAAAGAAAACTTGGTTTGCAGATTAAACAAATCTCTGTACGGTTTAAAACAGGCGCCAAGGTGTTGGTACAAGAGATTTGATTCATTTATCATGAGCCTTAGATACAACAGACTTAATTCAGACCCTTATGCATATTTCAAGAAGTTTGGTGAAAATAACTTTGTTATTTTATTGTTGTATGTTGACGACATGTTGGTTGTAGGCCCCAACAAAAATCATATCAAAGAATTGAAGGCACAATTGGCTAAGGAATTTAAAATGAAGGATTTAGGATCCACAAACAAGATTCTAGGGATGCAAATTTACTGAGACAGAATTAATAGGAAGATTTGGCTTTCTCAGAAGAATTATTTGTAGAAAATCTTGTGGCATTTCAATATGTAAGATTGTTGTAGGCGTTGAAAATTGCCTATAAGTACCCGAACGTGACTCGTGACGATGGATTGGCGATCGACGACCCATCCGACGATGCGACAAAGAACCGCTGACAATCCAATGCCGATCTAACGACAAACAGTTGATGACGCGAACACATGAAGTGAGTCGACGAAATGCATGACGCGAGTCGACGAAACACATGAAGCGAGTCGACGAAACGCAAACTCAACGGTGAAGCCACATTGAGAGGAAAATCAAAGCCACAGCGCCGAGGGAATCAATGAGATGGCACCGGGGAAATTGAAGCCACGGTGCTGGGGAAATCAAAGCCACGACGCTGGGGAAATCAAAGCCACGGCGCTGAGGGAATCAACGAGACGGCGCTGGGGAAATCGAAACCACAGCGCCGAGGAAATCGAAGCCACGATGCAGGGAGAATCGACGAGATGGCACCAACCAGACTCGAACATCGATAGAACTGAACTAATCAGATTCCAGAATCGATGAAACAATCAACCGGACTCGGGAATCGATGCGACCAGAAGAAATCATGCTCGAAAACGAATTCAGAACGGAGCTAAATGGGATCTCGACCACTTGGCCGAGACACCAGGGTGTCCTGGCCACAAAATCGACCCCCCCGACCCCTTGACTATAAATAGAGAGGGGGGACCTCAGTTGTCCGGGGCTGGAGTTTTTGCACAGGGCTAGAAAATTTTCACAGATCTGAGCTTTTTCACAGGTGAGAATTCAAATCCGGACTTCTTGCATATGAGATCCAGACTTCTCGACTAAGATCTATGCATCCAGGATAGGAATTTGTGCGGATCTAGGTCAGATCTACAAGATCCACCCTCAAGATTAAGCTTTGTCTTAGTCTCAGGATTAGTGCGTGACTTCGCTTAGTCGATTTCACCCACTCCGGCAATTATCTCCTTCGTGAGTTAATTCCCGTCGGCGATAATTTTCTTTGTGAAATAATCCCTGCAGATTTGTAGATCTCACATCTCGATCTGATCACGCGGTGGTCCACAGACAGAATAGAATCCCCAGCACAGGTGAAGACACCCCTGCAAGCGAGGATTCGATGAACGGATCCCGCGTTTGTTCAACAACGGAAAAAAGTTGTAATTTTTTTTTAATTTTCGTTGTAAGCCTTATAAACAGGTGACCTTTTTATTTGAATTCATTTGTAATTGTAAAAAGCTATAATGAGTTCAAGAGCAATGAAAATCAAACCTACATTTTCCGCGAACAAGCCAGCGACCACAGTGGGTGCCAACGGTCTCAGATCTGAGATCGTCGTGTCGCAGCCGCGGATCTAGATCCCGGTCGATGAGGAGGTCGAATACGAGTTCAACCAGTAGAAGTACGAGGAGTACCATTCGTCCTCGTCCAGATCCTCCTCTCCCTGCAAGTCCAAAATGATCTCTGCTACGAGGAAGATCTGGTGGGCCTCAGATTCAGAGTCCCAGCAAGAAAATTCCAGCCCCGCTGCCATCAAAGTTGCAAGTAGCGGCATTTCCCCCTCGGCGCCTGTAGCCTCCATTCCCTCGGCGCTGGGGATGACCGCCAATGACGCGCCCACACTCTCGAAGAGAGCCCGACAGTGACGGCGCCAAAGCATGGCACGTCGATTCGCAAAGGTGTTGCAATCAGCAAATGGAATCTGCTATGAGGCGGATCTAAGATCTACATTAAAGCAGAGGCTTCAGCCAGGTGATTGATGGCCCAGCTGAGACGTTGACGAATGCATGGATCTGAGTCAAGCAGAACCGTTCAGCACTAGAAGAGCGCATCCAGAATCGCCCCGCACTCCTTGCGCATGCATGGGCTTTGGTGCAAGAAGCTCGGAAATTGAAGAAGGAAGAGATGGCCATGAAGCCACCAAAAATGCACCAAGTCTGGAGACTAAAATCTGTATGCGCCCTAACTCACATCACCACGGCGCCGAGGCCAAAATCCGCAGGTGCCCCAACTCGCATCTCCATGGCACCGAGGCCAAAGTCCGCAGGCGCCCCAGCCTAGATCTCCACGTTGCTGAGGCCAAAGATTGCGAGCGCCCGAACTCCAATCTCCCCAGTGCTGAGGCCACCTCCGGTGTCCACATCCAAATCTCCGACTATGCCTGTTCCTGCCTCAATTGAGCCCACAGGCACATCCCAGAGCAAACCAATAATCTTGGAGCGCCTCGGCCCGTTGCAAGATGATCGAGGGGATCAGAGGACTTTTGGGTCCATTGAGGAAGCAACGGGTCACTCCTAATGTAGGAGGCAGCACCCACCTCAAAAGAGACAGCGAGACCCCTACAGCTCTCTACTCCGGACTGCGAATCGAGGATCAAGAGTCCGTCAAGACTTCACGTCCACATAGGTGAACGTCGAGACGCGTTACTTTTGGGAACTTCGATAAAGCCGTCTGTCCTCGGAAGGAGACATTTTAGTCTGACGATGATGACCTTATACCTGAGAAGTTGTGCCAACACACAATGGGTTACTCTAGCATTCAGGTCGATGAGTTGTACTATCATGTTGGGGTACGAGTAAATCCTGAAAGAGGAGTTCCCCTGAGAAGCCTGCACAGTGCCTCTGTTCCAAGTTGATCAGGGCAGTGCTATCGGAGTGCAACTACACCAAAGCAGCTCCAGAGAGGGTGTCGGTTTTCGACAAACTTGGTGTGAAGTCCAGGTCAAGACACTTCCGCAGGAGAAGATCAGTGTCTCAAAGCAATGAATTGCCGAGAGTCACCAATAACATGACGGGCAGAGGGACGTTAACTCGTGCTGGTCCTTGACCATCCGACCGAATAACTCAGTTGCGGACCTGGACTATTCAGCGATCCAATTACGACAAGATACTTAAGGGGTTGCTGTTAGATGATGAAGTGTCGGATGCTGGCTCCACAATGGCTTCCGATAACACGGTTTCCAGTGAGGGACAACCCGGTGAAGCGCTCATGATCAGTGCCAAGTAGGTGGCCAAAATGCTTGAAGAGGTAATGGCCAAACAGAAGGAGAACTTTAAGTTCAAAATGGAGATGGCCATGCAGCAGATGAGGGAAATGCATGACCAACAGATCCAGGCATTGATGAATCACCAAGGAGAATCCCGTCGTCGTAATAATGTCAACCAAGTAGACCGCAACACAGACAGGGAAGAAGACCGCGACGCACGAAATCCCCTTGATGAACGGAATGCTGGGGGTAGTCACGAGAACGCCAATGGTAATATTGTCGTCCCGAAAAATGAGAAGACAAAGGACCTCAAGAGTAAGATCAACACTTTGATCTCCGCTCAAGAGGTGAAGAAGATGGGCATACCATGTCCGTAGCCAAGGGAGTGGGAGTCGATCCCATATCCGTCGAAGTTCAGTTTGATTAACTTCACACCGTTCGATGGAAAAGGGTCCCCAACTCAGCATTTGATTTACTTTAAGTCTCACTTGGGGGTTATTTTTAGAAACGAGCTCTTGATAGTTCGGTCATTCGTTGGCACCTTTCGAGGAGCTACCTTCGATTGGTACCGCCGTCTTAAACTAGGGAGCGTTAATAGCTAGGACAACATTGAGTCCATGTTCCTTACAAACTTCTTCGACCACGACACCGAGATATCTGTCGGGACATTGTTGGATGAGAAGAGGAAGGACAAAGAGACTGTGGACACCTTCGTCAAGTGGTTCTGCAATAAGGCGATGAATTGTCGGGACCTGATAATTGAAGAATTCATTCTCCAGACCTACCATAACAACCTCTCATTGGACGTTCTGGAAGCAATGGGAACGGTGCCGTCCAAGACTTGGAAAGATTTGAAGGTGAGTGGGGAGCAAGCCGAGCAATTCCTCAAGAGGAAGAAGGCAGAAAGAGGCCAACAGGTGACAGACGCTCCCAAGCAGAATTTTGTCCTACGCGGCTAGGGGAAAGAGCAGACGAGAACAGCGGTCGCAAACCAAACGTTCCAGCTGCAATCACAGCAACAATCGCAACAGCAAGCGCCACAGCAATCGAAGCCCCAATGGAAGCAGAGGCCGCAGCAACAAAAGCCTTCCGCTTCGAGATTCCCCAAAGTCTACTCCTTCAAAGAGGATCAGGTTTCTGGGATCTTTAAGTACCTCCAGGAGAACAATAAGATCCAGTTGTCATCAATCGTGAATCGGGAGGAGGCCAATAAGGTCACAGATCTGAAATACTGTGCGTATCATAGAGCGGTGCACCACCTGACGAAGGCGTACTACCATCTCAAGGATAATATCTAAGCCTTAATTGATGTGGGGGTCATTACCCCAAAGCCATCCAAAGAGAAGAAAGTAGGGGCGAACGTACCGTATCTATTAACTTCGGATCGGTACCGCTAACTTGGTTTCAACCAAAATCTATCATCAAAGTGGGAGTGAAAACAGTAAATGATGATCCTCACAGGCAGCGTGAAAAGGGCCTTGTGCTGCACACCACCTCAAATGGTGGGATCCTTTGGGTCCATCCTGACCTGCTTGAAGATGATCAATGGGCGGCCTCTTCATCCCGGAAGAAATCAAAGGGGAAGGGGAAACTATGCCATGCTATTTTAGCAATCTTAGAGAAGGATGACTAACAGATGGTGACGTTCCAACTCTCTAAAGAGCAACCTGAAGTCCTTGCCACTAGGAGCGGACACGAGTACAACTACAAATATTCTGAAGCTCCTAATCCAAGTGCTAAGACGCTAACGGAGCAGGGGGTGGCGGTAACTCCCCTTACGCATGCTGAAAAGGCACAGCAATAGGTGGCTGCCAAGGAGAACGTGGCCAAATTGAAGGAGAAGCAACCTCAGGAGGTTTAGCTCCTGAAGCAGTCTCGATTCAATCACCCGATTGGAAGAGACAAACCGGGAAGCTCAAACTCTCCGTACCTGTAGGCGATAAAAAATGCTCGCCTCGCCCAGAAGTCTCGCCTGCACTAGACTTCCCGCCTGAGAGTCGAGCTCGTCTAAGCACCGGCTCGAAGCTCGCCAGTGCGTAGGAGCTCGCCTTGAAATAGGCTCGCCTGCATAAAGCTCC
>JBAKGM010000200.1:16310712-16320745 GCA_037177215.1 Asparagus racemosus
ATATAGTATCTTTTTGTGCCATGGCCCATAATTTTGGCTTGTCTTTTTACTAAGAAAATATCTATTAATGCCACCTTTTTCAATTGAGTGGTCAATTTATACTAGCTACTTGTAATAGCCGTTGGTTCAATTTAAGCGCATTAACTAATCTAGGTCCAATCCTTAATCTTAATCTTATCTATGCCACTAATTCTCTATTGGCTTTGCGCAAATTTGTCATTATAAAGAAAAAGGTTTCCTGATTCACTTGATTAATCAAATAAATTGCAGGATTATGTTAACCATTCTAAGTGGTCTTTGATAGGTTAAAGAAAATAACCAATTATGAAGTATGAGTACAGTATCTTACATGGATCCTTCCCAACCTCATGTGTTTTGACTCAAGGGCCACCAAGAGTGCTAGCAATGGGATATTTAAAAAACCCTAGAATTGGTAATTAAGTTGTTGTGTTGTATCTTCCAACTAATTAAGGTTTTATTATTTATATTAGTCAACCTAGTTGAGATTAAATAGCAATTTAGTGGAGTCGCAGCCTTGCATTAGTAGCTTCTAGCTGTTAGCCAATTTTGGATGTTGAGATTTGAACATAAATGGACTCATCAACCAAAGCAATCAAATTATTAGCCAAATAATATCATTATTTGTCATTTAGTCAAATGTTGGCATAAGTCTCTTTCTTGATTAAGTTCAATTAACCAATCACCCAAAGCTAATGAAAACTCAAATAACAATTGTCTACAGCTAACTGGCTCCCTATTTTTTTTGCCTTAAGTCTCGTGTTTATCATAGTTAACCATCAATTCCTAATTAATACTTTTGAGTCCGCATACAAGGAACATCATCAATCATAAAGGGAAGCTCTTTTAATTGTTGCTAGTGATGTTCATTAGCTCTCACTAACTTGAAAAGGCCCTTTGGTTTACATAGTTTTTGAAGCCAAATGCTACAAGAATTAATGATTGAAAGAGAGCACAATAGGACTCTTAGCTAGCTCCTTCATTGTGCATTTCATTATGCCAAATCATCACTCTCTTTATATCTTGTGGGGAGATCATTTGGTGTTTCTTGTTTGAATAACTTTGAGGCCACGTAGAAAGCACCAAGACCAATCATAGGAGAATATGGATTTCGGCCATTTGGCTAATACTACTAGCAATAAAGATGTGTATTTGAACTATGGATGATATAATACACATGTTTTCATGAACTTGAAGAGCATAACAATTTTTTTTTGGTGCGTATTTGATTTTATTTCTTCAAAGTTCTCTTTCAAATTTATCCTCTTTATATCCAAACTCAAGGGGAAAAAGACTAGAATGATTTTGCTACAAAATGTTGTCCAAATCAATCATGATTAGCTTGTAACAAACAAAATCGTAGATGATCCATGAGAGATGTGAAATAGTAGTTAGTTGAGGTATGTAACTGTTACATCAAGATATATCTAACATCTAGAATACGTGTTATTAGAGATGACGATAACAGCGATGATTTGTATATATATCTTTTATGATATCTTTATGCATGTCCCAATCTACATATAGATGTACCTTTTTAAATATTTTTAATATCCCAAACCAAATAAGAGTCAAAAAATCTAATCGTGTCTATAGTTTGGTATACTACACACACAATATAGTTACCCAATTCACAGTTGATTCTGATTATAGGGGTGGGAAAATGTAATGCTTTGTTATTTCATACTATTTATATAGTCACTAGTCATTTGTTACCGCATCTTCCTTTTGTTGTATTAGCGTTATCAATGTATCAATTTCGCTGATATATTAATATCCAGATATGTTCTTAACAAATATGTAAAGATTTCTATACCTAGCTGATATAATGTTTGGTTGGCCAAACAACGCTATGAGAAACCTATTTCTATAAAGTTTTCTTTTCTTCAGTTTAGTTTGCTCTTTAAAACCAAGTGAACCCAAGAATAGGGATGAGTTGGCACTCGTCCATTGATTGATTTGACTCCAATTTTAGAAAATCTATTTAATCGCTTGAAACCTCTTGAGATGATTTATTTGTCAGGTTTCTTGTTTTGTTGGTGCTTATGTCAGAAATTTAGTTGGTGAGTGAGAGAATATTTAGAGGAGTTTAGGGTTCCTTAATCTTGTCTGATGGATGATAAATTGTGGGAAGTAGTTCCCTGCACAAGCAGTAGACGTTAGAGGCCTAGAGGAGATTTCCCCCTGGCGTGCCCTCCAAAGCTCAAGTCAATAATAGATAAAGCAATCTGAAGAGGGAATGCATAACCTAATCTAGGGTTTTTATTAAGTGTACCTTAGTATAGTGGAAATGACCACTATTTATAAAGGATTTGTAGGGGGCACATTGGTAATCCAACCTAACTAGCGGAGCAGACGTTCTACCTCTACTTTACATGTGTCGGCGCCCAGTTGGGTGGATGTGAAGGGCTGCTCTAATGTGATAGAGACAGAATGGCAGAAGTGCGGGTGACGTTCGAGAAGTCATTATGATACTTGGCCATGCATTTACTGTGATAGTGATTGATAGGTCACTTCTTGCTTTGGGATGTTCCCTAGTGGAGTCTAATCAAAAGACGCCTTTTGTCTTAGGCTCGGACTTCTTTGATGGTGTTATAGGTTGCCTCAAATACTCAAATACATATTGCTTTGAGAGTTTCTTTGTTGGCTTGGTTTGTTTTGATCAAAAGTATGAGTTAGTGATTAATTGATTGATGGGTCATAGGGCCCATTGGTCGTGGGCTCTTATTGGGTCTGAGTTATAATTCTAATTATTTTGGAGGATATCAAAATCTTACTTCAATTAGAATTTACACAGTCAATCATATTAGAGGTATATTTCTACTTGAACTCTTGTTGGGCTTTAGGACATGTGGATTTTTATTCCCATTAGAACTCCTATTCTGTGTATATCAAGGAGTTGGAGTCTTCAAAACTATATATGTACAGTCTTTCAAGCCAATTAGAATCATCAATCTATAGAGCACCAATCAAGAAAAGAGAGTTCTTTTATTTAAGAGAGTTGTATTAGGGTTTTAGGGTGTTATTTGGGTTGAATGATTGATAAAATTTCACATTATATTCCTCACAATTTATTAAAGCTATTCTCCTCCTTCAATCGTGGACGTAGGCTACAAGCCGAACCACGTATATCTTTATGTTTGTGCGTTCTCGATATTTTTCGTGCTTTCGTTTGATTGATATTAGTTTATCCTAGGGATTTGTCATAACAGATGGATTCCAATTTAAAGACATCTTTCGTCTCAGACTTGGTCTACTAGAAAGATCAGTTTGGTTAATCAGATTGTGTTTATACCAGGGTCAGGCTTTTTGGTCACACGACTCAACCCGTTAATTTGACACGTGGCCAACCTTTAAGCGCTTGTTAAACAACCCTTATATATTAATCAATTTGTATTTTTTATCCCATTAACCTTAACCGTCACATACATTTCCTAGATCTCACAAAATGGTATTCAGTCATAGATCATTACCACACCTTTTGTTACATTAAATCTTCCTTTTTGCTCAACAAGAGTTTGTAATATTTTTTAGAAGAATTAGCAAAGTGAAAGATTTGTGAGGTCCACCATTATTTCTTCCAAATCTATCTTATTTAGTTGGAAAAAAATAAAAAGAAGATGTCATCCAAAAAATTGATGTAGCAGCCATTACCTTTTTTTCTTTCTTTCCCAAATTAGTTGGATTTTGACTGAAAAGTGAAAACCACGTGAGGCTTAAGTAGATGAACCTTCTCCAAACATCCGACCAACCTCTAAGGTAAGAACGCTCATTAAACGATAAATAATATTGATTGGAGAAAACAAATCTTCATTGTTTATTTGAGGGTACGAATCTGTCAAAAATGGCGGGCCTCATAAATAGTAACCCGTGAACAGTACCACCCTCGTGCACAAGCAGCCGCCTATGCGGTGTGTTAAATAAATTTAAAAAAATTATTTTTATATTCGTGCACAGTATTTTCCCAGATCTATAAATAGGCCCAGAAATCATTTAGAAAAATTCATCCCAGAAACAACAACTCCTCTGTATATAGAAGTGAGAGAAAAATAGAGAGAGTATCTCCTTGTAAAGAGAGATTGTAATCCTCCTAAATTTTCCTCATAGTGAATTCTTCTATCCTTTCCCGTGGTTTTTACCCCAAATTCATTTAGGGGATTTTCCACGTAAATCTGTGTGTTCCTTATTACTTCCGCAATACTTTAGCTGCAGCTCTACTCTATTGGGCCCGGGATTTGTTCCCAACAGGTAGTTGAGACAAAATGACAATATGACGTTGAAGTTAACTCTAGACAAGTAAATCCTCAAGAATAGATCATAGTTGAAGTTAACTCTAGGCAAGTAAACCCTCAAGAATAGATCATAGAATCCTATGATACCGAAATATATAAATAAACATGTTCATTTTAAATGCTTAATCTTCAGGACCCTTATAATGTATGAGTCATGAAAAATGCTCTAACTAAAAAAATTCTCTACATAACCATCCTATCCTTGAAGATAACAACACAATCATATTTTAGGCAGGTAAAAGATTCCCCGTCTAAATCCAACGCCCTCCCAGAAGTACAAGATTATAAAGTGACGTGCAAGTTTCCTTCACCATGGGATTTTAAGCTATTATCCAATGTCAATGTTAAGGAGATGAGAATGACAATCCTGCATTGTTCAGGTTAGGAAATGGGTAATCGCCTTCGAGGGAGAACTTGGTTTCTAGTTGAAAACATGATTACCAAGCAAAGACATGGGTTCAATTTTACAACAAGATAATTGTTAACAGAAACTTTAGATAAAGAAACAACATCTGTTAAAGCTGAAAAACAGTGGATAAAGCTTTAGAAAAATTAATAATTTTACCAAGAATTTGCACAAATTCTACAAGTGATTGGAAAACCGGTGAGGTAAACGTGATGTAGGAGTAATTTACCGAGAAAACACTCTCATGCTCATTTCAGCAAACAGCTCTCGGGCAGAAAATTCTGAGAAACATCCATCGCCTTTGATGGAAGACTAAAGCTCTTCAATGATTCCAGAGTCTAGTTCTACTCCTTTGGGGTAGAGTTTAGTGTTTTAGCTTGGTTTAAGCTCGGGGTTTTGCAGAACTACCCAGAGAATACTATCGTGAAAGGGTAATTCCACAGTGGCCTTTTTCCTCACTACAACAATTAATTACATTCAGGTAGCCCGTGGTATTATTGTAATTATATGGATGATTTATTGTAATAACATGGGTGATCCCGGAGTCTATCTTTTTCCCCTTCTAACGGTCACCTGGGTAAATACAACAAGTAATCTTAGGATAACCCGTGCAGAATGCGGACTATATAGGCTCACCCATGTAATTACAGACCTCAGGGGATTTGAATGTAATAATCATGAACAAAGAACAAGCTGAATTCAGAAATGAAATGAATGAGCAGTGAAGGAAATGCAAAAAGTGAGTCTAGCGCTCATCCAAGGACATTTTTCACAATCTGTTGAAAAGCATGGTCAAATTCTGTGTCATAGGACAATAAATTAAAAGGACAGCTGAAAAAAAAGGAATATGCATTCTACATTGCTGTATAATATTGTAGAATGAATTATTGCTCAAAGATAAAAACTTCTTGCCTAAGAAAGTAACACATAATGAATATACTTTGTTTTACATTATCAATAGATTTTAATAAGAAAACACTTACTAGTGAGAAGTACTAGAGACAGTGACTCCTGACTATACCCATTGATTACAGCGGATATTTTTTCTGCAGAAGGCTTAACCAATTTGGAAATGAAATATGCTCACCATTATTGACACTGGAACTTTATCAGATCGATATATACAGTCTTAGCTGCCAAGTATTCATGAGGAAGATGCATTTTGACGTACTTAATATTCTAATAATCTTGTAAATGAAACAACATCAACATTTTGTGTCATAGAGGAAAGATAATTTCAACTGTTGCATTCTAAGAGAAGATGGTGAAACTTTTTTAATTCTTCATTTGGATTCAAACTGAGGCAATACTAGGAAAAAGATTTCAATCCCATCGTTCAAATATTTGGTTCAAACCGTGAGATAAGCATCCAAATAAAAATAAAAGGAATAACTTCCTCAAGTTTCTTAGTTGACTTTCCTAAGCCGACCTTTTAGTTAACAAAAGGCTCATCATTGGTTTAAGTCAAATTATCGATGCATAATTTAATTTGTTATCGCTCTAGACAACAAACTACAGCTTCACCTCACAAGCAAGCAAGTGCTTTCACACACAGAAAAATTCCAAATTTCTTTGCCAGGGTTTGAGAGAGTTCAGATATGCATATTTCAACAAGCCACTGCATTAAATCATTGTAATCACCAGTGAGCAGAAAAATGTAGAAGTGGCAGAAAAATAGAGGAAAACCAAATAGAGACCACACTAATCGTTGGTTAGAGAATAATTCATTCTACAATTTCTCGAGTTACAGCTTTTCCTATGATTTGAAAGAATCGTAGGCATGACAGGATGATGTTATATTCCTAAATGCAGATGAGCGACTGTTTTTTTCTTGCGAAGTACCTGAACTTCAATCATCCAAGTACCCAAAGTGGTTACTAAAACAAATGGAAGTACGATGTGCATGATGCAGAAGAAATAGCTCGCAAAGACCCTCCAAGGTATCATCATATACAAGTATTCACGAGGAAGATGATTTAAGTAAACCTTAGATGATAACAGGAAAAAGTAACATACTCTCAACCAAAGAGGAAACTAAGCTTCACAAGCTAAGGTGGTCGATGTCTGAAGAAAAGAGAGCCGTGACATGTACTCCTTTCTTATCCGCTGCAGCCTAGGAACCACAAGTGTCATTGGTGTTCTTTCCATAGGTGATGAGCTTGAACAAACCAAACCCAACTCAGTAATAGATGACAGGCACTGATATATGGAAGATAAATCCTCCACATGTTGCTCAGCATTAAAACCATCTTCTAGAAGACTGTCATCCACAATATCCACCAAAGAAGACGGGTATGCTTTGCATATCCACTCCCTAAAACTTGATTCTCCACCGAACATTGCGTCAGTGGGCTTTTTTCTAGTGATCATTTCCAACAAAAGGATTCCAAAGCTATAGACATCACCCATTTTTGAGACAGTTCCCGTAGAGCCATATTCTGTTACAAACATTATTTTCAACGAGTCAAAATAAATCAGGCCTATAAGCACGTGGAAAGACAAATAGAGATCAGGTTTTAGAAGTTGCAACTCTCAAAGTTAAGCTTCGTTGAAACTTCATTATGGACCATTCAGTGCATGATGCGATTGCGTACCACTCAACTTTATGCATTCAACTAAGCTTATGAATGAGAGTCAAGTAGTTTGATAAAATTTTCAGTTCACAATTAAAGTAAATTCATATTTATGATTATTCAAATCATGAAAAATCTAGGCAATTAAGAAAGGATAAATCAGTTTGTGTATGTTATAAACCATGACCAAAACATTCTAAAAAAATTATAAGTTATTTTTTTATAACTCTTTTTGGTATTACCTGGAGCAATATAACCTATGGTGCCTGGTGTGCTGGCTGATATTATGGACTTACTGCCAAGTAGCAACTTTGCAATGCCAAAGTCACTAACATGTGCCGTCATTTCTTCGTCCAACAAAACATTGCTTGGCTTCAAATCACAATGGAGCACAGTATGAGGATGGTGGTGATGGAGATACTCAAGTGCCAATGATACATCCACCATTATGTTTAATATTTGAAGAAGACTGAGATGACGGGTATCAGAATACAACCATTGATCAAGGTTCCCTTTGGGCATAAATTGGAGGACTAGCGCCTTAAAGTCCGGACTGGAACATATGCTGATGATTTTGATTAGATTCCTATGTCGAACCATGCACAAAGCTTGATATTCCGACTCGAAAGAGTTTGAAGCTCCTTCAACTTCCAAGTTCAAGACTTTCACTGCAACAATCAGCCCATCATCAAGACAGCCTCTATAAACTGAACCAAAGCTTCCCTTCCCCATTAGATTGACTTGGTTGAAATCGTCAGTTGCACGAACAAGCTCATGGAATGAAACCAGCCTATGATCATTTAAACCTGGGAAGTCACTTTGATTTATGTTTGTCACGGTTCTCTTGCGACAGAACATGAGCACGAAAGTAGCAAGGACAATCATGATGAAAGCAACAATTGGGAGGATATATCTGAGAAGGTCCAGCTTTCTTTTTGAATTTGAAGAAGCATCATTTGTCACACAAGGTGGGAAGTCTAGCTGAGGTGCACCACAAAGTTCTACATTTCCCTCCAAAGAGGGGATGCTGCTATTTGAGAAAGCTCGACCTTCTGGAATTTGTCCTTCTAAATTGTTGAATGAAAGGTCTAGATTACCAAGCTGAGGAAGATTTCCTATTGACTTGGGTATGGAGCCCGATAGAAAATTGTGAGACAGATTGAAATATTTAACATTTACCAGGGAACCAAGAGATTGTGGAATTTCACCTTGAAATGAGTTGCTAGAAAGATCAAGGTGTGTCATCATAACAAGCTGACCAAGAGCATTGGATATTCTACCTAACAACTTATTCACTGATAGATCCAAAACATCAAGCGCCTTCAAGTTCCCCACTCGGGGAGAGAGTTGTCCATAAAGGGCATTATTCGAAAGGTTCAGTTCGATAATATTTCTTAGGTTCCACAAGCTCATGGGAATGGTTGATGATAATTGGTTGGAGCATAGTGACAACCGTTGCAGCTGGCTGATGTTACTCATAGAACCTGGTACAGGTCCCATGAGTTTGTTCTTTTGAAGATACAGTGTGCCTAAGTCTCTCAATGAACTAAGATTTGATGGTATTAGTCCACTGATTTCATTATTATCTAGGTGCAAAACCTGAAGCTTCCCCAGCTTTGCAATATCATGTGGTATTGTCCCGACTAGTTTGTTAACACTAAGATCTATGAAAAGAAGGCCACTCAAGTTGCCTAAACTTGTAGGAATTTCTCCTCCTATGTTGTTTTGACTTGCAGAAAAATAATAAAGATCAACAGAAAGATTCCCAACAGAATTTGGAAGAACACCATCAAACTCATTTCGCGAAACATCAAGAAACACTAGATCCCTACAATTGGAAAGCGATGTGATGAAGTCGACTCCTCCAGTGAATTGGTTATCATTGATGAAAATTGGTTATCGTTGATGAATAGTTTGGTAAGTAATGGCATGGACCTCCCGATTGTAACAGGAATATGTCCCGTTAAATAGTTAGAAGTAACTTGGAGAATGGTAAGTGTGGAAGCATTGAGAAGGGAGTTGGGTATAGTACCAGTTAACCTATTAGGTCCAAGATTTAGATATTCAAGATTTGGCAGATACCCTAGCTCCTTAGGAATTACCCCTTCGATATTGTTGAAGGCTAGGTCGATCCTTATGGCATTTGTGAGGTTGCCAAAAGATGATGGTACCGATCCAGTTAGTGTGTTATTTGCAAGATACATTAGTCTAAGCTCTGACAGGCTCCCAAGCTCGTCAGGTATGGCTCCAGTCAAGTTATTGAATGACAAAGAAAGAACTTGAAGGTCCTTGCAGTGAGCAAAGCTAGAAGGAATCTTACCTGTTAACTGATTGAGTGACAATGAAATAATTTGAAGGGCCTTGCACTGTTCAAAGATAGAAGGGATCTCACCAATTAACTGATTACCCGCAAGATAAATCTGTTCGAGATTTACTAGATTCCCTAACTCATGGGCAACTTCCCCTTCGAACTCATTAAGGCTTAGTTCCAGGGTGGTGAGCTTTGTGAGATTGCCTAGAAATTTTGGGATTTTTCCGGACAAGGGATTATCTCCAAGTAATAACACAGAGAGATTTGACAAGCGGCCAAACTCAGCAGGTATGGTGCCTGTGAACTCATTAAACGACAAGGCAAAAGTTTCAAGGCTCCTGGATTTAGCAAATGCGGATGGAATCTCACCTGTCAACTGATTAGCTGAGAGAGAGAGAAATTCAAGACGAGGGAGCACGATAAAGCTGTTGTT
>JBAKGM010000200.1:16328215-16346000 GCA_037177215.1 Asparagus racemosus
ATCCCTCCAAGTTACACCTGAACTTGAGGATTAAATCACAAGAGAAAGATACAGCGTTACCTCTAGGGCACCAAAACTCTAAGACCCATCTCACCACAAATCTCCAACCCTTGCGGAGAAATCAACTCCGTACTCTTGACGGCGTCGTCGTTCTGAAGACAATGGCTTTTGAATCACTACAATCGGACAACCGAGCTATCCGGAATCTTCAATTTTTCTTCTCTCTTTTTCTCTCTTTCTTTCTTCTCGAAAACCTCGCAGCCTTAAAAAAAACTCTCGGGTTTTCCCTGTTCATATAAAAATTCCCACACAGGGTTCTCCTATTCACGTGCCATAAAAACCCTTTAATAAGGAAAATTTTCCTTAGACCCTTGAAACCTATTACTATTAGATATAGGCCCTCCAAATCCTATTCTATTTAGGATTTAAGCCATGAACCTAATACTTGTGGGCCCAATTGGGCTGGACCCACAACAATATTATCTGTATTTTAACTAAGATATATAGAGGCACCAATACTGATATAGAAACTAAATAAAAAATACAATTCATGATTCTGCACTAGTTAGTTGCATTGCTTAGTCACTTTTCGTAACTGTACTCAACCATAGGCATTGAAGTTACTGATAACTATCATGACTCAACCAAGCTTTGCACAACTTGCATTCTTTTTTTCACTAGTTATCAGTATAAATCTAGTAAAAGACACTGATGTGTTCATTATCAGTGCTGATACATCTAAGTTACATTCCTATGCGCCCATATGAAAGTCAAGGTGAGACAGCTTAGGACAAGAATGGAATTATTGATGCATATATACACATATCCAACTAGTTTTAATCCCTAATGGGAGAAAAAGTAGGGAAAGATGCAATGCATTGGTATATTCCGTTCTTTATTTGACACCAACAGCATTCTAAGATCTCAACTAGATTTCATTTTAGTGTATGCAAGTCCAGTTCTAAACCCCTCAGGTTTTATATAGGAAACCGTCATTTTCTGTAACTAGAACTAATAAATCCTCGTCAGAAAAAAGGAAGGGAAATATACAATTCAACGATATACTTCCAATATTCTTTTCTGACACCAACAGCTTGCCAAGAGATCTCAACTAATTATATAGGAAACCGTCGTTTTCTACAACTAGAGCTAATAAATCCTCATCAGACAAAAGGAAGGGAAATATACAATTCAACGATATACTTCCATTCTTTTCTTTGAGTAACCTCATTTAATATATGCTGATATAAGTCCAATCCTGAACCCCATCGCTTCTTCAAACACGGTAACATCTATGTAGTAGACCATGCTTTTCCACAAGTACAACTAACAAGTGATACAACTAACAAATTATCACGCCACGCGCCATATGAGTATGTGGTAGTGTATAAACCAACGTGAGATTTGAGATTCTGAGGGTTTGCATCCTTCAGTTGTGATTTTCGGTGTAGTTGGCCCCACTAAGATTTCGGCATAACTGTAAACAGTTGGCAAAGCCAATTTGACATTTGATTGGTGCGTTCAATGCGAGGTTTTGTGTGTTGGTATTGTTTGGGACCGCATCAGCATCAAATACATGCAATGGACATGAGCCATGGAGCAAGGAATTGGTTGTTCATTGCTGACAGATTTTTTTTTGTTTTTCCCCCCCACTTGTGGTGCGATGCTAAGTCAATTATGACGAAAGTAGTTTGGTTTGGGTCCCGTCTCCTACAAGAAATCAGTTCATGTTCTTCATGTTAAGAAGAGTTGAAAGAAATAAAGTTCTCTAAAGATCTTCCATCACATGATTCTAATGGATTGGAATTTCACCCGTCAAAAAGGGAAGATCTATGCACACCAATGCATCATGAGGCAATGTCTCAGGCACTTACAGCAGTTAGTGTTGACGAATTCGTGTGTATGAGTAGTCTCAAATTCAAAAAATTAGAAAGAGATGAATTTAAATAGAAAGTTGGGGTTAAATACCTTAGAGCTCAATCTTGTTCACGCCAATTTACTCCCAAAAGGGGTAGCATTTTTCCCCAGTAGTAGCTTGGTGGTAATCTTGCATGAACTATGAATGAAGCAATTGATTCCCTAAAATCTTTTCTCATGCTTAAACATAATAAATCGATGCATACATCTACATAGATAGATTCATATTCAACGAACTTGTGAGACAAAAATTGAGCCTCGTATAGTCTACATTCTCATCCCGCAGAGTGCATCCATCCAAGTTTGTTTGTCTCTGAAACCAGTAATAATTCCAAGTCATTATTCATTTAATTTATTGATGGAAGTTGATGTTCCCTTTAAGGGCTGTTTGTTTGCAATGAAAGTGAAAAAGTCACTTTCGTTTAACAGTTTATGTGTTTGTTTGCATTCAAGTGGTTATGAAAGTGAGACGTAAGAAAGTTACTACATAGGATTTAATGCAATTTTGACTTCCCCTAAAAAAGTGGTGAAGTCACATGAAAGTGATAAAAACGGTAACTAATTTTAATTATATTTTCTAATTAATCTTATTTTGCCACATCATCTTCACATTGCACTTTTAACAATATTTTAATTTTTCAAACAAACACTGTATTTCACTTGCGTACTAACATGGATGTAAAAGTCATTTGTAAAAAAAAAGTAACTTATTTATTTTAAATTCACTTTCAAATTACCAAACACACCCTTAATTGAGCATTCCAAGTTCTGATAATTTCTAAGTTTAGATACTGTGGTGTTTCACTTGAATCTGCGATTTGATTGATATTGATATGAAGCTCCCACATAGTTATGATACTCCTTTTGGTAGGATATTTGAGTTTCAAGTTTACTTGATATATGGAGGACTTTTTTTCATTAGTTAATGTTCCATTTCATCTTAAATTAGTTTTATTTAGTCAATATATTGTGTATTTGTGTGGTCCCTAACCCTTTTAACAATGCTCAAAATCCTATATATACAACTATACAAGAATAGAATTTAACCACGTTCAGCAAAACAAAACAAGTGATTTGAGAAATATAAATGTTTTATCATCACTAGGACTATAGCGGAAGACTAAATTTGATTATCTTGACGCGAAGGAGAATAGACACGTGACAATAGTACATAGAAAATTTAGCTAATTATGCCTATATCTATAAGAGGAGGTCTGGAGAGATTTAATTATTACAATAATAACTAAATGCATGAAAATTTACATATATGACCCCAATAGCACGTACATGTTGGCAACCGGAAGCCTTATTTAACAGATCATCAGATTTTTGTTGAGATTAATCACACTAGACTAATTTACTATCTAATTGACGTATCAATTGAATGACCACTGACCAGTCGTTTGTCCTTGTATTTTCATCATCTGACGAGTTTCGTTACCAAGTAATCGAGCCACCTCTCACTATGAAATAACAAAAAAAGGGCTAATAATTGAAGTATATCATCCACATCATTTAATTCAAAATGTTTCTCCAACCACTTGCTCTCCTATACGTCTCTCCAAACAACATTAATGCGACTTTTACCATTCTCCATCCTCCTCAGGTTTCTAATTAGACACGTTTGCAAGTAACATTCATCAACACCACCAGTTGGGTGAAAGATAATAATCATAGAACAATTGATTCATCCTAAGAATGCCAATAACAACAATTCTGAAGAAAATGGTGAAAGATGCAAATCGTAAGACAATTAATTCATCATAAAAACACCAATAACCCTTCATTCTTTTGTTACACTTTAAGAAAAGAAAAATAGAAAAGCAAGGGAGGAAAACAAGTCTTAGAAAAAGTGTCGATTTGCTAAATTTCTATTCATTTCACAGGTTTTAGTCCATGCTTCATTGCTGCCTTCCATACAACATCAATTTTGTCTACGTCGATCGCGCCCACCTCATGATGGCTCCACCCTTCCAAGAAATGGACAACGCCGCCGGCATGACACGCATGAACCACACCACGGTCCAACGTATACTGAAAGCGGTAGCCATTAATTAGTATCAGCATGAAAAACTATCTAGTAGTTCATGTCTCCGGTGCATTAATGGTGCACCAAAGGCGGATGACAATTAAATAAGTGGATAGAAACTACTAGATAGTTTGTGATAGAAAAAGATAAAGGTTAAGTCTTACCTCGCACATTCCTAGCCCTTGTACATCTTCAGGTAGTTTCATTGCAGCCAACTTCCCGTAAGTGCAATCCCTTCGAAAACCAATGATCGGAGGCACGACGAACTGGTGGAAGTGAGTTCCAGGGGGTGCCCAATATTGCTCTCTAGGGGTTATCCACTTGCCCACAATCCATGTCTATAAATTGGATCAGTTAGACATGAATGCTACAAATTGGGTCCTAAATAAACAAAAATGTGATAGCCTGATAGGTGTCATAATTTGATCTCATACCTTGCAATTTTGTGCTGCTTGATACTTAGTAACTTGAACCAAGTATTGTTGGCAATCAGCCGGTGCTTCCTTCTGTATTTTCTGAAATCTTTCTGTCGATAGTGTTAACATCTGTAGAGACCATTAAAATTGTATTAGTAGTCTGAATATTTTTGTTTTCCAGACACATTTTTGTCAAAATGGAATGAAATTAACTTACCATTACTCGAATTTTCTTTCGGCACAAATATAATGCAATAACTCTTCCAAGTTTTGATGTGGCTCCGGTTAAGAAAACCTCTTTCACATCCTCGGGGATTTCATTGAGTATAACTGCAGCTGTTAAGGTGTTTCCGTGCACAACCCGGACCTTTAGGTCAGGGTGCTTGTTGACAAAGAGAGTTCCACCACCATTGAGTGCTTCATTCTGCACATACCCAAAAAAAAAACGCTGTTATGAACTGAATTAAACTCTTATTCAGGGACTTGGTGTCAAAAATAGCGGGCTCCATGAATAGTAATCTGTGAACAGTACCATCCTCGTGCACAAGCAGCCGCCCATGCGGTGTGTTAACTAAATTAAAAAATTATTTTTATATTCGTGCACAGTGTTTTCCCAGATCTATAAATAAGCCCAGAAATCATTCAGAAAAATTCATCCCAGAAACAACAACTCCTCTATATATAGAAGTGAGAGAAAAATAGAGAGAGTATCTCCTTGTAAAGAGAGATTGTAATCCTCCTAAATTTTCCTCATAGTGAATTCTTCTATCCTTGCCCGTAGTTTTTACCCCAAATTCATTTAGGGGGTTTTCCATGTAAATCTGTATGTTTTTTATTACTTCCGTAATACTTTAGCTGCAGCTCTGCTCTATTAGGCCCGGGGTTTGTTCCCAACAGAATCATGATGTTATTTCTCGTGATTATGACTCATCATATTTACCTTATCCATGGTACGGTTCATTTCCAAATTACTTATGCAACTAATAAGTTGAAATGTCAGCACTTTTCATCATTTATAATTCTCAAAATAGGCAATAATGCACCCAAATACTAGACCCAAAAATCATGGACACGTGATGTGACACTACAAAATCACATCACTATATATGCATGCACATGAAAGTATCATGGTGACGTAAGATAAACCGCCACGTCATCTCTCCAGTGGCTTAGACGGGAAATTTGCATAGCTCTCTGGTTTCTGATCTTAAGACCTGCATGACAAAATTTGTTGGCTACGTGGCATCCAATTGTGGGCCCTTAGAAGATGACGTGTCATCAAAATCCCAGTACGGAAAAAGGCTCACTAGTGCTGACCTTCGGGCAGCAGCCAGCATGACGAACATTTTGAGTGGGTCCCACAGGAAGGGGAGAAACCATTATCCTTGTCTTTACGTGGATAGCATGCCCAAAATACTTATTTTTAATTTTTTTAATCATAATAATTTACTAAAAAAAGTTAATCATAATTATACACTTCTAATATATCTACAATTTTATTTAAAATATACAAATAACTACGTACAGTCTGTCAAACTTAATTATATGTTTTTTCTCATATAAAAGCAAACTATAATGGTGTGGATAGTATTAGATAAGGATGGTAATAAAATAGTCTCTGTGAAATTATTGTAGAAATAATCTGCAAATTAAGCTTTGTTAGCTTAATGGACTCTCAGCAAAAGTTTGACTAATGGAAGCTCATGGGCCATTTAAGTTTCAACGAAAGATGGATAGCTGATTAAAGATGGTGTCAACATCAAAACATGGTTTAAATGCAAATAAATACATGCTTTATGATGCATTATAACCAACTAGCTCTATGAGATTAAGTTAATTAACATTTTCATCCATCGTCTCAACATCCAATTACTCGATCTTATCAGATAGACAAAACTTTATTGAGTGGCTAAATACAAATTTTCACATGGTTGATATTCTCATTATTATGCACCTCATCTATTAAAGTATAGCGTCACTAGATTGTGATCTTTTAGTTGTTTATCAATTTAATGTCACTTTTTTGGTGATAAAATTGTGCCTAATACCCTAGATATTCAAGTGCTTCTTTTGTTGGATATGACACCATATAAAACTTTCTTTTTATTTTAAGAATAATTAAACACCATATAAAACTTGCGATATGATTTTGGCAGGAGCAATGAAGGAGACAGATTGATATTATAAATTTGCGTTCAAATTTGCGTTTCTAATGCTATTTAATCTAAGGTCAATGTTGAATTTAGTTAAATATTGACTGATGTTTTATTTTTTTTCAAGTGAGAAAGCATGTTAGGTTTCCTTTCGCTAGTTCTCCATGGAGGAATATCATGAAGGTAGACGTCAATCGTTTGCGGAAGCAGAGGAAGAATTTTCGATATTGTTCTTATAAACTCAAGAATTAATTGTAGCTAGAATTTCTGTGGAAAAAGTCGGAGGAAGATAATTTTCTCCCAAAAAGGAAGGTAAAGACAAACAATCATGGACCAAAGTGTCTCACCTGAATTTTTTTTTCGGCATATTTTATAAATAAATATCACAAGAAATAAGTGTTTTAAGACACCACTAAAGTACACATATGTGTTTATCATGTTTTTTTTCCCTTTTGAAGCAGATTGTTAGTGAGTGATCAATGATAATATATAAAGATAACATGCATGCGCTAGCACTATAAATGTGGATTATCACCAACAGCACACTTTATTAAGTATGTTAAACCAAAACTAGTGTGTTTAAAAAGAAGATTATCTCTAATTAGTATAGAAAAACTTTCGATCATGTGGTCTATCCTATAAGTCCTTCAGCTTTTTACGTCCCATCCTTCTTTCATTAACGCATACAGCAAAAAAGAAAAAAGAAAAAAGAAAAAAGAAAAAAGAAAGAAAAAAAAAGTTAGTCATCAGAGAGGAAAAAGGAACTTATATACTACTACAAAACACCTTATTAGCAACAGTTAATGAATTAACCAATACTAACAGGGCTTATAAGCAACGGTTTTCTATCGAATAATGTTATTTTTCTAATTGAAACGGTTCCACTATCTATATCTCAATTAAATCTGTAAAAAAAATTGAATGTTTCTTTTAATGAAAAGGGAGGGAAATGAAATTTTGGGTGCACTATGAAATCTGAAAAATTGGTACTCAAGGGAGGTCACTTAAAAAAAGAAAAAGAAAAAATTGGGTGAAGACGCGAATGGCTTTAATTATGTCGAGATCGATCTCCGATCGGATCTGCTGTCTTTCTCTCGCTCTTCCTCTCTGGTGCGTTTTGTATTTTCCTGCCTTAATTTCTGTTGCCTTGCCCTTTCTGAAAATTGATTTTATGTCTTATCTTGCTTTAGAGTTCTGAACTTAAATATGTTTAAGCAATTTTTTCACTTCGAATTTTGGATTTTTCTCAATTTTTACCAACTTGTGTTTATGATTGTTTTCTATTTATCTTCTCCGATCTAGTTCAAAAATTGCCCGCATCTAAATTCGGGAGCAGATTCATAGCGACCTACAGGTTTTTGCACAAAATCAAAAGGGTAAGAAATCTCTTTAACTCTTTTTATTCAACCGTTAATTTGTGGTACAAGCTAGCATTGCTGGAAGAATTGTTTGATATTCTTTTATTTAAAACATAGGTACATTTCATATTGTACTGGAGAAGGAAGAAAGTGACCAGATATTTGATCAAATAATGATTTTCGATTTTAAAGCTACGATGAACTACAGTGTACAAAATGCAAGGTCATTGAGCATGGGTATATAATTTATTTCATTTTGATTACGTTAAACATGTGCCTGAATATTTGCATTTGATGATATATAATTTAAACTTGATGTAAACAACTTAATGATTTTATTTTCATTAAAAGTTATTCTTGTTAGTCCATCTGAGAATGAAGATAAGGTTGAAGATCAAATCATCATGGCGAAGGATGGCATGACTAAATAGAATAAAATTGTTTTTTTTTTTTTTACTCCTTGTCTTTGTATTGAATTGATACAATGCCAAATTTCTGGCATCTAAAAATGTGAATTGAACTGATTTGTTTATTGTTATGACAAATCCCCAGGATCAATTAATATTAATCAAAAGTTTGAAAATATCGAGAACACACGAACATAAAGATATACGTGGTTTGGCTTGTGGCATACGTCCATGCGCGAATGAGGAGAATAGCTTTACTAAATTATGAGGAATACAATTTGAAGCTCTCAATCACTCAATCTCAAATAACACCCTAAAAACCCAATACAACTCTCTCAAATAAAAAAAATAAAAGAGAAACACATCAGACAGGCTTCACAAAAGAACTCTCTCTTCTTGACTGGTGCTCTGTAGATTGATGATTCTAATTAGCTTGAAAAACTGTAGATATATTGCCTTGAAGACACCAACTCCTTGCTGTCCATGGAATAGGAGTTCTAATGAGAATAGAAGTTCACATGTCCTAAAGCTCAACAAGAGTCAAAGTAGGAATAAACCTCTAATATGATTCGATGTGCAAATTCTAATATAAGTAGGACTTTGATATACAAAACAATTAGAATTACAACTTAGGCTCAATAAGAGCCCATGGCCAATTGGCACTACTATCCATCAATCAACTAATTACTAACTCATACTCTTGATCAAAACAAACCAAGCCAAAAAAGAAACTCTCAAAGCAATATGGATTTGAGTATTTGAGGCAACCTATAATAAATCTCCACCTTGATGCAAATACATAAAAAATTCCTCACTCTAAAAAAAGCTAACTTACTCCACCTTCTCCAATAGCCCCACAGGGCATTAAGTGCGGCACATATCGATCGAGTCCAAGCCCTGCTTGAACTTGCCAACTAAAAGAGGCCTCCTCAACAAATCGACTGAATTATCCGCACGACGACCATAACTCTTAGCGAAGTCATCACCTGAAGTAGTTCCTGAATAGGTAAAAGGCATAAAATTGTCAACCGACAATGCATAAGCTACAGTATCTTCATATCTTCGCGGTGGTCGAATATCTCGTCTAGACCGATCTCTAGTAATAGTATATTCTCGCTCTTCCTGCTGCTGCTGAGGTGCTTCATCTATTTGAACGTGATCTGGTTGTTGAACTCTCGTAGTCTTATCCTGCTAAAAAGCTGAATCACGAATTTCTAACTCCACCTTATGTCTTGTAGTGCATGCCTTATCATCAACTAAAACTGGTGACTATTTTTAGTGGAACATAGTAGACTCATCAAAAGCGACATCACAGCTGATAAAAATCTTAGAAGACTTCGGATCATGACACCACAACCTAAAACCCTTAACACCCAACACATAACTTACGAATATGCACTTCTTTGCTCGAGGCTCAAATTTCTCTTGACTGACATACGTATATGCAGGGTAACCAAATATTCTAAGATTAGGCTTACCAGACCAAACCTCCTCTGGAGTTTTACAACCAATAGCAGTAGATAGCGACCGATTCACGAAGGAACAAGCCGTATTCACCGCTTCCACCCAGTTTTCCTTGCCTAAGCCTGCATTGAACATCATACAATGAGCTTTCTCCAAAAGAGTTTTGTTCAAACGTTTTGCCAATCCATGCTGTTGCGGTGTGTGAGGGACTGTACGATATCTAACAATTCCCTCCTTCTTGCTGAACTCATTAAATTCTCCTCCACAACACTCAAAACTATTATCAGTTCTAAGCCTCTTAATTAGTCTCCCAGTTTGCTTCTCAATCAAAGAGTTCTACTACTTGAAAGTCACAAACACCTCATCTTTATGTCTCAAAAAGTAGACCCAAACCTTCCTGAAGTAGTCATCAATAAAGGTCCACAAATATCTCGAACTGCCACCCTTCGAGGCAACTTGAGAAGGTCCCTAAAAATTTAAATGAATATAATCCAAAGTACCTTTAGTTTGATGCACTGCTATACTGAAGCTGACTCTTTTTTGATTCCCGAAGATGCAATGCTCACAGAATCTTAATTTTCATGTACTATGTCCACATAAAAGACCTTTTTTGCTCAACTTGGCCAATACTCGCTCACTCATATAACCAAGTGTTATATGTCATAATCTAATAGTATCAGCTCCTGATATCGATGATGTAACTACAGCCGAACCGGTAGCAGTAGGACCTTGCTAAATATACAAGCTGCCAATCTTCTTTCCTTTCATAACCACAAGAGAGCATTTTGTAACCCTAAGAACTCTACCTTCACCTAAAAAATTACACCCAAGTCTATCAAGAGTGTCCAAAGAGATGAGATTCTTCCTTAAACCTAGAACATGCCTAACATCAGTTAAAGTCTTGATGACTCCATCATGCATCTTAATCTAAATTGTGCATTTCCCAACAGTCCTACATGAGACGTTATTCCCCGTAAGAACAACTCTACCATTATAGCTTCATAAGTGGTGAACCATTCCCGATTAGGACACATATGATAGGAACAACCCGAATCTAAAATCTAATCGTCCATACTCCTGTTTTTATCACCTGTAACCAACAAAATTGCATCTTCAGCAATATCAACATCAGCAGAGTCCTCCTCAGATTTTTCTTCATACTCTTCTTGTTTATTCTTATTCTTCAATCTGTAAATATCGGTCTTAATGTGTCCTTTCTTCTTGCAATATCTCCAGGTCAGATTTTTGTGCTTCGACTTATACCTGTTACTTCCAAAGCCCCTTCCTTCCGATCTTCCTCGAATAAATAAGCTATCAGCTTTATCGCCACTTTCCCTTGTGGTTAACTCTTTATTGATCTTCTCCTTATTCAACAGTACTCTTTGATGTCCTTAATCCTAATAGAATCTAGACCGTAAATCATAGTATCCAAGAAGTGCTTGTAGAAATGCGGCAAAGAACACAATAACACTAGGGCTTGATCTTCATCATCAATCTTAAAATCAATCTTACTCAAATATGTAATCACAGAATTAAATTTACCAATATGAGACTGATGGGTGTTCCTTCCGACATTAGAAGTGTGTACAAATGCTGCTTCAAAAGGAGGCGATTAGTGAGCGACTTTGTCAACTACAAATCTTCTAATTTAGACCACAAATCAGCAGCTGTCTTCTTAGTGAGAACTTCTTGTAAAATTTCATTTGCCAAACATAACTACATCATTGTGAGAGATTTATCATCCAACTTGTTCCAATCTTCCTTCATCATTGTAGCCCGTTTCTTCGACTTCTCAAATAAAGCCTTCTTCAATTCACTCCGCGTCAACATGGCGATCATCCTAACTTGTCAAAGGCTGAAATTGATGTTACCATCAAACTTCTCAATATCCCAGTTCGTAGTGGTTCTCGTCAAACTTCTCGATATCCCAGTTCTTAGTGGTTCTCGTCATCTTCTTGTCTAATCGATAGCTGAGGGCTTTGATACCAATTTGTTACGACAAATCCCCAGGATCAACTAATATCTATTAAACGAAAGCATGAAAAATATCGTGAACACACAAACACAAACATATAGGTGGTTCGGCTTGTAGCCTACGTCCATATGCAGAGGAGAAGAATAGTTTTACTAAATTGTGAAGAATACAATGTGAAGATCTCTCAATCACTCAATCCCAAATGACCCCATAAAAACCTAATACAACTCTCTCAAATGAAATAACAAAGGAGAAAAATATCAAATAGGTTTCTCAAAAGAACTCTCTCCACTTGATTGGTACTCTGTAGATTGATGATTCTAATTGGCTTGAAAGACTATACATATATATAGCCTTGAAGACCTCAACTCCTTGATGTCTACGGAATAGGAGCTCTAATGGGGATAAAAGTTCATATATCCTAACGCCCGACAAGAGTCCAAGTAAGAATAAACTTCTAAAATGAGTAGATGTGCAAATTCTAATTTAAGTAGAACTTTAATATCCAAAATAATTAGAATTATAACTCAGGCCCAATAAAAGCCCATGACCAATGGGCCCTATGACCCATCAATTAATTAATCACCAACTCATACTCTTGATCAAAACAAACCAAACTAAAAAATAAACTCCTAAAGCAATATGGATTTGAATATTTAAGGAAACCTATAATATTTATTAATTATTAATTCTTGCGTCAATCTCACCATGATCGTAACTTTGTGTGTCAGTTTTAATTATTATATTATTATCAATGGATGTAAATGTTACACAAGCAGTGGATAATGATGATACAAGATGTCATGACAATAAAAGGTAAGTCGCATATTTAATGTACAAATAATTTGGAATTAATAATGTGGATTTTTTTTATTAAAAATAGTCTAATAGCAACGGTTGTACACCTTTGCAATTAGTTGATTGCAACGACTTTATTAAAAACGGACTATTTGTAACAGTAGCAATCGTTGCTAATGTATTAGCAATGGTTTGAACCGTTACACATACACCTATTAACAGCGGTTGCAACCGTTTTTAATAGGGCCTTTTGTAGTGGTAAATTATATGTGAAAATGAAAAATATTTGATAAAATAGTTGGAATAAGATGTACAGGGGGCCTCATTTAATTACATCAGCGGTGTCATATATACATGACATGGAGAAAAATAATATCAAGAGTTGTTACCGTAAATATATTGCTTTTGATACTAATGTATATATTATTTATTAGTAAAACCAAAATGGCTAAATTGAATTAGAACTTTATCTTTAATTACCATCCAAGGTAAGATAGCGTTGTGCCAAAAATCCGAACTTAGAGAGTGGTGACCACGTGTATCACGAGTCAACACGATCGAGCCCTGACCAAAGAACGAGTCCCGACGTCCATCTGAGGCAGAGCAGTGGGTCCCCGTTGCGTTGGCTCCGCCATCTCAGCCCTAGCTAATTAGCTCGTCTTCCCCACAAAGGAAAAAAGATAAAATCAAACGGTCGACGCGTGAGCTAGAGAATCTTAACTAATTCATAAGAGAGGCATCTATGCCATCATCTGGCACATCTTGTCTATGTTCTCTTTAGCTGGCATAAACATGCGGAAATACCTCCGCCAATCAAGAGGGACGCATAGACAATTCAATTGTAAATGAAACTTCCTTATAAATCTCCCTCGACCAATGAGATCATGTCACATGTTCTTCTTCTTTTCCTGATTTATCCCTCCAAATCAGCAAAGAAAGAGGTATGCATAGTAAGAAAAATATGTACCAATGTGTTTGGTTTGACGTAGTTGGAACAACATTGTTCCAACTACATCAAAAATTTCGTAAGTGTGTTTGGTTAAACGTTGTTGCAACAACTAAAAGTTATTATAACGACAAAATAAGCTAAAAATAAAGGTGTCGGAACAAACTCAAGTTAAGAGTGTTCCAATACCCATTGGAAAAGCATGATGCTTATAAAAATATTTTTTGTTTCGACTCCTTCCAAACCAAACACATTATTTACTATATTAATTTCTATCTTATATATTTTTCTACCATATTTCTGTAACTTTCTTCTCCAAGTTACTTAGTTTTGGAGAGTCATCAGAGTAGCCAGCTTCGATACCTTCTAACCATCTGTTCGTCTTGCAGGTGGAGGCCTAGCATGAAGATCAGTCAACGGTGAGTCGGAGATCCCTCAACATCAACTCCCATCATAGAGATTGAATAAAATAGATTTATTTTTTGTACTATCTTCAAAAACATATTCTTCCATTGAATATATTTTTTATGAAAAGTACGCATACTCTATATCTTCGATTCAAGGAGTTCCCCTACGTACACTATCTTAGATTTGACAGAAATACTCTAGTAATCTTAAATATAAAAGCAATTTCATGTAAATACTTACGACTCATATCTGATGGGTTGGGTTGGGCCTGAAGACACGATATAGGATCAGGTCTTCTATTCACATGTAATGCGGACATGTGGTAGAGCTGATTAAACTTCTTCAGTAAGGATTTATCAAGGGAGCCATATACGTCATTCAATAGACATCAATATCTAATTTGGGCCCAATTTTTAAGCAAAAAATTTAAAGTACCATGTATCGAAGTCATCTCTTATTTAAATCCATCACTTTTATTTTATCTTATTCAATATGAGAATTCTCAACAATATTTCCATTCATGCATGATTTGTTCGATGTGTTCTTAATTGGGCCCACATATAACGTTAGCTCTGATTAGATTTGTTGGGGAAGTAATCGAACTCGACGTAGAGTTAGTAAGTCTTAAATAGAGACTAGAAACTAATTTTTAACCCAAAAGTTTAAGTTATTAGGTATTGGCCTCAATTCCTATTTAAACACATCACTTTTTCTTATCGTACCCAATGTGAAGATATACTCATATATAAATTCTCAACACTAATGAATATGTTAGTGAAAAATAACATATAATAGTAAGGAACTTAGTTAAATTATTCTTTCTTAATTATTAATTTCTTACAATTGGGGGCAAGGGCGGTTTAGGGTATCACAATCCTCATTTGAATTTTCTTTGGTTACATATGTGTTCGTTCAGACACTCTACATATGAGCATTTATAGAGTCAAAAATTGAAACAATATCAATGTGAATTGGTCGATACACCACTAGCTTTTTCGGGTTCTCACTTTCTATTTCATTTATAAATCTTCTGACGTAAAAGCCTATTTCCAACATGAGCATCCACAAGTAGCCTATTGCATTAGAATAAAGGGTTCATTTTAGCCTATTCCTCCCTCCACAAACAATATCAATACCTACATTAAGTTTAAACTTAAGTTTTGGTCAAATTGATGAATTAGATATTGATCTCAACTTTGCCTGCCAACATCTGTATGATGTCCATTTCTCTCGCTGGCATCCATCATCTCTGAAAACCGATGGACAGTGATGGATCAGAACACTAGTAAAAAACGACGCATCCTATACGAACTATTTTAGACGGAAAAAATTCCGTCTAGGATGACAACAAACTAGACAGAAATTATTCCGTCTAGTATAATCCGTCTAGGATGAAACATCCTAGACGGAAAGCTGTCTACCTTAGTCTTTGTAGACGGAATATTGATTTTTATTTTTTTCTTGTGGGTCCCACCATTTTAGACGGAATTTTTCGTCTAGGATATATCCTAGATGGAAATTTCCATCTAGGATGGTGGGACCCAAGAGAAAAAAACAAAATCGAAAAACTCTGCCGCCTCATATTTCAAAACTCGAAAATTCTAGATACAAACCCCTGCCTCCGCTGCTCCCATCGTGCCACCATGCTGCTACTCCCATCAAGCCACCGTGCCGCCGCTACTGTCTCGCTGTTGTGCTGCCGCTGCCACCTTGCCTCGCGTTGCCATTGCTGCACCCTCGTCGCCTTGCCGCCAGTCCACGCCGTGCCGCCGCTGCACTCGCTACTGCTCCCTCGCCGCCGCACCCGCGCCACCTTGCTGCTGCTCCATCCCCACCGCCTTGCCGAACACCTCTCCACCGCCGCACCCGCGCCACCTTGCTGCTGCTCCATCCCCACCGCCTTGCCGAACACCTCTCCACCTGCCTCCGCCGCCGACCACTGTGACGACTAGAACTCGTCTAAGCTGAGATGAACAGTGAAACATCCAAATCTGAAATTTTGAGGTATTCTTTTGCATTTTTATTTTTATGAAAATTTATGCTTGAATCACATCTCTTTTTCTAAATGCAAATCTGTCAGGGACGGAGTTGCTGCGCAAAAGTCGCCGGTCGAACCCATATCATCCTCTCACTCATTTAAGGTATGCTTCATAAGAAATATTAAATTTTTTATAATTTTCGCTGTTTATTATTCAATTATATTTGTGTTACCCACCCTAATCAAGTTACATTTTGCCCTTCATAACAATTGATTGTTGAAACCCTAATTTAAACCATAATAACATTAATTGAACTACATTTAGCCCTAATTGAACAAATTTTAGAAATTAACCGTAAGTGGAAACCCTAATGGATAATGTTTGATTTGTCGAACAATTAATTTTTTTTTGAAAATAGTGTGATATATAACACAATAATGTGTTATATATCTAATTTAGGTGAATAAAAAATAATTAACATTATCTTATACCCCGTCTAATAATTATTGTCATTTTTTTGGACTTCTAATATAAGATAGACGACTTAGTTTGGATATGAAACTAAGTTTTCCATCCAAAAAGGGAACGTGTATCTTATATTATAAGTAGAAAGAAATGTCATTAATTGTTGGATCTATATTTCTCGGACAGTTTAGGAATATAGTAGTGCATACATCTAACTCTGTATACTTTGTATGTTTTTCATTTCTTAAAAATTTCGGCAGCACGTACCTGTTGCTCTCCGTGTACAATAAGCGTATGTTGTTCTGCGTTTTGATTTATTGCCAATATGCATTATAACATCCGCACAGTGTACAAGGAGAACAACAGGTAGGTGCTGCCAAAAGTTTTAAGAAATGAAAACATACAAAGTATATGAAGTTGGATGTAAGCACTACTATATTCTAAATGGGATAGAAGCCATCCTATGACAACTGCTAGAATGTCCTAATTAGTCTCTATACCCTTATTCCATTTCAAACCTACCTCAATTAGCCCAACTTAAATGTTATACCATACACAAGTGCTAATTAACCTAACTTAATTAAGTGCTCCTGCTACAATTAAATATGATTAAGTATGTAATCATTTAATTCAAGTATCCATCCAATAGTCCAAAAATGCAATTTAGCATACTCTAAATTTTTTAACTTAAGCTTGAGGGAACTAAACCAACAAATCCACTACTCCTTAACCAAGATAGAGCTCACTCCCCTAAATTTTCAGATTTTCTTACTCAAAAACATTTTCATTAATTGCAAATCATTGTAAATCTTATGCTAGGTGAGATAAGGTAAAGTTTAAGAGATATTGTGAGACACCTACATAGTTGTGGAGTTGGGTGTTTGGGGGGGTGCATGTGATATGCAACACCCCAAAGTTCAAGAGGGTTTTGTGAAATTAACACTACCAAAAAAGATACTGACAAGTACGTATGCATCATGTTTAAGGATGATGTGTGTATGTATATATATTATTTTGAATAGTTAAAAATTTATTAGTATATTACCAATAGATTAATTAATATTTCTAATTATATATTACCTACAGATGAGGAAAATTCTGGATAAGTCATGGATAGATATTCCTAGGATTGAACGGTATCATGATCGACGATATAAGGACGGATGTGAAGTGTAGGCGTTGAAAATTACTTATCAATACCCAAATGAGACTCCTGACGGTGGGTTGACAATCACGACCCATCCAACGATGAGATCGAGAACCGCTGACGACGTAATCACGCCGCAAAATGCACAAAGCGAGTTGACGAGCGCATGAAGCGAATTAGCAAGGCGTGCAAGTCAGTGAAGCGACGGATCATGGAATAAATCTAATGATGAAGCTTCAGATCAACGAGATTCGACAAGGCGAGTCGACCGGACTCGAACGTCGACGAGACAGAATCAACCAGACTCAAGCGTCGACGGAACT
>JBAKGM010000200.1:16360469-16371089 GCA_037177215.1 Asparagus racemosus
CCACTAGTGTTCTAATAAACCAATAACATCAAAAAGTGTTATCCTTGTTCCATTATCCCAATGAATAACACTATAAAATAGAATCCCAAAAATTATCCCATTATCCCCCCCCCAAATGTCCCAATGAATAACCCCCCCTTAGAGGTATCAAAGAATTCAGGAAAGTTCTGGAAATATTTTTGGAAATAGTTTGAAATAAATAAATATATAATATAGACATATAAATGTGATAAGCACTCTACTTTTCATTCTTTTTTTTACCAAAAACTGGATGGTAAAAGCAACAGGTGGATATAGTGGCGCACAAGAAAATTGGACAATTGGCGGCACAACAAATATTTTAAAAACAATAAAGCTACTTGCACTGATGCTCTGGATGACATGCATATTTACAATTTACAATAATTCATCGCTTGTTTGTTGGCATATTAAACCAAATTATCCAGAAGCTACCTGCCAATGTTTGCAAAAACAGTGAATTCTGCTAGTTTGCAAATACATGAATATCTGTACTACTAAAAAAGAAAGGAGAATGTTCTATAAAAGTATCTCCTTGTGCCAAATTAACCAACAAAAGGAAAACCAATGAGATCTTCAAAACAAGTACAGGGCAGGAGAAAAGCAGAAACAGCAGAGAGAGGAAATAGGGGAACTGGACGACAACGTGCTCAGCCTTACAAACAACTCAACCCATTGAACTTCTGCAAACTGACAACCCCAGGAGTAGCCATATTTAAATGCTTTACAATGTTAAAAAAATAGAAGCGGATTATTTAAGTCCAATCTTTTATTTCCCAACCAATTTAAACAACTTAACTAAATAAATCACATCAATACTACTTCCACACTTCCCAACAAATCAAACTAATTCCAGAACCTAATAAATCAAACTGAATTATAGATAAGCAATCCACCTAAAACTATTCAGCTATTATTAATGAACGGTTCTATTTAAGTCTTACAAAAACAAAAGAGAAATAGTCGTTTTCTATGACTTAAAACCTTGATTGGGTCTGTCATATTCCTGAATCATGGCATACCCGAGGAGGGTTGCTGTCTAACACGTGTCAGGCATGGTACATGAACTACAAAAAATAGTAATGCTTTACGGTCCAAACAAGCAAGTTCAAGGATAGAAACAAAAGAAATTTGTTGGCTTTTCCTGTCAACAAAATTACATGTTGTTTTAAACTGTTACCAATTTCATTTTCATTGATGAATTAATGAAGTTTGGCACTGTACAGAAATCGGGTGTGTCCAGATACAATGTACCATATAACATGGTGAAATTGTTGTACTAAGATACATTGAATCACATGGTGGAGTTGTCATTTATCCAGACAATGTACCACATGGTGGTGTCGTACTGCGCCTGCATAACATACCATATGTAATTCTCTATTGTAAGATTAAAGGGAAGCAAGCTAAATTAAGGTCTCCCATTTTCTCTCTCTACTCCAATATGATATTGGAGCAAGTTTATAAACATAGAGAACCTGTCTCTTTTTCCTAAACCTCGAAGCCACCATGGGGTTTCATGTTTTCTTCCTCGGCGGTCTCCTTTGATGACTAATCCATTCTATCACCATAAATTCCTCCTCCACAGCATCATTTTTGAAGAGTTTGGTCTCACATTGCTTCCTCTTCTAATCCCTTTTGTTTGAGATATCCTCAAAATTCAACCTCTGCATGGCGATTCCTAACGGTCTCGAAACACTCCTTAGCACATCATTTATGTCATCTATTACAACCCTGCCCCATGTCCATTCAACAAGGGGAAGATCAACGCTTTCTTCAGAAGGTGCGGTGACAATCGCTCGCATCGACTTCCAAGCCATAATAGTCTTTTTTATGATTTTCCTTTCGAACCCACTTTACACGCACACGTTCGCTAGGTGACCTCTCCCTTGTTAAAAATCTTTAAAAAATTTCCATGTCAGAGATCCTATTGTCTGCCTCCCTATCAGAGATCTTATTGTTTGCCTCCATGCCGAAGACCCTGTTGTTTGTCTCCATGTTGATGAACCTAAAGTTTGTCTCCATGTAAGAGATTCTATCATTTGGCTCCACGTCCATATCAATGTTGGAGAATCTATTATTTGTCTGAGTCATAAGATCTTTTTGATCTTCTAGATTTTCATATTACTACTAGTTACTTCCTCTTACAAGCATTTGTTGCCAAAATTTTGACAATGATTGTTGTTGAAGTTTGGATACAAACCATCAACATTTCAAGATTGACAGCTTTCTTTCAAGAAAAGTTTTTCGCATTTAATCGACGAGTTGCGCGCATAAGGCATGCTCCGGATTGAAGGGAGCAAAGAGAAATCAAATGCGTCTAGATACACTTTACCACATGGTGGGAGTATCATGTTTCTATGTGTAGAGAAATGTCATATGTCCAGATATAATATACAAGATGGTGGTGTTGTAATGTATTTAGAGAAATCAGGTGTGTCCAGATATATGTACCACTTGGTGAAATTTTCATGTGTCTAGATAGAATGTATCACATGTTGTTGCCATATATCCAGATACAAGGTATCACATAGTAGTGTTATAATGTACCTCGATACAATATACAACATGAAATATCTTTACTATAAATAGCCTTAAACAGGAAAGGGCTAATCCAGCTTTCTCATTCTCGCCCTAGCGCTTGGTTTGGTATGAGGTTTGAGGAGAGGGTGAAGGACAATATAAGAAGTAACGTACCACATGACAGTGTTATAATGTACCTCAATACAACATATAACATGTAATATCTCTACTATATATAAGCTTAAATAGAAAAGGGATAATCCAGCTTTCTCATTTTCTCCCTAACACTTGGTTCGGTAGGAGGTTTGAGCAGAGGTGTGGGACAATATAAGAAGTTAAGTTTGGTTGGGGGGTTTTGGCGAGTAGAGTCGGGGGAGGCTGGGACGAGGTTAGCCCCCCCCCAAAAAAAAATTTTATATTTCATATATGCGCCCATAAGCATAGGCATACTACGTAGTAATTTTTTTTTAAAAAAATTAAGCAAACAACATATTTCTTGTTTCAATTTAGAGTGCAACGGTAAATTAATCTATCTAGCTTTTTCAAAACAATGAACCCAAACAAACGTCACCTCAAAATATGCCCACCCACTCTTGTTGATTTGTTTTAGGCTAACATATCTTTTTCTCAACGCTTAAAGATCTCGTATTTTGTGGGTTTTGGGTTTTTTTGATATTGGTCCCGTAAACGGTAAATCTGACCTACTTTGGTACTAGTCATTCAAATCTTCATAGTTTGATATTAGTCTCTCAAATTTCATTGGTGTGTTGATACTAATCCATGTGGTTAGGTGTAAGTTACAAATGAAGAGAAATATGTCGTTAAAGTTAACTTTTTACTTGTAAAGATAGTTATACCCCCAGACCCAAGGTTTCAAATAGCGGCCAACATGTCAGTTTGGGAGCTTCAACGCCAGGATATCATGCTTCCAATGTCACATAGTGTTTTGAGGGAAAATATCGTGACATGTCGGACATATCGGCCGATATGTCAGCCTCCAAATATCGACCGATATGCTGATCTTTAAGACCTTGCTCTTTTGGGGTCAAATTTAAAACCCAAAATCCAAATCTGATTATCCAATTGTTATGTTCCTAATTAAAGAACCAGATAGCCAAGTTTAAGGCAAAATTGTGCCCCAAAAATAAACTGCTCTACTCCTCATTCGCTTCCTCTCTAGGGCAAAGTTGACTGAGTGATCGCCGCCAAATATCAACATCGGATTAATGTTACAACGACGAAGGGTTTTAAGGCTTCCCTCCCTAGTTCTCTCTCTGTTTGTATTCTCTCTCTCGTTCTATCTCTCTCTAGCTCACTTTCTCTTGCAATCAAGAAGCAAATTTCTAGAATCAGTTAGTGATCCTAAACACCATATTCTATTTACATTTTGTATGCTTAGACAATGTATTTCATTAAGTATATTTAGATTGCATTTAGGACATTGTTTTATCTATGCACACCACCCGATATTATGACAATCTGATAATTACTATATCCCAAATTTCCGCAATCCGACATGGATTTTAGTCGTCTGACATATCCCTGACATCCGACATTTAAAATATTGCCCAGAACCAATAACAAACCCACTTAAACCCAATATACCCGACCCATTTCACCCTTAAGCCAACGAATTGGCCTCAACAATAATCCCATTATCAACCCAAAACTTCTCAGAAATCGTGGGTACATCATCTCCCCAAGTAATCAAATAAGTAGGCATATACGTATTATTGGCATTTGTGAATTCTCCCTTGTAGTTTTGATTCGATAAGTTGTATTATGTAGGTAATAGAAGTTGTTATAACAAGAGCAATAACTTGGAAGGAGATGAGATCGTCGATGGGGAGGTTAGAGGAGCTGGGGAGAGGGAGATTGGAAGGAGCAATGGAGAGGGAGGGAGTTGTTGGAGTAGCCTAGGGCAGTGGTGGGGTTGAAGGAGATCACATCGTTTGGTGGGGTGAATTAAACTGCAGGGATATATTGGTAAATGACCCTCCATAGTTAGGGCTAACCCAATCATGGTTTAGGGTTTTAAAAGAAAACCTAACAGAGGGGCTAATATCAGCACACAAATGCAATTTGAGGACCAAATATCAAAATATGAAGATTAAAGGGACTAATATCAAAATAGGTCAAATTTAAGGGACTAATATCGAAAAAAAACCCTTTTAATATTAGTCCCTAAAGTCTTTAAATCTTAAAAACAATTCCTCAAATTATTGAAATTGCTATTAGGTCCAATTTCTAAACCTTATGGTGCTACGGTAAGAATTTACTTTGAACCAACTTATAAGAAGTAGATAATCCAATCGCAATATTAATGATTTAATGGACTAATTTGAAATAACTTATAATAGCTAGGGGAGCTATTAGCAATTTCAATGATTTGAGAGACTAATTTCAAAACATAAAAATTAAGGGACTAATATGGTAAAATAGTTTTTTTTATTTAATAACTTGTAATGAATAAATAAAGTAAAAAAGTAACATTTGTGATTTCAAGGAATACACGAGCATGTCAATGATTATTAAACATATTGTACTATTCTATTTGTGATTTCAAAGAATGTATATGAGCATGTTATTGTTCTAAGCAGGAAGAGCATTTAAATTGATTTTTCTTAACTTGTGATAATTCATTGAGTTATACTAGAGCCTTTACCGTAAACTTAATAACAAGGGACAATCTTTTTACAATTAACAAAATGAAAGATGATTTCATTTGCTCATTCGTGACACTAAGCCCCTCCCCCAACCAAACAATCCTGGACTCGTCTCTAAGGGGAGGTGAGGGGAAAAAACAAGTTTGAAATGGCTATTGTTCACAATCCCCCAAATTGGAGGGACATTGAACAATAGCTGAGCATGGACAAAAGAGCTATCTAATAATGCTTTATACCCTCAAATTTTGTCATAATCCCCAAATCACAACTCCTTGTCAAAAGCCCTATCACAATAATGTCAACCACACTCTTAGACTGGCTTTTCTACCGTGGTTATTATTAGCTTAAGGCTAAATAACAAAGCATTGCTAGCAAACAAGTAAAAATAGCCGAGTGACAGCGCCATTTGAACTCAAGCTTGCACTGAAAGCAGACCAAGAGCTGAAAGTTTTTCTATCTAGAACATATAAGAGTTATTTAGTTCTTTTCTTGTAAAGAAAATATACTCAATAAAAAGGATATTATTGTACTTTATCTAACTTATCACTCACATCACTTCCCATCCCCTCAACCAAGTAGTGCCTTCTTTATTTAGTTTCAAGCACCGAATATTCATTCTACCTAGTTGATTGACATATGTAGCCTACAAACCGAAAAGAATGAGTAATTTGATGTACAACTATGAGTAATTTGTATGAAGAAATTGTTTTACGATTTGGTAAGTGAAATTATTTATATTGACATCTTTTTCATATGGACATTCTTAAACATGTTCCTCCATGCTTGTTAGTTTATCTTAAAAAAACTTTTTGTGTGGTGCGCCTCGCTTCGACGAGGCGAGTGCATCACTTTGCGCACGGTGTGGGCAAAGGGACTTTGCGGTCCGCATTGTGGCTTGCGCCTTGATAATAACGGTACATCATATATGGTTATATGAATAACTCCACTATGCGAGATATTGTATTTGCACATAACTTATTTCGCTATGCTCCTCCTCAAGCCAAAGAATGACATACATGCCCAACTTGTCACATATGACTGAAAAACTTTTCCTAGAAGAAAAACCATCAATCTTGAAAATGATCATGGTTTTTGTCCAATCTTGGTACTTTATAAGCAAAAGTATCAATAGAAACTTTAGGACAAAACCTGGATTAGTCAAGGTATCCAGTAGTAATCTGAAGGTCCACAAATTTTGCAACATGATGAGACAATAAGATCTCCAATATGGAGACATGCAGTAGCATCTCCGACATAGAGACAATAACTAGAAGATCTCCGACACGGAGACAAGAACTAGAACTTCCGAAATGGAGACTGACAATAAAATCTCTGACATGGAGATGGACAATAAGACCACAAATGTGGAGACAAATTGTAAAATCCCCAGTGTGGGGACAGGAAAAGGATCTCAAGGATCTCCAACATGGAGACAAACAATAGAAACCAATATCGAAAGAAGCAGCGAGATCTCCGACATGAAGACAAACAATAAGGTCTCTGACATAGAGACAAGCAGTAGAATCTCCCATATACCACAAGCAACAAGATCTCTGACATGGTGACAAACAATAGGATCCCTGAGATGGAGACAATAAATAAGATCACATGCAGATAGGTAGTAAAATGAAAGCATCACCGCCAACTAGGTGTAAAGGAGCAGATAATAGCATGCTTCGTTTTCTGCTTGATGATCAGTTCAGGTCTCAGGTTCACCATGCATGCTCCCACACGATCAGTAAAATCCTGATGGCAATGGTGATGGCATCCTTGAGATCAAAACCAAGTGTGTAGCGTGTGGGATGATGTTTGATCAATTGACAACTTTAAGGACCGACCCTCGATTACATTTTAGTCCTGACTTCTTGCAAATGACTTTAATGGGGGTACTAAGTGATGCCGTCAATGTGAAGATGACAAAGAAGCGGGGGAAGCATGGGGATAGCACTTGTGATGCAGTCTCCTCGACGCTCCCGAGGTGTAGGAAGAAGAGGGGTTCTCTTGATCTCAGATTTTTCTCTGGTACCATGTTGAAATCAAGGGTCAGAATGAAAAAGGCTTGGCTAGCTCTCTCTCAACTTCAAAGTTATTTATAGTAGAGAAATTACATTTGTTACATTATACCTAGACACATGTAACTTCACCATGGTGGTATATCGTATCTAGACATGACAACATCATGTGATACATTGTATCCAGACGCATGACAATTCAATGCGGTACATTGAATCTAAACACATCTAATTTCTCTATAGGAGTATAGAAAAGTTAATATTCTAAGTCTCCAATTTTTTCTTTCATAATGAAATTTCATATTGTTTTAGTTTCCACTTTATAAGAATCCAACCTGCAGATAACTTTTTCATAATTAATAGTGCAAGAGCTCTTGTAGATTAAGACATAAGTAACATCATACATATGAAACCAAAATATATTATAACCAGCGTGAACTGTAAAACTGGGAAGATAAAAAAAATGGACATTTAGTCAATGCTGACATGGGAATAATTAACCGTGAGGAAGCAAAATCAAATTACTAATAATTTGACATATACTACTCACAAAACTTGCAGAGATCTAATACCCTTCATATCTAATATTTTTATCCTATAACACAGTCACTGTAATTATCATCTATATAGTGTTGAGCTAAGTTTTGAGTAATTGCACTTACCAGTCCAATGCATTGTCCCACCCAAGGGCAGTGATGATCGAAGCGTTGTACGCAATTGTTGCAGATTGAACAGTGGGAACACCGAGGAGGGCGATAAAGCATGCAAGTATCACAATACTTAATTTTCACTGTCATACCATTGACAATGACATCCTTTGTTCGAGGTAAACGTAACTGTGGAGTTTGAACTCCCCCAACTTCAATATTGCCATCAAAACCTTCAGGCTCTGGAGGGTGCGCATTACGAGGAATGATACCCGGATCTCTTCCAGAGGTTAGCAGTAGGAGAGCTAGATCCTGGAAAAAGAACCCTATAAGAAACCTTCTCTTCATACCATGAGACACCAACATAAAAGGAAACAGGGCAGATTTGAGTAAAAATGTTCTAATTTCTAAAAGAAATGAACACAATTTTAAAACGAGTGTCATAAGATATACTTTTTTAAATCCATTACAGATCTACATGAAAGGGAAAAGGATAAAGATGTAATAACTTTTAAAAAGAACAGCATGTGTTTTCTTAAATTCTAGATCATTGAATGATTGCCATTGAGAACAATTCTGAAGTGTAACTTTAAGCTTTGGAAATTTCCGAATCTACAGGTCAGGAGCTCTTAATACACCAAGTGGAACATAGCTTTTTGCTCTAAACACCACATTAAAAATCAAATATATTTTTTGCTCCATTTCTTTCTCCTTGGATCCAGATGATGTCATGCCATGACTGTTAGTCCTATTCAGCTTAACCAAATCAACATACAAAAGTCCAAACCAATATCACATGTACCTTTAGACAATAGCAATCAATAACTGCATTGACAAAATTGGAACATGGTCTACTAAGTGCGCAGCATCTGGTTTAACTGGCCTACTTGTGAGTTATGAATAATATTTAATATTACCCTGCTCAGTAGTTGGTATTTGGTAATTCTCTTTTTATCAACTTGAAGTGTTCCTCTTCGCAACCACAACCAGTACACACGATTTTTTTTGTAAAGCAATATTATGTTGCCAGATTTGCAGCATATATTTCAATTAGCTAGGGGCCAAATTTTTATCTCAAAAGGTCATGGCCAAAATAGAAAAATATCAAGTTAAAGCCAACTTGAGTATTTAACATTTAACAACTAAAAGAAGTGTAGATATGGATCAACAGAGCCCTAGTTTACTTTTGCAATCCATGTTAATCCAGAGGCAGAGATTTACTGTACAGAATTTGGATACCAAAAGCTCCAGGACGTATGTAACACACCTTATCATGAAAAACCCTTAGGCTTCACCACACAAAAAAAATTCAGAGGAATGGTGTTAATTTCAGTTTCCAGATCCGTGTTGTTGATCCATACATGACTAACCCAAAACCTTCCTAGTTATTAATCAGCTCAAGAACTTCTAGAAGAGAGAATTGAACCATAACCCTTTAGGTGAACATACTAATATTAGATTTAAAACAATAACCACCAAGGCCGATTATCTTTTTGTGTTTGAACCCTAAGTTTTTATTCAATGTTTTTTATTACCTACTTGAAACTTCTTTATTATTTTCATACATTTTGATTTATTTAATTAAATCACAGATTCAAATTGGGCTAATAGCTTGAACCCCATTGACCGAACCCATTCCATGTATGAGTCATGTTTCATCAGTTGTTATTCATGCCTACTATGCCTGGTATATATGCGCATATCAACCTGAGGGGTTAGATCAAGATTGCCACACCTACAAGAAAGTTGGATAGAGGTTAAAAGGAGATCACAAGGTACCAGAGGCGGAGCCAAGGTGGGCCCAAAGGGGCCTTGGCCCCACCTTGAAATGATAAGAAAATCAAGTACGGGTCGCTAACAGAGATTTTCTAGGGGCTAAACGCACAATTAAGACACTCAAATTTCACGACTGCAATTTTTTAATTAAAATTGATTTATATGTGTTCGTCTATCAAGAAGCTAGACATCCACGGTCAATAAAGAAACTGCAATGGAAAAAATTAGAAACAAAGCTGCAATAGTATGAATTGGCTTGTTAAAGATGATCAACCCATAACCAAAGTAGATAATAGTTCCAAAAGTAGCAAGGTCTTGCGATTCGACAAATTTACTAGACAGTGATACAGACCTCAAGGATTTATTTCCATAGAGACAGAAGCAATTCTATAACCTTCAGTTATATGACAACAATCGACAGACCATTTCGCTGACTAAGAAATTCTAAGCCTGCTTTTATTTAGATTGCAAAGGGAAAGACATTATGAATAATCAAATGATTTGATTTTAAAAACAATAATGCAAATAGAATGATCATTTGAATGGAAGATGGATATTTTTATATCCTTCGGTGTATAATTTGGTGAACTTGACACTAATCTTGCACTTTGTAATGGCAAGTGTTAAAAAAGTATTTTTGTCAATGAAATTTATTAAGAATGACCATGGAAACTGGGAGATGAGTATATAATGATTGTTTTGATTCCTTATATTACAACAAAAAAAATATTATGTTTTGTAGCACTGATAAGGAAGATGTCATGAAATTGTTCTAAGAAGTAGAAACAAGCAGAATGCTATTGTAAATAATACCTTCCAATTTGAAATTTGATTTTAAAAGAAATGATGCGTAGATACTAATCAATCATGGAAAAAATTATATTGTGTTTAATTTTTATTTTTTTGGGGAGGGGGGGGGGGGGGGGGGGGGGGGGGGGGGGGGGGGGGGGGGGGGGGGGGGGGGGGGGGGGGGGGGGG
>JBAKGM010000200.1:16374152-16403841 GCA_037177215.1 Asparagus racemosus
CCCCCCCCCCCCCCCCCCCCCCCCCTCCAATTATCTATTTATCCAAAAATTAAAATACAATATTACAAAATAACATTCTTCACAAAAGAGCTAAATTTTCAACTTTAATGGCTTAAAATTCAAACAGGATGCAAATATTTTTATATTATGGGGAGCGAGTTGTAAATTTAGAAGGCTTTAGAATGCAATGTATCATATTGTTAGAGGTGCAATTGCCCTCCTAGCTTTAATGCGCATCCACCCTTGCAAGTAACTGATGATAATTTTTTATTTCTGAAAGGAGGCAACTTTATATGACCTAGTTGCTCAAAGATCACCTTTAAAATCTAGATTACATGCTTCATGTCGAGGTTAAGAAATTTAGTACTTGCAAACATGCTTAATACTAAACATCTTGTTTATCCCTTTATTGGAGGCTTATTGATCCATCCAATTTCATCACTGCCTTGGAGTTAGTTACCAGAACTTCCCCACTATAGAAATGTCACTAAAACAAGTACATATCTGCTAAGTTTCACCACCAACAATCATTGAATTGTATGAAGTTTCCAGTAAAAGAAAAAATCTGCACATTCCTTGCTCTCCTCAAACACCATAAAGAACCTAAAATGCCCAATATCAAAGAAACTCACCTTAATAAAAAAAAAATCACATCTTTCCAATGAAAACTAGCCAAATCTTCCTAAATAATCAACAGCACTGCCCCCCAAATGGCCAACTCAGCATTACCCAAAAACAAAATCAACACACTTAACCCTAATCCAACAAAATATTTCCTATAACAACAATAAACCCTCACAGATCGAACCGTAACTTACCAAATAAACCCAAAATCCTGCAACAAACCCTAGTGCTTTCCAAATTCAGCAAACAAATTAGAGATTAGAACGAGACAGACTCACATTGCTACCCTTCCAACCTTGGTAAACCCTAGGCTCCACCCTCGCCGTTTCAGCGGTTGCGGATCCGCGGGGTGGCGGAGCCCCGTACATTCCGCCGACCAAGATCCGGATCCGAATCCTATAGAGAATCTCCGCTCGAATCCGATCGGAAACGCCGTTATCGGAGCTCCGCTTAGATTGCGACCTCGGCCGCCGACCCGAACCTTTTCCTTTTTCCCCCCTCTTTTTCCTGGTGTGAGAGGACAACGAAGAGAGAGAAAAGGAGAGGCTAGCCTTGGCTGAGCGATGCACGTGGAGATGTTTGGAAACTTGGACCAAAGAAAGAGACCAACCCCATAAAAAAATTAATTTATTCAAATAATTTTTCTTAGTTTAATACTAATAGTTGATATTTGATTTGATAAGGATGTCTTAAGAATTTAATATTTGCTTGGTCGTTTAACTACTTAGATTAAGGACAAGGGTTAAGAGGTGAGGAAGAAAGGGACGGAGGCGAGGGAACATTTCTCCCTTTCGTCATGAGTTGTATATATTAGTATAAAAGTAATTACAAACCAATAAGCAATAATTTTGTGGGTTGATGACTCTGTTTCATCTGGTTAAATCACTTTGGATAGGGTTTAGAAAGTGGGCCCATTTGACAATGATGAAGGCATGTGGAGAGCAGAGGATGGAAAGTGCAATTGCATTTTATAACTTATTTGGTTGATTTGATGGAGATTCACGTCGTTATTTCTCTTTGATCAAGTTCATATGCAAAACCCTTTGGTTAATTCAAGTTAGTACTTGAACTCGGATAAGGACAAAAAGCCAAGCTGAAACAGTTGATCTAATGATTTTTACTATCTAAAGACATTTCGAGCTCTTATCTCATCTTCACGTAGGAAACTCTTTTCTTTGGTGCCAATGTATCATGAACACGCATTGAGGAAAAACTCGAAATGCCTTTTTAATGTTTGTTTTTTCATAATAATCTCGCAGCATTGCCAATTGTAGTAAGGTTTATGCATGTAAACTCAAAGTTTCATCCTCATTTGATTTTATACTCACCCTTTTAAAATAGCATTTAGCCTGTGAGCCCAAGTTTAATGCAATTTATAGTAATTTTCTATATTTTTGTTGAGTGGTAATGTTTTTTTAAATAGGGTAAAGTGGTAATGTTTGTAGTGCAGTTTTAAACTAGATGCTTAAACCACTAATAATTAGGAATTTTTTTCACCCTAATCGTGTCATGCCATTGCGAATTGTTGAGTTGTTTTCCTGTAAACCCAAACGTTAGCCTATTTGTTTATATACCCACCCACTCCTAAAAACATTTTTTTCTATAAACCCGATGTTTTCACACTATTACCTTCTAGACCCACCTTTCCAAATCACTCTTAGATCCAAAATTCCATCTAAAGTTTTATTTTCATCGATTTTCAAATCCATCCATTTCCACACAAAAAAAACCTTACAAACCCAAAGTCTACCTCTATTTTTTTTAACCATCCACTTTTAAAGTCACTTTTACACATAAAAAACTCCACTAAGTTGTTATACCTTGCTGTAATTTGCTATAAATTTTAATTCTAAGTGGTTAGATATATGATATATGTTCAAACCAAATATTCAAATCATTATTTTTTTTTCTTTTCACAATAATGATACGGTATCATGAACTATATATAGGTTTTTTGCATACAAACCCAAAGTTCATCAGTTGATTTTTTGACCTACCTTAATCATTTCCAAAAAGGAGTTTTGGCCTATAAAGCTAAGCTTTTATCCCAATTAATTCTAGACACAACCATCTCAAAAATTATTCTAAGACTCAAAAATGTTAGTTAATCAGTTTTAAATCTACTTTGCATTTAAGTAGTTTAGTATACAATGTAGGTTCTTTTATTTTAATAAAACTTGCTATATTTTGTTCTAAGTGGTTAGGTATATACTTGTATTTTTAAACTAATTATTTAAACCATTATTTTTCTTTTGGCTTTTTCAAACTAATGTCCCGGCATCGTGCATCTTCGTTTTTCTATTTAGTATTGAAATTATTAATATCCAAAATATTAATTATAATAAATATATTATATAACAAATATATTTATCTTAAATATTTTATCAGTACGTTACACTAGATATTATATTGACAGCACTCTCTGAACTTAAAAGATCAAAACTCAAAATGCCTTTTTAATGTTTTGAAATAAGTACGGTGCTTTTGACTTTTGATGTTGTAGACCGACAAAAACACCATGAGAATACCCAAAACACTATATATAGTATCCAAACACTTTCTTAATTTTTACACCTATCGGTAGAATAGTTTTCCTTTAGACCATTATGCCCTCAAGGAAGAGGAGGTGTGTGTGTTGTGGGGGGGGGGGGGGGTGAGGTTTGAGGGGGGGTGGAGGTGGGAGGTTTGAGAAGAGGCTGGGGAGGATGACTCGATAATTGCCAGTCAGATGATTGAAATTATCTGATCAATTAAAGTATTGCTCTATATGTACTGCTTTGCTTGGTTTTCCTTATTCTCCTTGAAATTCGAACACATTCTTTTGGCACTAAACATCTCCTAGAGTGCGAGTAACGTTATCGTTTGAAGTAATTAATTCTTAATACCTTTAGTAGTGGACTATGTATGATATTATAAAAAGGAGTCGTTCACAACATACACAAAATGAGCAACTACAAATATTTTTATTGAACAATATGTATTAAAAGACTAACCACATAAGTTGGATACACGTTTAGAAAACAAACAATATACACCTACTCCAATCTATCTAAGTTGGATCCTATTTATAATACCAACATGCATGGCAGATTTGTAAGCTTTATATCTTGGTGAAGTGTAATCCAAGCTTCATCCTTTTTTCGAAGGCAAATACAGAAATATGAACCGCACTCGGTTAGCCTAAAAAGTCATGACTAGAACATGCACGACCACTCATGAGTCAGGCTCCATAAAATAATTATAAGTTGTCTATCCACAAGTAGCTACTTGCTTATGACTGCCTCCCACATACACCTCATTTCCAACCATAGTCAGAGCTCTATCCGACATAGCTATCAAACAGCTGGCGGTTTAGCGTTGGAGCTATTTATAGTATTGTTATAAAAATTTGGATGTTAAAATTGAAAATATAAATATTGGATGCAATCTATTACTCATGAACTATCTAAAATAAAATTTCAAACAATTTTAACATATCTCTGTTAAATATAGGGATAGACCCATTTTATTTAGTCCCACATCGGATAGAGTAGAAGAATGAGACTACTCCTCTTATATGTATAAACCCCAATATTAATGAATAGATTTGCTCATTTCTCTTGATTTTCCATGTTTCTAACATGGTATCAGAGTCACCCTCTCCTCTCTCTCTCTCTCTCTCTCTCTCTCTCTCTCTCTCTCTCTCTCTCTCCCCAATTCCCTCTTATACCCTAGCCGACACTGCTCTTCGGCGCGCAGGTACTGTTTATCGGTACTATTCACCCAACGGCACTGTTCATTCGCTGTTAATCCTTTTTCCCTCGACAGGTCAGTCCAAGAACTGATGAGAGGAAGAGTGTTTATCCACTTTGCTGAGATATATCACTGTCAATCCTTTTTTCCTCGACAGGTCAGTCCTAGAACTGATGAGAGGAAGAATGTATATCCACTTTGCTGAAATATATCGCTGTCAATTCTTGTTTTCTTAGTGAAACGAGGATTTAGTTGTGATCTTACTCTCTTGTTATGCACCAAAGATATTGCCGAAATTTTCGCTGCACACAACACTCAAATCTTCACAATCATGTGGCCGGCAAACTAGATCTTTTTAGATCCTCAACGTCAAGTTACTATGACGACGCCTGAGATGCACTTTCATCAACAATCTATTGATGTAAAACTTGACGGTGATAACTACCGTCTCAGGTCCTACTCCCTACGAGTCATCCTTCGTAGTTGTAGGCTCTGGGGACACATCGATGGCACAACAAAACCCCTAACTAAACCAATTCCTACCGGCGATCTCACCAAGGACTCGGCTGCTCTCTCTGTTATGAGTCCAATCTCATGACCTGGACTCTTGCTGAAGATCGTACCATCGCTGCAATCGTTCAATCCATCTCACCCTCCATCCCCCTTCAGCTCTTACGATTCGACACTTCCATATCCCTCTGGGCATATCTCCAGCGTCTCTATACACAGTCAGATGACGCTCGAGAGTTTCAACTATACCAGGAGATATCCATAGCTACACAGGGCGATCGCTCGATCTGTGAGTTTTATACCCACATCTTCAATCGATGGGAGCAACTTGTCCCTTGAAACACCTCTCACTGATCCAGCTTCCAGGACCATTCACCACAACAACAGAGATAGGCAACGTCTCTTTCAGTTTCTGATGAAGATTTGACTAGAGTTCGAATCTGTTCGTAGCCAACTCATCCACCAGTCACCTAGACCCACCCTAGAAGCAGCTGTCACAGAGTTACAGGCTAAAGAAACATGTATTCACCTCAACACTCTTTCCATCAGTCCAAGCTCCGTCCACGCCACCCCACACTCATCCACCCACTGTGGTCCTCCTTATCATCAGCACACCTCATCGATGAGACAACAGCAACTTAGCCTCACCCCCACACGCAAACAATGGTGTGACATCCACAAACTTTGCGGACACACTACAGATCAGTGTCGCTCAAGGCCAGCTATGAGACCGCCACCAATGCCCCAGGAAACCGTCAACAAAACTTCATCAACGACACCATCATACACTGATCTCCTACAAGCGTTACATCCATCTGCCTGCTCACCTAACACAGGTTTGGCAGCTACCTCGTATATCACTCAATCAGGTACAAAACCTAACTCATGGATCTTAGATTCGGGTGCTACACATCATCTTACATCATGACAAACATACCTCCACAATCAAACACCCCTACCGCCCACAGCCATGGTTCGCACAACCGATGGCACACCACTACCCGTGACCTCTGTAGGTCGCCTACATATTAAGCCTCAATTCTCAATCCAACGTACATCACGTCCCTAATGTCCAAATGAACTTACTTTCAGTTTCACAAATCACTTCAAACAACTATACTGCTACCTTCACAGCTTCATCTTGTCTTATACAGGTCCTCACACGGGAGAAACGGTTGGGACTAGCCGTAATATCGGTGGACTATACTACATGGACAAGCTCATTCTTCTCACTCCCACCGCATCCGTGATTCACCTTCTTAACTCCAAACCAACCACCTGCGACCTCTAGCATCGTCGCCTCGGTCATCTCTCTTTATCTCGTCTTTGCACTCTTTCCACAACTAGTAAATTAGGAAATTTTTCTGCTGACATTTTGTCACCTTGTATCGGCTGCAAGTTGGCAAAACACTCGGCCCAACCCTTTTCAATAAATAATAAAATTGCTACCGCTCCATTTGACTTCATCCATACCAATATTTGGGGACCCTCTCCACATCCATCTCGTGGTGACAATTGTTACTACATAACATTCATTGACGATCACTCCCGTTTCACATGGGTCTACCTGATGAAATATAAATCTGATGCATATGACATCTACAAAACCTTTGCTATCATGATCCTCACACAATTCTCCTCTCGTATCAAAATCCTCAGAACGCAACAAGCTCTCACCACGATCTGTCATGTGCATATTCCTTGGGTACAGTCTACATCATAAAGGCTATTGCTGCTATGATTCTCACTCTGATCGCCTCCGCATCTCTCCCCACGTTACATTCTTTGAACATCTTCCATACTAAGTTTTACCCTCCCCACCCGTACCCTTATCACCATCCACACCCACGGATCTAACCTTTCTTGAATTTGTCACACCCAACTCTCCAGCACCACAAATCACTCCGGAGCTAAGTCCAGAAACTAGTTCTTCCACAGAGCAAGTGGCCAGTCCTAACCTACCTCCTGGTGCACAGGATCAATCAGCTCCTCCACAAAGCTCAATCAACCTTGAACCGCCCACTACTTACATCCCATCTGCGACTAGATATCCCACTCGAGATCGCCAACCACTAGCCAAATACCGTGACCCCAACTTCACATCCATTGCTTTTCACACCGTCACTATGATGACGTTAGATTATGTGGAACCCCACTCTTACCATGATGCAGTCAAACACCCTAAGTGGCAACAGGCCATGTAGGACGAACTTACAGATCTGTAGCAAACTCATACATGGGATCTCACCCCTCTTCCTCCGGGGAAGACACCCATTAGCTGCAAATGAACCTATAAAGTCAAGACTAGAGAAGATGGAACCATCGAGTGTCTCAAGGCTCGGCTGGTCGCATGATATTTTACACAACAATATGGGGCGGACTATGAGGAGACATTCACCCCAGTTGCCAAAATGACTACTATTCGCACACTGCTTGTTGTCGCCGCCTCCCGACAATGGCCGCTATATCAAATGGATGTGAAAAATACCTTTCTGCATGGCAAAATCACTGAAGATATCTACATGACTCCTCCACCTGGATTACCTCACCCCAAAGGCCTCGTCTGCCACCTTCGCTGAGCTCTCTATGGCCTCAAACAGGCACTCCATGCCTGGTTTGCCCGATTCACACAAGCCATACAACCAGCTAGCTTCCTTCTGAGTGAAAACGACCCGGCAATGTTCATCTCCTCCTCAAATAGCTAACGGACCATTCTCCTTCTCTACGACGATGACATGATTATCACCAGTGACAGTCCATCGACCATCTAGCACATCAAATCTCATCTTCAGCGAGAGTTTGAAATGAAAGACCTCGGCCACCTCCATTACTTTCTAAGACTGGAGATCAATCAAACACCACGTGGCTACCATCTATCTCAACAAAAATTCGCCACCGACATTATCAACCGCGCAGATCTAGACCCTCCAAACTAGCTCAGACACCTCTTAAACTGAATGTCAAACTCAATAACACTGATGGTGATCCCCTACCTGATGCAACTCCATATCGACATCATGTAGGAAGCTTGGTGTACCTCACCATCACCAGACCTGAATTTCTCACGCAGTTCATATCCTTAGTCAATTTGTCGCTACACCCCGCACTCCTCACCAATCAGCGCTACTCTGCATCCTACGCTACATTCGTGAAACATCATGCAGAGCATTATTCTTCTCAACATCATCCTCACTAATTCTTCATGGCTACAGCGACGCAGACTGGGCCGGTAATACTACAAATCGCTGATCTACCACTGGCTACTGCATCTTCCTAGGAGACTCTCTCATATCCTGGAAATCAAAGAAACAAGATGTTGTCTCTCGCTCTAGTGCAGAATCGGAATATCAGGCAATGGCATCTACCACAACAGAGATCGTTTGGCTACGACGACTTCTCCTTGACATGGGTGTGTCCCCCACAACTGCCACTCCTCTACATTGTGATAATATGAGCGCCATCAAAATAGCCAGCAACCCAGTATTTCATGAACGCACGAAGCACATAGAAATCGATTGTCACTTTACCCGTCATCATCTCCTGACTGGCACAATCTCTCTTCCCTATGTCAACACAGATCTTCAGCTAGCAGACATCTTCACTAAAGCTCATATGATAAAACGACATCTATTCCTTCTTAACAAACTACCATTGGTTAACCCAACTGCAGTTTGAGGGGGGTGTTAAATATAGGAATAGACTCCTTTTATTTAGTCCCACGTCGGATAGAGTAGAAGAATGAGACCACTCCTCTTGTATATATAGACGATTTGCTCCTTTCTCTTAATTTACCCTGTTTCTAACAAGTACCCATGATCATGCAAATGTGAAGATTTTCATTTGAATGTTCCTATATGACACTAACATGTCAATTTTACAACTTTCTAACCATTATTATTTGTTAAATTTATCATTAAACATATTGCAAATATATGTTAAATTAGATTAAGTAAGTTAAAAAAGAAGTTTGGTAGACTTAATAGCACACTTAACAAAAATTAATAGTTAAAAAGCCCTAAAATTAGCATTTAAGTTTTATAGAGAAACATTTGAGTAAAAATTTTTATGTTTGCATGATTGGGGGTACTAACGTGCCAATTTTAAACAACTTTTGGTGTTTATTTACCATAAGAAATAACTCATGTTATGTAAGTGTGAAAGCGGAAAAACTCTGTGGTATTTAAATGCCATTTAGCCTTTTTTTTCCCTTTTTATCTATTTGCTAGCTACAGGACTGAAACTTATAACTGCTTATGATAGAGAAAGTAACAATTTACAGTAAAAACTTGATAAGAAAACCCCTATTTGCTCCCAATTTCTACATTATTTGATATTAGTGAATGCTATCAGACCACTTCCCCCAAGTAGAAAGCATTCTGCAGCCTCCCAATTTGGGGGTTTAGAAATTTTAACTGCCAGAAAAAGAATTAGATGACTGTTAGAATTTAGGGTTAATTGCACATAGAGCCTCATGTGGTATTGTTGTTTTGAATTTTATACTCCCCATAGCTTCATTGTTGCATATAGATACTTTTTTGACTCTTTTACCGTCATATAGACTTACAAATTTCACCAAAGGCGGGACTCGTTAGTTTTTGACCAATATCTGCCAAAATGTCACGCCGGATCAATATCTACCAAAATCTTATTCTGGGTAAAAGCGCCAAAAGAGTTTAGGCCAGGAAGTCTATCTGCACAGACTGCACCAGGGTAGTAAGTTCAAAACTGTGATACTACAGGGGTCTATGTGCAAATAACCCCAGAATATAATACTTTCAAAATAAATGACATCAGAAGTGTTAGTGATAAAATTCATGTTTAATTTTAATAATCGATGTATTGAAACCATATCAAAATTTCCCTCCAAAATTCAATTCAAACTAACCCATGCTTAACAACTCTTCCTCCATCCCTTGCAGTTCCCCCTCCTCCTAAAATGCGGACTCCTCCAGCGCCTCTGCTCGGACTCATCCTCCTCCTCCCCATCCTCCGGCGCCTCCCCGTCCTCCCCGCTCATCCTCCCCGATTTCCCTGGTGGCGAGGCTGCCTTCGAACTGTGTGCGAAATTCTGCTACAACATCTCCATCACCCTCTCCGCCCACAACTTCCTCCCCGCCCTCTCCGCCGCCTCCTTCCTCCTCATGACCGACTCCATCTCCCGCCCCAACTTCCTCCCTAAACTCCACACCTTCTTTCTCTCCTTCATCCTTCCCAATTGGAAGGACTCAGTTGTCACTCTAGCTTCATCATCCTCAACCTCTCCTCCCTTCTCCGATCCCACCATCATCCGACCCTTGATTGACTCCATCGTCTCGAAGATCCTGACCCCTACGTCCCAAGTCAAGTGGTCGTTCACCTACTCCCGACGAATATCCAATTCGTCAACGCCCAAAGATTGGTGGACCGAGGACATCGCCGAGTTAGACCTCAACCACTTCAGGACGATTATCTCGTGCTTAACAGCTAGCGGTAGTTTACCCCCGGCGCTCATCGGGGAGGCATTGCATGTCTATTCGGTCAAAAACCTTCCGGATCCTAACGGAACAGTGGAGTTGCGCGGAAAGGATCGAAGGGTTCTTGAGGCAATAGTGAGCATGATCCCCGTCGAGGATGGGGCCGTTTCCGGAGGGTTCTTGATGAGACTACTCAAGATTGGGATCTTGGTCGGAGCGTCGACAAGCGTGAGGGCGGAGCTTGTACGGCGAGCGGGGAGGCAATTGGAAGAGGTTTCGGCTAGGGACTTGGTGTTTTATGTGAGGGAGGGGGTTGTTGATTTTGGGGTGGTCGAGGCGGTAGTGGAGAGTTTCCTGGAGGGGTTTAGGAGGAGGAGGGTGGTGGCGAAAGAGGAGAGGGGGAGGATGAGGAGAGTTGCCAAGGTGTTTGATGAGTATTTAGGGTTTGTTGCCGGAGACCGGGAGATGACCGTCGAGAAATTTGTGGAGCTGTCAACATTGCTGCCGGAGGTGGCAAGGGAGGAGCATGACGGGCTTTACAGGGCAATTGATACTTTCTTGGAGGTAAAATCAGATTTCAGAGGGTAAATTTCACGAAACCCCCCTGGAACTTTGTTTTTCTCCACTAAATCCTCTCCCACAAAGCCGACAAAACTCCAAAGTGTCTCAAATGACCCTCCAAAGCATTAACTTTACCCACAAAATCCCCAAACAAGTGTCATTTGCAATTGGAGGACCTCATTATCTATCCAATTCTATTCTTTCCTTGTTTCCAATGGGACTCGTCTTCTCTTTTCTTTTTCAGGGGATTTTGCAGGAAAGTTTGAACACTTTACGGGGTCATTTGAGGGTCTTTGGAGTTTTGGGGTTCAATGGGGGGAAAAACAAAGTTCAGAGAGGTTTAATGGGGATGGCCCCAAGTTTTGGGGGATTTCTAAAATTTACCCATTTCCAAATTTGTTCAAACTTGAATCATATGTACCTAAAGCATCTGAATTTGATCTCATCAGGAGCACCAAGACCTGTCCAAGGCAGAGAAGAAGAGGGTGTGCCAGATGTTAGACTCTCGGAAACTATCACCAGAAGTGCGGTCGCAGGCGATAGCGAATGATAGGCTCCCGCTGCGAACTTTGGTGCAGCTACTCTTCGTCGAACAAGAGAGAATGGCTGGAACCAGAGAATTCCGAGGAAGTCCTACAGCTCAACAAACTGTCGAAGTTGAAGACCATAGACGTCGGCGAGCAGAAGAAGTGACTGAGAGAGGGAGGCCGAGCACAGGAAAGAAAGGAGAAGGCTCTGGAAGCAAGCCCGAGCACAAGGGAAGAGGTGAAGTTGAAGTGGAGAAGAAGAAGGTGGATAAAAGACTCGGATAACAATCTCTAAGTTTCTTCTCTTTTTGGAATACATAATTCTTTCTTATATGAAACTATGAAAATGTGTTCAAGTTTTTTGCCCCTTTATGGTTTTATTTTTGTTATGTAGACTAGAGATAAGGAGGTGGAGGTTTTTTATTTTTATTTTCTTTATTTTCTTGTGAATTGTTGTAAAGTGATGGTCTGGTATATGATACAGAGGGATATAGTTCACATTTAGATTTCAGAGAAAATTCATCTGTATGTATGTGTCTTTGAAGGCAAGAGCCTTGAATTTGTAACAACTCTCACAAACTGTAAATTCAACTCTCAAACCCAAGAGGAATGTGAAAGATGGAAACATCAGTGTATTCAACTAAAGTATGAACAAAGATGAAAGGTTTCTTCATAATACAATACTATGCGGAGATAATGACCACAAGTGCTAGGTCATAAGAAAAACTTTAAAAACCCCACAGAATCTGAGATTTCTTGGAGTTAGTTTAAATAGTATCAAGGGTTTTTACATGAAAACCACCTAAACTTTTTCCCAAATTGATGGTTACCACCTTTTTTTTTACGAGTACCACCTAAAATTGCTTACATGCTTTCAATGTCACACCGATATTTGTTTTTAGCCTAAAAACTGTGTGACCTGACCAAAATACCCTCCAACCCCTCACTTGTAAAATACGTGCTCCCCATTAACTCACCCCAACCTAACCCCAGGTAAGAGAAGGCACATGAATCTCATGTGCCTTCTCTTCATCCTCTTCCTAACCTAAACCCAATCTCACTCCGACATTAAACCCCCTCTCCTCTTCTGAATCTTTGTTCTCTAAACCCCCTCTCCTCCTCTTCTTCTTCCCTAAACCCCATCTTCGTTCTTGGTTACTTTTCCCAAATTCTTTTGAGTGATAATTCAATTATCAATGGCCACTGAATATTCAACAGGTTCCTGTTCATATTCTCATGGAAGATACATGGACATTTGGTGCAAATGCAAACTGAGGGCTTCAATGCTACCTTCAAAGATTGAAGCTAACCCAGGGAGAAGATTTTTCACTTGTCATTTCTCAAGTCCTTCAATTTGTGATAAAAGATGAAATTTTTTTATGTGGTATGATGGTGAGATTGTTAGGAGGCCAAGGAAAATGATAAATAGGCTAATTGCTGAGAAGAAGAAATTAAAGGAAGAACTTCTAGAGATGAGCATGAAGATGGAGGAGATGAAATATGATCTGAAGGAGCTTGCAAATGAAAATAATCAACTGAAAATTGAGAATCTTTCAATGAAGAAGGAGATGCAAGAAATTAGTAGGAGAAATCCAAAATGTTTTTTTTGGCATCTATTATAATTGTTGTATTGTGTTGTTTATGTTTGTGATAGGTGACAAAGATCAGAATGTAATTGTGTATTGTCGTGAAAATGCAACTTTATATGAGGAAAAGTTTGATGTTTTTTGCATTTGCTTATGTTTGTAATTGTGTTTGATGTTTTTTTTGTCACAATTTAATGTGTTTATGCATGTTAGAGCAGATGAACACAGAGCAGATGATCACATATTTGACATTTCATCATTACCACCTAAACTTTTGTATATGTTACGGTTACCATCTTACAAAACACAACTTGATATGTATACCACCTTACCTATAAAATTTTGACATGAACCACCTACTATGTTAACAAATTCACTATTACCACCAAACTTTTGAAATATGTACCAAGCATAACCACACATGAGACATTAGCTACAGACAATGGAACTCAAATCACAGACTTGCCATAATGATTGATATATATGCATCATTGTGTACAATGTCATAATCAAACCGCAATATATATACAAACCTCCTATACACTTAATTGTTTTCATGGATACCACCTTTACTATTAACAATCTGTACCTATACCACCTTTTAAGTTCAGGCTTATCATAGATACCACCTATAGTTTACAAAATGTGGTTTAAATATTTACACATGCCACCATAAGTTTCCAAATCATAGATAACCAAAATTTTCCAAAAAACTAAAGGAATCAAGGCTTCCGTGCAGGCTTTGCTGTAGTTTTTTTTCCCCTGTTGCATTTGTTGTGCTGCCTCCCTCACTTGTGCCACAGAAATGCAAACATTACCCCCTACTGCATTTAGTGTTGCTTTTGCTAGAGTTGGTGAGTAACCTAGTGTGTAGTCTTGTATGGGTGTAAATGCTTGTGAGAGATTGGTGGTTGTCATAGACGGAATCTGTAATTAAGACAAGAAGAAAAATATAAGGTATCATCAAGATAGAGGCTTATTAGGTACATGATTGGATTTATTTACCTGACCACTTTCTTGATTAGCTCATGTATTGGATGGTTGTGGCCTCTCATGGCTAGTACCCTATACAACGAAGATAGATACCTATTGTTGTCAAATCTAAGTTTTGAAAAAAAATTGAAGAAAATACACAAAAATGAAATACATGTGATATATCATGTGAGACTGAGGCAGAATGAGGCCTATAAACACACATGACAATATTTACTCACCTAACCACTTTCATGAGGAGCTCCTGTGTTGGATTGTTGTGTCTTCTCTTGGCTAGTACCCTATATCACAAAGAAAATTTCAGCCCCGCTGCTGCCAAAGTTGCAGGTAGTGGTAAATCCCCCTCGACGCCCGTAGCCTCTATTCCCTTTGTGTCGGGGACGACCGCCGATGGCGTGCTCGTACTCTCAAAGAGAGCCCGGCAGCGACGGCGCCAGAGCATGGCGCGTCGATTCGCTAAGACATTGCAATCAACGGATGGGATCGGCTATGAGGTAGATCTAAGATCTAAATTAAAGTAGATGCTTCAGCCTCAGGTGATTGATGGCCCATCGAAGCCGTCGACGAATGAATGGATCCGAGTCAAGTGAAACCGTTCAACACTAGGAGCGTGCATCCGAAAGGCCGCGCACTCCTTGCGCATGAACGGGCTTTGGTGCAAGAATTCCACAAATTGAAGAAGGCAGAGGTGGCCATGAAGCCACCAAAAATGCGCCAAGTTTGGAGGCCAAAATCCGCAGGCGCCCCAACTCACATCTCCACGGCGCCGAGGCCAAAGTCTGCGTAGTCGCCCCGGCGCCCGAGCTCAGGTCACCCCGGCGCAAAGGTCAAACTCCGGCATCCACATCCAAATCTCCAGCTAAGCCTGTTCCTGCCTCAACTGAGCCCACAGGCTCATCCCAGAGCAAACCAACAATCTTGGAGCACCTCGGCCTGTTGCAAGATGATCGAGGTGAAATTCTGATCAAGGAACGCTTGGGTCCATTGAGGAAGTCATAGGTCACTCCTAATGCAGGAGGTCGTACCCACCTCAACAAGGACTAGAAGACCCCTGCAGCTTAACACACCGGACTGAGAATCAAATTCTAAGAGCCCGTTGAGACTTCACGCCCCCATAGGCGAACATCAAGATGAGTCACTTTAACAACTTTGATAAGGCAGTCCGTCCTCAGTAGGAGATGTTTTTGTCTGATGAGGATGACGTTATACCTGAGAAGTTATGCCAACACACGATGGGTTGCTCCGGCATTCATGCCGATGAGTTGTACTATCATGCTAGGGGTACGGGTAAATCCTAAAAGAGGAGTTCCCCTGAGAAGCCTGCGTAATGCCTCTGTTCCAAGTTGATCAGAGCAGTGCTGTCAGAGTGCAACTGCACCAAAGTTACCCTAGAGAGGGTGTCGGTCTTCGACAGACTTGGTGCTGAAATACCGAAGCCTAGATCAAGACGCTTTCGCAAGAGAAGATCAGTGTCTCAAGGCGATGAATTGCCAAGAGTCACCATCAACATGACGGGCAGAGGGACGTCAACTCGTGCTGGTCCCCGACCATCTGACCGAATAATGCTGTTGCAGACCGGGACTATTCGCCGGTCTAATTACGATAAGATACTGAAGGGGTTGCCGTCAGATAACGAAATGTCAGATACTGGCTCCACGCTGGCTTCTGATAGCACAGTTTCTAGCGAAGGGCAACCCTGAGAAGTGCTCATGATTAGTACCGAGCAGGTGGCCAAAATGCTTGAAGAGGCCTTGAACAAACAAAAGGAGAACTTCAAGTTCGAAATGGACATGGCTATGCAGCAAATGAGAGAAATGCATGACCAACAAATCTAAGCGCTGATGAATCGCCAGGGTGAACCCAGTCATTGCATCAATCAGATTGACAGTGACAAAGATAGGGAAGAAGACCATGATGCTGGTAACCCCCTAATGAATGAAATGCGAGAGGTAGCCACGGGAACGCCAGTGGCAATGTCGTCGCCCCGAGAACGAGAAGATAAAAGACCTCAAGAGTAAGATCAACACTTTGATCTCCACTTAAGAGGTGAAGAAGACAGGTATACCATGTTCGTACCCGAGGGAGTGGGAGTCGATCCCATATCCGTCGAAGTTCAGTCTGATTAACTTCACACCATTTGACAGAAAGGAGTCCCCCACCCAGCATCTGATATATTTCAAGTCTCACTTGGGGGTTATTTCTAGAAACGAGCCCTTGATAGTTCGGTCATTCGTTGGCACCCTTCGAGGAGCTGCCTTCGATTGCTACCGCCATCTCAAGCCAGGGAGCATTACCAGCTGGGAAGACATGGAGTCCATGTTCCTTGCAAACTTCTTCAACGATGATACTGAGATATTCATCAGGACATTGTTAGATGAAAAGTAGTAAGACGGAGAGACTGTGGACAACTTCATCAAGCAGTTCTGTAATAAGCCGATGAATTGTCGAGACCTAATAACTGAGGAGTTCATTCTCTAAACTTGCTACAACAACCTTTCGTTTGATGTGCTCGAAGCAATGGGAACTGCACCGTCTAAGACTTGGAAGGATCTGAAGGTCCGCGGGGAGCAAGCTGAGCTATTCCTTAGGAGGAAAAGGGCAGAAAGAGGCTAGCAAGTGGCGTATGCGCACAAACAAAATTTCGCCCCTTACGATAAAGCGAAGGCACAAGCATATGTAGTGAACGCTAACCCAACCGTCTAACAGTGACCTTAGCAACAGCCGCAGCAGTGAGCGCCGCAATAGTCACAGCCCCAATGGCAGCAACGACCTCAAAAATAGAAGTCGTCAGAACCTAGATTCTCCAAAGTCTATTCTTTTAGGGAAGACGAGGTTCTCGGTATTTTCAAATCCCTCCTGGAGAATAACAAGATCAAGCTGCCTCCGATCCAAAATCAAGAGGAAGCAAAGAGGACCAATGATCTGAAGTACTGCACCTATCACAAAGCAATGCACCACCCTACTAAGTCATGCTACGGTCTTAAGGATAAAATCCAGGCCTTGATCGATGTAGGGGTCATTACCCCGAAGCCATCCAAATGAAAGTCTTTATAACCCTAATGGCAAATACCCCTAGATGTTCTAATATTCTCGCCAGAGTCGGAGTTGTCTTAGTTTCCCCAGGGAAGCATGTGATACCTCGGGTTGACTCTCTAACTGAGCCGTGCTCTAATAATGTGGCTGAACACAATGCATTACTTATTGGACTCAATTTCGCTAAAGAGCTGGGGGTCGAATATCTCGAAGCCTTTGGGGATTCCCAGCTCATAGTTAGACAGATGCATGGGGATTATGAAGTCAGGAATCCAGATATGATCCTATATCACCAAGCGGTCATTGAGATGGCAGACTCGTTTGAAGAATTTTTCATCGAGTATATCCTGCGCCTCTAGAATGCCTACGCGAACGCATTAGCAGCATTAGCAGTGTCATTAGCACAGCCTCCGGAGACCGATCAGTTAGTCACAGTCCGGACTCACTAGCTATTAGTATAGATGTATAACGAAGATAGTGAGGAGGAGAAAAACATGGGGGTGGTTACTAAGGAGGTATACGCAACCCAAGCTAAATTAGAACCCTGGGATTGGCACTTTCTTATTACCGACTACGTCTTGCACGACATCTTGCCAGAGGACGCGAAGGGGAGAGAATCAATTCGACGAAAAGCACCAAGATTCTTCTATGCTGCGGGGACCTAGATATTATATCGTCGTGGGTATGATGGCTTGTTACTCTGGTGCCTTTCAAACAAAGAAGCGGAAGAAGTCCTTAGGGAAGCACACGGAGGAGACTATGGCGCACACCAGCTTGGCCCTAAACTTTATGATCGTATCAGAAGAAGAGGACACTTCTGGCCAACGATGGTCAACGATGCAATCGAGTATGCTCGAAAGTGCCACGTGTGTCAAATTCACGCTAACTACATAAATCAACCTCCAGAGCAATTGCATCCTTCGGCTACATCCTAGCCGTTTGAGACATGGGGAATGGACATTGTATGTCCTATTTTTCCTCCGTTGGTTAAAGTTGATCGGTTCATTCTCGTGATTACCGACTACTTCTCCAAGTGGGCTGAAGTGATCTCGCTTAAAGAAGTGAAGACGAACAATGTTATCAGGTTTATCAAGCATCACGTTACTTACCGACACGGTGTGCTGAGACGGATCATATCAATTCATCAGCAATGCCTTCATCAGGTTTTGCGAGAAGTTTAAAATTCAAGACGTCTCATCAAAGGCTTATAATCTAGCTGCAAACAGATTAGCTGAGGCGTTCAACAAGACAATCATCAAGATATTGTCAAAACTTGTGAAGACCAACAATCGAGATTGGGATGATAAGCTTGGAGAAGCACTCTAAGTATATCGCACCACCATACACACGTCGACTGGAGCTACCCCTTACTCTCTGGTCTACGGATGTGAAGCAGTTCTTCTGCTAGAAGTCTAAATCCCGTCACTTCGCATTGTCCTTGCAACCGAGATGACAATGGAAGAACAACATCAGAAACACCTCGAAGAGCTTGAGATGTTGGATAAAAAGTGCCTGGAAGCTCAACAGCACATTGAGTTCTACCAAGCCAGGATGTCGATAGCTTTCAACAAAAAGTACGATAGAGGAGCTTTAAGGAAGGAGATCTCGTCCTCGCTGCTTGATGACCGATAATCCTCGACTCTAAAAAGAAAGGTAAATTTGAGCCCAAATGAGAAGGACCGTTTGTAATAGAGACAGTCTATTTGAACGATGCATATCGCCTCATTACTCAAAATGGCGACAGGCAATTAATGCCAATAAATGGGAAGTTCTTAAAAAAGTACTATCCTTAGTATATTCGGAATAACTCATCTTAACGAGAAGTTTCTCGTGGGATATTTCACCCATTTTCCTCGAGGATAACTCTGAATGTATCCTCCACCACAAATTCTCTCACCGATCAAATTCATTGATAGTGAATCTACAAAAATTTGCTGGTCTAATCCACCAGCAAAGTCCCCCCTCTTGATTCCTTCTATGAACAAGAGGTCCACTCAAAATTTTCCTCATGTCAGAGATAGAATATAAAATTCTTCCTCTCCAAGTGTAAGATCCCCTTCGTGATAAACGGAAGTGCTCTATCCTTTCGTCTTCCAGGCCATGCCGACTAAGGGTATAGGCCAGAATTTGAATTTTCAGATTAGGTCGTGCCAACTGAAGGTTGCCTGACTCTTTCTGATTCTCAGAGTGGAGATCCCACTCTTAGTTTCATCCCTTTTCTAGATCGCGCTGACTGAAGGTATGCGTCAGAATTAGAATTTTCAGATCAGGTAACGAAATATGAAAGTTATCTGAATCTTTTCGATTCTCGGAGTGGAGATCCCACTCTTAGTTTCACCTCTTAAGATTCTCAAAGTGGAGATCCCACTTGTAGTTTCTTTCGCACTGGAGACAGGACAAAAATCCTTTCTCTCCAGCATCGGAGATAGGAGACAAGATCATCCTTCCTCTCCACGAGTAAGTGGTAGGAGACAAGATCCTCCTTCTCTTATTTAGAGTTTATTTTTACCCAGAGATAGGAGACAAGATCCTCCTTCCTCTTCACGAGTAAGTGATAGGAGACAAGATCCTCCATCTCTTGTTTCGACTTCATCCTGTTCACCGCGAAAGTTGCTTCGATTGTCATTGATTTGAATACGTTACACCTTTATGGGATTACAATCGAAATTCAAATAAAAAGATCGCCTTTTTATAAGGCTTACAACGAGAATCGAAAAATAAAGATTACAACTTTACACTTTTAGAACAAATGCGGGATCCGTTCATCGGATCCTAGCTTGCATGGGTGTCTTTGCCTGTGCCGGGGACTTGTTTTGTCCGTGGACCACCACGTAATCTCGATCTGAGTGCTAGATCTACAGATCTGAGGTGATTATTTCACGAAGGAAATAAAACACCGACGGGGATCAACTCATGCAGGAGATGATGGCCGGAGCGGGTGAAATCTATAAGGAGAAGTCACGCGCTGGACCCAGAGATTAAGACGAATCTTAATATAGAGGGTGAAGGTGTAGATCTGACCCGGATCGCCTCCTCGCCGTGTGGATCTGAACTTGGACGAGTTCGACGCTTGCACGGGATCTGGATCTGAGTCTTCTTCTTGGGAATCGCTAGGATCTGTGCAAAAGACCTCGCGAAGCTCTGGATCTCAGGAGAATTTTTCCAACCCTCAACAATGAACCCCCCTAGCTTATTTATAGGCTTAGGAGAGGGGGGAGGCTAAGGCACCCTGGTGCCTCGGCACTGTGGCCGAGGCACCAAATGGTGCCTCAGCCTGAGCCGAGACATGCCATTTGGCTTCTTGTCGTCGTCCGGTCTTGTTCTTCCCGTATTTCATCCGATCTTGTGTTGAATCTGAACTCAGTTACGATTCCAAGCTGGTTTCATTGTCCCATTGATTTCGGGACCTGATCGGCACAATCTTGTCGATACTTGAATACGGTTGATTCCATTGATCCGGGTCTGATTGACTCACTTTGCCGATTGTCGCTGACCTGAAGCTTCGTCGTTGGATTTATTCCACGATACGTTGCTTCGTTGACTCATACGCCTTCCCGACTTACTTCATGCATTCGTCGACTGGCTTTATGCGTTTTGCGGCGCCGTTACGTCGTCAGCGATTCTTGATCGCATCGCTTGATGGGTCGTCAGTTGTGAACCCACCGTCACGAGTCTGGTTCGGGTACTAATAAGCGATTTTTAACGCCTACAGATACCCCCTCCAAAGTGTCTTAGTCTCGATTTTCTGACGAGTCTGGGATAATTTGGATATGATAGGCCCCAACCTTCAGTCAGTGTGACGGGACCTATAAATGGCTTCAGTGTTTAATCTCTTCAATCCCTTCAGACTCTACTGTTCTTTGTAGGATACCTGAAGGCATTATGGCACTGCACTTTTTGACTGACCGCTATCGAGATCTTGACCTGAAATCAATAAATAAATTTCTTTTGTGATTTAGCCTAAATACTCAATTCCTCCAATCCTTTTAGATTCTCCAGTTCTTTGTAGGATAGCTGAAGGCAAGACGGCGCTGCATTTATTGCCTGACCATTGTCAAGATCTTAAAATGTGGCTAATTGAGCTCAGTTGCTTTTGACTCGTGTTGTTGAGTTGCCGTCTAACTGATCATCAAACCTTTCACGAGACTTCTCAATCGATCGGGGAATTCTTCGCTGTGATGCGACGACTGTGGAGAATTTTAGCCTTCAATTGGCGAGTGTGATGCATTACCGGCGTCCAATTATACCCGGATTCAAACCGTTGATCGGCGAATCCTACGGCGTGTTGATGGGCGTCGACACGTTTCATTGGTATTCATCGAGTTATCCCTAAGAATGTTTGGCAATATCCTCTGGGAACTCCTCGATAGAATAGGAAACAGTTTCCACAACGAGAGGAATTTCCTTAATACGCGCTGTCTGGCGTCAAAATAGTTTATACTCATATGCTTGCTAGAGTTTTCGGGAAAGACTGAAGAAGAACCACCTCGCCCTTCTCATGGAGATAAGTCTCGTGCCGAGACGAGATTCGTCAAGCAAAAGAAGCTAGCTCTTAAGTCTCACCTGGCTTACCGAGCTTCTGACATAGACTTGGCTGGTGATGACCCTATCAGTGATGGAGGTAACGCTTAACTCCAACATAATCTCCTCTGATCTTTTAGCATTTCAGTTTCAGAGACTTATATTCCTCACTCTCTATGCAGGTGGATATGGAGGCAATGATGCTGGTTTTGATTTTCCATCTCTTGACTTTGCTGAGCCCAGTTTCACTCAACAGATGCAAGGAGCTATGATGGGGGAGCCCGAGAACACCAATATAGGACCTGAATCAGTGAATCCAGGTACATCTAATATTGATAATCTCCCCTCTAGAAGGCAAATGGGGGAATTGAATGATTCAGAATTTGTGCCTCCCTTAATTCCTTCTATGCTTCTTGCTCTTTTAGAAAAATTTTAGGAAGCTGGTTTGGAAGCGGGGCTTAGGGAGACAAGCTCTGTCGCTGAAAGTAAGCCTTTTTATCTCAGTGTAGATTTCTGATTTTACTTCTTCCACTGATGTCCTCTTATGTCAGATTTCTTGATTGAGGATTTTGACACCGATGGTTTACCTATGGACATATCTCTGGATGACTTGATGTACGGCTCGCCCAGAGATGATTCTCAACCCGGTGACATTGAGCCTGAGTCGGCAATTCCCAAAGATATCGAGACTGGTCCCTCTAAAGGTACGTATTCCTTCTTTCTGAAAATTATAAGACTAGTCAATTTTAAGTAGTACAACTATAATTCCATGAAATTGAACCATTTCTTGTTGGTGATAGGAACCGTTGTCTTTCTAGAGTCAGCTTTAGTAGCTGATGCTACATCGGACATTCTGATCGAGGGACCGACTGTGACAGTCGATGCGCCATTGGCCGATGCTCCTCCGATAGCCCAATCAGAGCAATGGGGTGCCTCAATAGAAATAGGTATAGACCATTCAGCCGACAGTATCCATACTAATTTCTGATTTGGAAGAGTGTTAATCCTCTTTCCTCTGCTTGCAGGGCCCGCGCTTCAGGACTTAGTGAGAGCACTAATGTCAGATGATGATCCCTCTGGGCTCATTATTCATGTGGAGGTCAGTTCATTTCTCTCCTTCATCTCTATAGTGATCGATACGATCCTTAGCAGTGGGCTTCCCCTTCGTCAATTCTGGCCGTTCCTTGACCCTTGAACGGCTCAGATACGGGATGCAGGCTACCCGGAGTTAGCCCAAGCCATCGGTGATGACCTCGATTGCCTGGAGGCTAGATTCTAGAGGTTATAGGAGCTAGAGGCAGCGGGAGCTTCTGCATATTCAGCCGTGCAAATAGAGGCTCGTTTGACGGCTTGGCGTGATACTCGCGTCTTTGCCAGTCTCGAGGTACACATGCAGCGAGACTGGATGCACCATTTGGAGGTTGTCATTGGTGAGACCCCATCAGCTATAGGTCATCTTCAGTCCTGCGTCACCACGGGTGAGGCAGAGATAGCAGACCTTGAACAGAAGCTTCAGGCGGTGAAAGAGAGCCTTGGTGCCCTGAGGTTGACGAAAGCCAATAAAGAAGAATCTTTCGCCGTTGTATCCAAGGAGCTAGAGCTCTCGAAGCAAAAGTTAGCTGAGATTGAGGAAGAAACTACAAAGACCCTCAACACCATTGAGGAGGCTTTCATGGCTGAGTTACAAGAGGAGCTTCGGCAGGCTTTTGTTGACGAAGTATCTGTACTAAGGCAACAAATTTGCTATCACAAATTCACTGTCTAAAGCATTGTAACCTCAGTATTTATCAATAAAATATATTTTCCTTTCCTCATTCTGCTTTATTATGATTCTTTTATTTCATCAAAAATAATTAACCATAATACTTATAGGATTTTTGGCAAACCCTCAGCCATTAACGGATTTGACAAGCCTTTACCGATTTTCGTTTGAATCAGGCTAGCATGCGGATTATCTGAACCTGTTCCGCACATGACGTTGTGCTAAGAGAATGAAACTCTCTTAGACTTGGTGCTATGATATTGAATGCATAGAGTTCGTACACTTTTACAGGTAAGAGACTAACCCGCAACGCGTGTTAGGTGTCAACTTTAGGGTTATTGGCCAACCCCCATCCCTCAACGGATTTAGTGTGCCTTTACCGACTACCATTTGAATCGGGCTAGCGTGCGGATTATTTGAACCCGTTGCACACGTGACGTTGTGCTAAGAGAATGAAACTCTCTTAGACTTGGCGCTATGGTATTCAATATATAGACTTCATCTTTTTTCACAGGAAGACTGACCCGGCGACACAAGTGAGGTGTCGACCTATCCTTGCTTAGGATTCGGGATCAAATTCCCCAAGAAGAATCTTGGATTAAGGGGTTTTTATTGATCAAATTAAATTGGTGAGAGAGAAAGAATTTAATATTCTATCTCTTATGGTGAATGAATGAAACCAAGAGCAGGAACTCTGCCCTGGGAGTTGAGAGGATTCAGGCGACCTTCAGTTGGATGACCTGATCCGAAAATCCCAACGCATACCTTTAGTCGGCGCTATCTAGGATGAAAGTTTCGGTGCGTACCTTTAGTCGGCGCTACCTTGAAAAGGATGGAACCAAGAGTGGGGTTTCCACTCCAGAACTAGAAAGACTTAGGTGACCTTCAGTCAGACAACCTGGTTTGAAAATCCCGGCGCATATCTTTAGTCGGCGCTACCTAGGAGAGGGATGGAACTAAGAGTGGGATCTCCACTCTGAGAACTGAAAAGACTCAGGTGACCTTCAGGCGGACAACCTAGTTTGAAGATCCTGGTGCATACCTTCAGTTGAAGCTACCCAGGAGAGGGATGGAACTAAGAGTGGGATCTCCACTCTGAGAACCGCAAAGACACAGGTGACCTTCAGGCGAACAACCTGGTCTGAGCATCCTAGCGCATACCTTCAGTCGGTGCTACCTAGGAGAGGGATGGAACTAAGAGTGGGATCTCCACTCCAAGAACCGAAAAGACTTAGGTGACCTTCAGGCGGACAACCTAGTCTGAAGATCCTGGAGCATACCTTCAGTCGGCGCTACCTAGGAGAGGGATGGAACTAAGAGTGGGATCTCCACTCCGAGAACCAAAAAGACTCAGGTGACCTTCAGGGGGACAACCTGGTCTAAAGATTCTGGCGTATACCTTTAGTCGGTGCTGCCAAGGAGAGGGATGGAACTAACAGTGGAATCTCCACTCTAAGAACCAAAAAGACTCAGGTGATCTTTAGTTAGACAACCTAGTCTAAAAATCCTGGCGCATACCGTCAGTTGGCGCTACCTAGAAAAGAGGGGTGAGACTAAGAGTGGGGTTTCCACTCGGAGAATCGAAAAGATTCAGGCGACCTTTAAAAAGACAACCTAATCTGAAAATCTAATTTTGACATATACCTTCAGTCTGCATGGCCTGGAAAAGGAAAGGATAGAGCCCTTCCGTTTATCACGAAGGGGATCTTACGCTTGGAGAGGATAAAATTTTATATTCTAACTCCAACGTGAAAGAAATTTTGAGTGGGCCTCTTATTCATGGAAGGAATCAAGAGGGGATTTTGGTACTTGGACCAGAAAATTTATAGACCCACTGTCAATGAATTTGATCAGTGAGAGAATTTGTAGTGTAGGATAAATTCTGGGTTATACTCGAGAAAAGTGGGTGAAACAACCCATGAGGAACTTCCCGCTGAAACGGGTTATCCCGAATATACTAAGGATAGTATTTCTTCAGGAACTTCACGTTTATTAGCATTAATTGCATGTCGCCATTTTGGGTAATTAGGCGATATGCACCATTAATATAGACCGTCTCTATTGCAAACGATCCTTCCCATTTAGGTTCGAATTTACCTTTTTTTTTAGAGTTGAGGATTATCGGCCGTCAGGCAGCAAGGAGCAGATCTTCTTCTTTGAAACTCCTCTGTCGCACCTTCTTGTTGAAATCTCTCGACATCCTGCTTTGGTAGAACTCAATGCATTGTTGAGCCTCCAGGCACTTTTCATCCAACATCTTGAGCTCCTTGAGATGTTTCTGATGCTGTTCTTCGATCATCATCTCCGTTGCAAGGGCGATGCAAAGTGACGGGATCTGAACTTCGAGCGGAAGAACTGCTTCACGCCCGTAGACCAGAGAGTATGGGTCACCTCGGTTGGCGTGCGTATAGTTGTGCAATATGCCCAGAGTGCTTCTTCGAGCTTATCATCCCAGTCTCGCTTGTTAATCTTAACAAGATTTAATAAAATTTTGATAATTGTCTTGTTGAACGCCTCAGCTAATCCATTTGCAGCTGGATTATAAGCCCTTGATGAGACGTCTTGAACCTTGAAATTCTCGCAAAACCTAATGAAGAAATTGCTGATGAATTGAGGACCGTTGTCATGCACGATCAGTCTTGGGACACCGTGTCGGTAGATGACGTGGTGTTGGATAAACTTGATGATGTTGCTCGTCTTCACTTCTTGTAGGGGGATTACTTCAGCCCACTTGGAGAAATAGTCAGTGATTGCTAGAATGAACCGATCGCCTTTGATTGATGGAGGAAAGATGGGACCTACAATGTCCATTCCCCACATTTCGAACGGCTAGGATGTAGCTGAAGGATGCAATTGCTCCGGAGGCTGATGCATGTAGTTTGTGTAAATTTGACACGCGTGGTATTTTCGAGCGTACTCGATCGCGTTGTTGACCATCATTGGCCAAAAGTATCCCATTCTCCTGATACGATCATAGAGCTTGGGGCCAGGTTGGTGTGCGCCACATTCACCTTCATGCGTTTCCCTAAGGACCTCTTCTGCCTCTTTGTTTGAAAGGCACCGGAGCAGAAGACCATCATACCCTTGACGATATAACATCTGGGTCTCTAGGTCATAGAAGAATCTTGGAACTCTTCGCCGGATTGATTCTCTCTCCTTTGCATCCTCTGGTAGAATACGATGCAGGACTTAGTCGATAATAGGAAAGCACCAATCTTGGGGCTCCAATTTAGTTCGGGTCGTGTATACCTCTTTGGTAACTACCCCCTTGTCTCCCTGTACCTCATCATATATTGGTACGAATAATTGATGAGTCCTGACTGTAATTAGTTGTTCAGTCTAGGGAGGTTGTGCCAGCGATACTGCTAATGCCGCCAATGCATCCACGTAAGCGTTCTGAAGGCGCGGGATATATTCATTGAAGAACTCTTCAAATGAGTCTGCCATTTCAATGGCTGCCTAGTGATAGGGAACCAAATCTGGGTTCCTGACTTCGTAGTCTCCACAGATCTGTTTGACTATCAGTTGCGAATCGTTGTACACTATGAGATACTCGACCCCCAGCTCTTTGGGAAAGTTTGCCCAATAAGTAGCACGTTGTATTCAGCCATGTTATTAGAGCATGGTTCGGTGAGCGAATAGGCTCGGGGTATGACATGTTTCCTTGGGGAAACTAAGACAACTCCAACTCTAGCAGAGGTCTTAGAACATCTAGGGGCACTTGCCACATTAGTAGCTTGAGAAGCTCCGTCAAAATACAACTGCCATATTTATTAGTGCGATGTAGTGTTGACTTCATGGGGTTCATCTGGTAAGTCATCATATAGCTCGGCTGCGTCTGTCATCGGGTTGGTAGCCAAAAGATCACAAATTGCTTCTCCTTTGACCGACTTCTGCTGTCTGAAGTGCAGGTGTAGGTCGTATTGGGACAAGAGCAAGGCCCATTTCACCAAACGCCAAGTCATGAGGCTGGCTGGGTCATAAATATTCAGACCGGATTTAGGTTGGAGATAACATAAATCGTCTGTCCGATTAAATAGTGCCGCATCTTCTAAATCGCGAATACTAATGCAAGGCACTGCTCCTCGATAATTAGATAACAAGACTCAGTACCGGCTAATGTTTAGCTAAGGTAGTATACTGCCTGTTCGTGACTGCTATCGTCATCTTTCGCGAGAAAGGCGCTTAACGAGTGGTCCGTTGCCTTAGTGTAGATCAGGAATGGCTTACCCGACTGTGGTGCAACAAGAATAGGAGGCTTCGCGAGATACACTTTGATCTCCTCAAATGCCTTTTGACAAGCGTCATCCTAAATAAATGACATGCCCTTCTTATTCAACTTAGAGAATGGCTGGCACTTCCCAGATAGGTTCGATATGAACCGTCGGATATATGCCAATCGCCCTTGTAACCCCCTGAGCTCTCTCAAATTTCTTAGAGGTTGCAGATCTTGAGTCGCCTTCACTTTATCAGGGTTGACATGGATGCCCTTATTGGTGACGACGAAGTCAAGGAACTTGCCACTGGACATGCCGAGGAAGGATTTGGAAGGGTTAATCTTTAGCTGGTGAGCTCGCATGAGCTCGAACACTGTTCTGAGATCTTTGATGTAATCACTCTTGTCACCGCTTTTCACAACCAAGTCGTCGACGTAGCATTCGACTATTTTTCAGAGATAATCCTGGAAAATCTTCGTCATTGCCCGCCGGTACGTGGAGCATGCGTTCTTAAAATCAAACGGCATGACTATGTAGCAAAATATCCCGAGAGGTGTTCTGAACGCCGTATGTTTGGCATCCTCCGGTTGCATCATGATTTGATTATAACCCAAAAAAAGCCGTCCATGAAGGACATTATTTCAAACCCACACGTGTTGTCGATAAATGACGTCGGTGATTGGGAGAGGAAAATCATCTTTAGGTTTTGCATCATTCAGGTCTCTCTAGTCCATGCAGATCCTAATTGTCCCATTCTTCTTCAATATCGGGATAATATTCGCCACCCAATCCAGATGATGTACTTCTATGATGAAGCCGGACTTAATGAGCCTTTTCACTTCTACCACGATTGCCTCCATATTTGCGGACAAAACTGTCTTTGCTGTTGCTTGACAGGTTTAGCGTCCGGCTTAATATTGAGGTAGTGGGTTGCCACATTCGGGTCTAGCCCCAGCATATCTTCGTAGTTCTAAGTGAACACGTCGATATATCTCCTAACAAGAGTGATCAATTCTTCCTTTTCTTCTGGGGGAAGACTAACTCTCATGAAGATGGGCTTTGGATTAGCTTCGTCGCCCATGTTGACTTGAATGACTATGTCTTCAGTGGGAGTTTCTCTTTGCTCGAACCGGTCCTCGTACTACATGTTGAGGTGATGAACCCATGGGTCTTCCCATGTTGACATTTTCTCGTTGTCCTCCATTGTGGTAGGGTCGGCAGTAGCCATATTGACCATCAGAGCCTTGAAGGCTTCGCCTAGGCTGACGTCAGAATCCCAAGCAGATGAATTAGATGAATGTCCGTCTTCTTCATCGGGTAGGTGGTTGTCAATTAACCAAGAGCATTCGTCTTCTGAGGAGGATTCGTATCTCAACCCCCTTCTGAATGCACAATAGTTGTCTGGCTTCCCTCTTGGGACATATGCCACTTTGGGCAGGACTTGAGGACCTCGTCCAAAGCAAAGACCTCCCCATTGTGCCAAGTTGTACCCCCACTTCTTCATGATATCCAGTGTTTCCAGACTATATCTTAATGTGTGGAGTATAGCCTCATTGTCATCAACGTCTTCCTCCAAGAAGTGATTCAGCGTCGGAACTGCATCTCCTTTTCTGTAGACCAAGTCTTTTTCACTACTTGATCTACCTGGGATGATGAGTGTTGTCCTGAAGGAGTCTTGGAACAGCTTCTGCCTTATGCACAACGACCGTGTTGGTAGGTGCAAGTCAAGGTTATCGTATAATCCTATCATTACATTAATCAAAGACAACAAGTACTTTAAATACTCTTTTATTACTTCATCGGCAAGTTGCTAATTACAGCCTTTATCCGACGATTTTTCATCGTCAAGATTGATTACAAGGGGTACAATGTCATTCAAAACAAAACCACTATCATAATTAAGCCCGGCCTTGGTATCAGCTTCCCCACCGCTGTCCGTGCCTTGGGCCGATGATTCAGTATCAGACTCATTACCGTAGAAGAGAGAATCAGTAAAATAATTCTCCATCTTCTTAAATGGCTGTTTGTCCGCGACCACCATCTTGACTTCATTATTCGTGTCTACATATTTTAGACACTGATGAAGAGTAGAGGGAACTATAACGTTATTATGGATCCAAGGTTGACCCAATAATAAGTTATAGGAAGTCTCAGCATCGATCACATAACA
>JBAKGM010000200.1:16420576-16437195 GCA_037177215.1 Asparagus racemosus
CCTGATACGGTCATGGAGCTTGGGACCAGGTTGGTGCGCGCCACATTCACCTCCGTGCGCTTCCCTAAGGACCTCTTCCGCCTCTTTGTTTGAAAGGCACCAGAGCAAAAGACCATCATACCCTCAACGATATAACATCTGGGTCTCTATATTGTAGAAGAACCTTGGGGCTCTCCGTCGGATGGATTCTCTCTCCCTCACGTCTTCTGGCAAGATACCGTGCAAGACGTAGTTGATTATGGGGAAACGCCAATCTCGGGGTTCCAATCTGGTCTGGGTGGCGTATACTTCTTTGGTAACCACCCCCTTATCTCCCTCTGCCTCATCATATATTGGCACGAATAATTGATGAGTTCTGACCATGACTAACTGCTCGGTCTCGGGAGATTGCGCCAGCGATACTGCTAACGCCGCCAATACATCCGCGTAAGCGTTCTGAGATATATTCAATGAAGAACTCTTCAAATGAGTCTGCCATTTCAATGGCCGCCTGGTGATAGGGGACCAGGTCTAGATTCTTGACTTCGTAGTCTCCACGGATCTGTTTGGCTATAAGTTGCGAATCGCCGTACGCTTCGAGATACTCGACCCCTAGCTCTTTGGTGAAACTAAACCTAATAAGTAGGGCATTGTATTCGGCCACATTATTGGAGCACGGTTCGGTGAGCGAATAGGCTCAAGGCATGACATGTTTCCCTAGGGAAACTAAGACAACTCTGACTCCAGCAGAGATCTTAGAACATCCAGGGGCACTTACCACATTAGTAGCTCGAGAAGCTCTGTCAAAATACAATAGCCATATTTGTTGGTGCGATGTAGTGTTGACTTCGTGGATTTCATCCGGCAGGTCATCATATAGCTCGGCTGTGTCCGTCGACGGGTTTGCAGCCAAAAGATTACAAATTGCTTGTCTTTTGACCGACTTCTGTTGTTTGAAGTGCAGGTCGTATTGGGATAAGAGAAAGGCCCATTTCACCAAACACCAACTCATGAAGGCTGGCTGGGTTATGAATATCCAGACCGAATTTATGTGGGAGATAACATAAATCGTCTGTCGGACCAAATAGTGCCGCATCTTCTGAATCACGAACACTAATGCAAGGCACTGCTTCTCGATCATTGGATAACGAGATTCAGCACTGACTAAAGTTTGACTCAGGTAGTATACTGCCTGTTCATGACCGCTGTCGTTGTCTTGCTTGTCGTACTTTCCTGTTCTCGATCATCGGATAGCGAGGACCAAATCTCATTCCTTAAAACTCCTTTGTTGTACTTTCTTGTTGAAAGCTCTTGATATTCTGGTTTGGTAGAACTCAATACGTTGTTGAGCTTCCAGGCGCTTTTCATCCAACATCTCGAGCTCTTCAAGACATTTTTTATGTTGTTTCTCCGTTGTCATCTCCATTGCGAGGGCAATGCAAAGTGACAAAATTTGGACTTCTAGCGAAAGAGCTGCTTCGCATCCGTAGACCAGAGAGTAGGGGTCGCTCCAGTCGGCGTGCACATGGTGGTGTGATATGCCCAGAGTGCTTCTCCGAGTTTATCATTCTAATCTCGCTTGTTAGTTTTCACGAGCTTTGACAATATCTTGCTGATTGTCTTGTTGAATGTCTTTGCCAATCCATTTGTAGCGAGATTGTAGGCTGTCGACGAGATGCCTTGGATCTTAAATTTTTCGTAAAACCTGATGAAGGCATTGCTGATGAATTGAGGACCGTTGTTGTGTACGATCCGTCTTGGTACGCCGTGTCGGTAAATGACGTGGTGTTTGATAAACTTGATGACGTTGCTTGTCTTCCCTTCTTTAAGCAGGATTGCTTCAGCCTACTTAGAGAAGTAGTCGGTGATGGTGAGAATGAACCGATCACCTTTGACTGATAGAGGAAAAATAGGACCCACAATGTCCATTCCCCATGTCTCGAACGGCCAGGATGTAGCTGAAGGATGCAACTACTCTTGAGGCCGATGTATGTAGTTCGCGTGAATTTGACACGCGTGGCACTTTCGAGCATACCCGATTGCATCATTAATCATTATTGGCCAAAAGTTTCTCATTCTCCTGATATGATCATAAATTATGCACCACATTCACTTCCACGTGCTTCCCGAAGGACTTCTTCCGCTTCCTTGTTTGAAAGGCACCACAGTAGTAAGCCATCGTACCCACGACGATATAACATCTGGGTCTCCGCATCATAGAAGAACCTTGGAGCTCTTTGTCGAATCGATTCTCTCTCCTTCGTGTCCTCTGGCAAAATACCATGTAGGACGTAGTCAATTATGGGGAAACGCCAATCTCGGGGCTCGCATTTGGCTCGAGCTGCGTATACTTCTTTAGTAACCACCCCCTTGTTTTCCTCCACTTTGCTACCTTTGTTATACATTGGTAAGAACAGCTAGTAGGTCCGGACAGTGACTAACTGTTCAGTCTCGCGAGGTTGTGCTAACGACACTGCTAATACTACTAACGCGTCCGCGTATACACTCTGGAGGCGCGGAATATACTCGATGAAAAAATTTTCAAACGAGTCCGCCACCTTAACAGCCGCTTGGTGGTATAGAATTAGATCCGGATTCCTGACTTTATAGTCTCTACAGATCTGTTTGACTATTAATTGTGAATTGCTGCAGGCTTCGAGATATTCAACCCCCAGCTCTTTGGCAAAACTGAGTCCAATAAGCAAAGCATTGTATTCAGCCACATTATTAGAGCATGGTTCAGTTAATGTATAAGCCCGCGACATCACATGTTTCTCCAAGGAAACTAAGACAACTCCGACTCTGGCAGAAATCTTAGGACATCTGGGGGTACTCGCCACATTAGTTGCTCGAGAAGCTCCGTCAAAATACAACCGCTATATCTGTTGATGTGACGTAGTGTTGACTTCGTGGGCTTCATCTGACAAGTCATAATATAATTCGGCTGCATCCGTCGTCAAATTTACCGCTAAAAGATCACAAATCGCTTGTCCTTTGACTTACTTCTATTATTTGAAGTGCAAGTCATATTGCGACAAGAGCAAGGCCCATTTCGCCAAACGCCAACTCATGGACGCTGGTTGTGTCATGAATATCCAGACTAGATTTACGTTGGAGATAACATAAATCGTTTGTCCGACCAAGTAGCGTCGCATCTTCTGAATCGCGAACACTAATATAAGGCAATGCTTCTCGATCATCGGATAACAAGACTCAGCGCCGACTAAAGTTCAGCTCAGGTAATACACTGCCTGTTCATGACCACTGTCATCGTCTTGCGCCAGTAAAGTGCTTAACAAATGGTTCGTCACCTTGGTGTAAATCAGGAACGGTTTGCCCGACTACGGTGCAACAAGAATAGGAGCTTCGCTAGATATGCTTTGATATCCTCGAATGCTTTCTGACAAGCGTCATCCTAAACAAATGATATGCCTTTCTTATTCAGTTTGGAGAATGGCTGGCACTTCCCGGATAGGTTCAAGATGAATCGCCGAATATACGCCAATCACCCCTGTAACCCCCTGAGTTCTCTAAAATTTCTTAGAGGTTGCAGTTCTTGTATCACCTTCACTTTATCAAGGTCAACGTGGATACCCTTATCGGTGATGACAAATCTGAGGAACTTGCCACCGGACATCCCAAGGAAGGACTTGGCAGTGTTCATCTTCAGCTGATGAGCTCGCATAAGCTCGAACACTGTCATCATGTCTTTGATGTGATCATTTTTGCCACGGCTCTTCATAACCAAATCATCAACGTAACATTCAACTGTTTTTCGGAGGTGTTCTTGGAAAATTCTGGTCATCGCTCGCTGGTACGTAGTGCCCGCGTTCTTCAAACTGAACGGCATGACTGTGTAGCAGAAGATGTTGAGGGGAGTTCTGAACGCCGTGTGTATCGCGTCGTCCAGGTGCATCTTGGTTTGATTATAACCTGAAAATCCATTCATAAAGGACATTCTCTCGAATCCACACGTGTTGTCGATGATGACATCGGTGATCAGGAGAGGAAAGTCATCCTTAGGGCATGCGGTGTTTAGGTCTCTGTAGTCGATGCAGATCCTGATTGTCCCATTCTTCTTCAAAACCGGAACAATATTTGCCTTCCAATCTGGATGCTGTATCTCCGTGATGAAACTCGATTCGATGAGTCCCTTCACTTCTACCACGATTGCCTCCATGATTTGCGTCTGAAACCGTCTTTGTTGTTGCTTAACAGGCTTAGCATCCGTCTTGATATTCAGGCAGTGTGTTGCCACATTTAGGTCGAGCCCTGGCATATCCTCGTAGCTCCAAGCGAACACGTTGATATTCCCTAACAAGAGCAATCAATTCCTCCTTTTCATCTGGGGGATGACTACTGCTCATGAAGATGGGCTTTGGATTAGCTTCGTCGCCCATATTGACTTGGATGACTATGTCTTCGGTGGGGGGTTCTCTTTGCTCGAACTGGTCCCCATACTACATATTGAGGTGATGAATCCACGGGTCTTCCCATGTTAGCATCTCCTCGTCGTCCTCCATTGCGGAGGGGTCGGCTATAGCCATATTTGACATCAGAGCCTTGAAGGCTTCGCCAAGGCTGACGTCAGAATCCCAAGCAGATGAGTCAGATGAATATCCATCTTCTGCCTCAGGCGATCGGTTATCTATCAACCAAGAGCATTCATCTTTCAAGGAGGATACATACCCTAGTCCTCTCCTGAATGCATAATAATTGTCAGGTTTCCCTTTCAGAACATGCGCAGCTCTGGGCAGAAGTTGAGGACCTCGTCCGAAACAAGGACCTCCCCCTTGCGCAAAGTCATACCCACTTCTTCATGAGGTCCAGTGTTTCTAGACTATATCTGAATAGATGAAGTCCAGGCCTGTTGTCATCGATGTCCTCCCCTAAGAAGTGATTCGGTGTCAGAATCGCATCTCCTTTTCTGTAGACTAAGTCTTTTTCATTACTTGTTCGATCTGAGATAACGAGTGTTGTCCTAAAAGAGTCTTGGAACAGCTTCTGTGTTATACAAGAAGATCGAGTCTGTAGGTGCAACTCAGTGTCATAGTATAATCTTGTCATTACATCAGCAAAAGACAACGAGTACTCTAAATCATCTTTTATTAATTTGTCAGTAAGTTACCAATTACAACCTTCATCCGACGATTCTTCATCGTCAAGATTGATTACAACGGGTACAATGTTATTTAAAATAAAACCGCCATCGTAATCAAGCCTGGCTTCAGTATTAGCTTCCCCACCACTGTCCGTGCCTTAATCCGATGATTCAGTATCGGACTTATCACCGTAGAGGAGGGAATTAGTGGAGTAATTCTCCATCCCCTTAAACGGTTGTTTGTCCGCAACCACCGTCTTGACTTTATTATTCGTGTCTACATATTTCAGACACTGATGAAGAGTGGAGTGAACTATAACATTATTATGGATCCAAGGACAACCTAATAATAAATTATAGGAAGTCTCTGCGTCAATCACATAACATGTGACTTCAAACTTCAGATCTATCATTTGGCACTTCACTCAGATTTTACCAAGCAGCCGAGACCCGCTGGTATTAAATCTGTAGATTTCTATGCCTGTTGATGCTAACTTACTAGCAAGAATCTCAAAACTATACATGAGACGTAAAGGCATGATGCTCATAGCAGAACCCGGATCAACTTGGATCTGGTCGACATCACTGGAACCAATGTACCCGGTAAAATACAGCGGCCTATCATGCTGCGAGTTCTTCATCTGCATGTCCTCCTTAGTAAAGGTAATGTAGGGAAGGCGTTCGGCCGTGAGGTTGCACTGTTTGGCCACTGACGATTCTGGCACTTCAAGATCTAGCTTAATCTGAGTGAGGAAGATCTCAGAGTCTACCAGGGCCTCTTGTAAGGCTTCCTGAGTCTCCTTGGACAGTCGCAGAAGCTCGTAAAGGGTGATCCTCGCTGGGATGTTTGCTAGGTGAGCCATCACATTAAAGCGATACAGGGAGTCTGAGCTTCTCGGTTTGTCTCCTCCAATCACGTGATTGAATCGAGACTATTTCAGGAGCTGAACCTCCTGAGGTTGCTTCTCTTTCGACTTAGCCGCTTCTTGCTTGGTAGCCGCCTACTGTTGCACCTTTTCGGCACGCGTAAGGGGAGTTATTAGCACTCCTAGCTCTATCAATGTCTTCACGTTCAGGTCAGGAACTTCGGGGTACTTGTACCTGTACTCGTGCCCGCTCCTGGTGGAAAGGACTTCAGGCTGCTCTTTGGAGAGTTAGAACGTCACCATCTGTTCATCATCTTCCTCCAAGACTACTGAAGTAGCATGGTATAATTTTTCCTTCCCCTTTGACTTCTTTTTGGATGACGACGAGGCCACCCAATGATCATCTTCTAGTAGGTCAGGATGGACTCACAAAATTTCTCCGTTTGAGGTGGTGTGCGGCACAAGATCCCTTCATGCTACCCGTGAGGATCACTATTCACTGTCTTCACCCCTACTTTGATGACGGGCTCCAATTGAAACCAAGTCAGCGGTACTGATCCAAAGTTAATAGATACGGCGTTTGCTGCCACTTTCTTCTCCTTTGATGGCTTTGGGGTAATGACCCCCACATCGATCAAGGATTAGATTTTATCCTTAAGATGGTAGCACGCCTTTGTCGGGTGGTGCACTGCTCTGTGGTAGGCACAGTACTTCAGATCATTGACCTTGTTGGCCTCCTCCCGATTCACGATCAGTGAGAGCTGGATCTTGTTGTTATCTAGGAGGTATCTGAAGATCCTGAGAACCTCATCATCCTTGAAGGAGTATAGTTTGGAGAATCTGGAGCCAGGGGGCTTCTGCTGCTGCAGCTTCTGCTGCTGCAGCCTCTGCAGCCATAGGAGCGACGACTGTTGCGGTGCTCGCTGTTGTGGCTCTTGTTGTGGCTGCAACTAGAACATCTGGTTCGCGACCGCCATTCTCATCTGCTCCTTCCCCTTGCTGCGTGGGACGAAGTTACATTTTGGAGCTTCTGCCACCGGCTGGCCTCTTTCTACCTTCTTCCTCTTGAGGAACTGTTCGGCTTGCTGCCCGCGCACTTTTAGATCCTTCCATGTAGTGGAGAGTGCTGTTCCCATCCCTTCGAGTACATCTAACGATAGGTTGTTGTGGTAGGTTTGGAGGATGAACTCCTTAGTTATCGGATCCCGGCAATTCATCACCTTGTTCCGAAACCGTTTGACGAAGGTATCCACAGTATTCCCGTCCTTCTGCTTCTCATCCAACAACATCCCGATGGATATTCTGGTGTCGTCGTCGAAGAAGTTCGCAAGGAACATGGACTCCATATCATCCTAGCTGATAATGCTCCTTAGTTTGAGATAGCGGTACCAATCAAAGGCAGCTCCTCGAATGGTGCCAACGAATGACTGAACCATCAAGGGCTCGTTCCCAGAAATCACCCCTAAGTGGGACTTGAAGTAAATCAATGTTGGGTGGAGGACCCCTTTCCGTCGAACGGTGTTAAGTTGATCAGGCTAAACTTCGACGGATATGGGATCGACTCCCACTCTCTTAGGTAAGGACATGGTATGCCCGTTTTCTTCACCTCTGGAGCGGAGATCAAAGTGTTGATCTTGCTCTCAAGGTCCTTTATCTTCTTGTTCTCAGGAACGGTGATATTGCCACTGGCGTTCTCGTGGCTACCCCCAGCATTTCGTTCTTCAAGGGGATTATTAGCGCCACGGTCTTCTTCCCTGTTTGTGACGCTGTCAACTTGATTGGCATTGTTGCGATAACTGGATTCACCCTGGCAGTTGGTCAGTACTTGGATTTGTTGATCATGCATTTCTCATTCTGCTGCATGGCCATCTCCATTTCGAACTTGAAGTTCTCCTTTTGTTTGACCATCACTTCTTCGAACATTTTGGCCACTTGTTCGGCACTGATATTAGGGCTTCATGAGGTTGTCCCTCGCTCGAAACCTTGTTGTCGGAAGCCATTGCAGAGCCAGCATCCTACACTTCATCATCTGACGACAATCCTTTCATGCTCTTTTTATAATTAGGACATCGAATTGTGCCAGTGCGCAACCGAGTTATCCAGTCAGATGGTCGGGGACCGCCACGAGTCGACGTCCCTCTACCCGTCATGGTGTTGGTGACTCTCAGCAGTTCGTCGCTTCTCCTACGGAAGTGTCTTGACCTGAGCTTCGGCATTCCTGCACCAAGTCTGTTGAAGACCGACACCCTTTCTGGAGTTGCTTTGTTGCAGCTACACTTTGATAGCACTATCCTGATCAGCCTTGAATAGGCGCAACATGCAGACTTCTCAGGGGAACTCCTCTTTCGAGATTTATTTGTACCCCCAGCACGATAGTACAACTCATCGGCATGAATGCTGGAGCAGCCCATCATGTGTTAGCACGACTTCTCAGGTATAATGTCACCTCTGTCGGACGAAAACGTCTCCTTCTGAGGATGGACTGCTTTATCACAGCTGCTAAAAGTGACTCGCCTTGATGTTCACCTGTGTGGGCGTAAGGTCTCGACGGACTCTTAGACTTTGATTCTCAGTCCAGTTGGTGGAGTTGCAGGGGTGTTCTTGCCTTCACTAAGGTGGGTGCGACCTCCTGCATTAGGAGTGACCCGTGATTTCCTCAACGGACCCAAGCGTTCTTTGATAAGAATTTTGCCTCGATCATCTTGCGACGGGCTGAGGCACTCCGTAATTGTTGGCTTGCCAGCTACAGTAGGAACCATTCTAGCTAGAAGCTTTGATGTAGACGTTGGAGGTGACCTCGACGCTAGGGGAACTTGAGTTGGAGCACCGGCAGACTTCAGCCTTAGCACTGTGGCAACTGGTGTTGGGGCACTGGCAGCCTTTGGCATTGACGCCAGGGCAGCTGGAGTTGGAACGCTGATTTTTAGCCTCCAGACTCGGCGGATTATCGGTGGCTTCGTGGCCACTTCCTCCTTTTTCAATTTGCAGGCTTCTTGCATAAAGCCCGTGCCTATGCAAGGAGTGTGCAGTACTTCCGGATGTACTCTTGAAGCGTTGAACGGTTCTGCTTGACTTGGACCCATTCATTTTTCGACGGCTTGGTAGGGCTACTACCCATCTGAGGCTGAAGCCTCTGAGTTAATCTGGATCTTAGATCCGCCTCGTAGCGGATCCCATCCGTTGATTGCATCACCTTAGCGAACCGACGCGCCATGCTTTGGCGTCGTGGCTGCTGGGCTCTCTTGGAGAGTGCGGGCACGCTATTGCCGATGTCCCCAGCGCTGGTGGAACTTGGGCTGCGGGCACCGAGGGGGAAATTCCGCTACCTGCAATAGCGGCAGCGAGGCTAGAATTTTCCTCCTGAGACTCAACGTCTGAGGCCCACCGGATCTTCTTTGCAGTGGAGATCCTTCTGGACTTGCGGGGAGAGGCAGATATGGATGAGGAGAAAAGAAACTCCTCGAACTTTTCCTGGTCAAACTCGTATTTGACCTTGTCCTCGACTGAGATCTGGATCCGCGGTTGCGACATGACGATCTTAGATCTAAGACCGTCGGCTCCCACTGTGGTTGCCAGCTTGTTCACGGGGAAAGTTGCGGTGATTTCCATTGATTATGAATTCGTTACAGCTCTTGGCTTTTACAACAAAATTCAATAAAAATATCACCTTTTTATAAGGCTTACAATGACAAATCAAAAAGATTACAACTTTTTCTCCCTTTTGTGAACAAACGCAGGATCTGTTTTTCAGATCCTCGCTTGCATGGGATCTTGGCCTGTGCTGGGGACTCTTTTATCTGTCCGTGGACCGCCGCATGATCAGATCTAGATGCTAGATCTATAGATCTACGGTGATTATTTCACGAAGGAAATAATCGCTGACGGGGCTCAACTCACGAAGGAGATGATCGCCAGAGTGGGTGAAATCAACCAAGCGAAGTCATGCACGAACCCTGGGATTAAGACCAAGCTTAATCCTAAGGGTGGATCTGGTAGATCTGCGCTGAATCCGTGTAGATCTGGTCTGGATCTCCTCCGAATCTTCTCCTCACTGCGTGGATCTGAGTTGTGACGAGTTCTTCGTGTGCACGGGATGTAGATCTGACTTTTCTTCTTCGCAAAAGCTCAGATCTGTGCAAAGAGCTCTCAGAAATCCAGCCTCAAAAGCTAAAATTTTCCAACCCTTGACAATGAGACACCCCCTCTCTATTTATAGGAGAGGGGGGTGTTTTGGTGGCCGAGACTGGGTGTCTCGGCTAGTAGCTGAGACACCATTTGGTGTCTCGACCTTTGCTGAGGCACTGTTTCGTGTCTCCAGTGTTTTTCCAACCTTTTTTTCTTTCGATTGTGTGGCGATTGTGTCGAGTCTGCGTACGATTGATTTTCTCATTGACTCAGAGCTCGATCAGTTCAGTCCTGCCAACACTTGAGTCTAGTTAATTCTGTCTCGTCCACGTTCAAGTCTGGTTGACTCGCCTTGTCGAAACTCGCTGATCTGAAGCTTCGTCGTTAGATTTATTCCACGATTCATCCCTCCACTAACTTGCACACCTTGCCAATTCGCTTCATGCATTCGTCGACTTGCTTTGTGCGTTTTGCGATGTGATTACATTGTCAGCGGTTCTTGGTCGCATCGTCAGATGGGTCGTCAATTGTCAACCCACCGTCACGAGTCAAGTTCGGGCACTTACAGGCATTTTTCAATGCCTACAAGCACTAGTGCACCCGGTCACACTCCATAGCCATGCTCGGATGCCGTCCACTAATCTGCCATGCGTCCGAAGCCATCGATTCAGATTTTCGACATAAACCTGGTCATAACCAAACTGGCGAGCAAATCGACAGGGCAGATACAGCTCTATAAAGCACCCATCTCTCACCCAGAATGTCAAGTAACCCAGTCTGATGTTCATCAACCAATTGAAGCAGCCAACATCAAGAGAGGTCTGACTCGCCCTCGGCCTCTCCTCATCGATCAGAGACTCGCCGTACTGGCCAGAGAATCACGGGAAGCGCCTAGAGAAAACCCAACCCTTGTGAACCTGCAGTTGCTTTCTTATCTCTGAGAATCCTCGCCCCTTCCATCTATAGCTCTCTAATGATTGTTGTAAGGGGGTGCATCGATCTGCAGTGCCCAGTGCTAACATCATGTCTGAGCAGTGAAGGACAAATCAGGCAATCAGGTAAGAGTATGGAAGCTCCACCTTAACAGCAGGAATCCGAATTGACCTCACCCTCCTCCTAAGTAAAGACACTGACTATCTGTCGAAGCCCGCGGTGAAGGTTAACCTCCATCACTGGAAGGAAAGAAAGTTCCTTCTTGCGAGCAAGCTAAATTGCGGGATAAAACACTTCTAGTGGCAAAGCATAACCAGACTGATATGGTACCACGCATTTCTTCAACCAGATCACGAGATAACTGGCTAAGAGAGTCATCGGCTGAATCGGCTTTACTGCATGCCACAAGAATGTCTTGAATTTAGTCCATGCATGACTAGTGTTATAGGAGCCGGCGCTGGACTTCCTGATTAGCTCATTGACCTCTGAAGGGGTAAGTGGTGCCAACTCGCAAATCACCTCACCAGAATTACCTTCCAGATACCTAAACAAGTAACCTGCAAACTGCTTTAGGCTCACTTGGGATTTTCTCTTGGCTAGTGGTTCAGCTTGTGCCAAAGTAATGTGATAATGGCAAGTAAGATCCTATAATGTATCATAACGGCCGGGCATGTGATCTTTCAGTTGACTCAGATCCCGATTTGAGGGAAAGTACTCCTAGTATAACATCTTCCCCAAAGGTAAGCCGAAGACTTGATGCATCTCATGAAGAGCTAACCCCAGCTCCCTATGCTTGGTAAAGAAAGTATTCGAATCTGGGTCATTGAGCTCTAACAAGGCAAAGAAATGATTGGCACTAATCGGGAGCCCATACATGGTGGCACGAATCGCTGCATATAAACCACAGGCATGTAGCTCCTCATCCCATCAACTGAGGACATAGTTCTTCATATGAGCCCACCAAACCATGTCCGAAGAATGAACCCAGCCGTAAAATCTGTGACAGGTCGCAGGCATTTCTCACCCCAGCTTCACAAGATGATTCTTCAAGGTATGGGCAGCAGTGAACAGCTCGTCTTAGGGTGGTGTGTTTAATACCAATATACCAGGATGCAGTCCAATGACACGGTTCCTATCTTATCCCAGAATGGCCTGATGGGTAATATACCCGCAATGAATGTGATCATGCTCCTCCGTCAAGTGCCACGACATCTCTCGAGTCACGGCCTGACTCCTCAACTCAGTCACTAACCGATGATGAGGTATCTGTGGGAGATATAAAAACTCTCCGTCATCTTTATGCAGCCACTGCTCACTTTCAATAAAAGCCGCGCCTGGATCTTCAATGGAATAACCAAATAAGTAATCTATTTTCTTCAGAGGTTGAGTTGAACTGGTGTCTCTCACAAGCGGTGCATCAGTAATCAACAGTCGAAGGACGTGAGGACTCCCCTCGCAAATCGCCCAGATGGCCTCCACTGACGTACCAGGGGCAAACCGAGGAGTAATCGAAACAGACGAGGAATCATCAGAAGTGGCATAATGCTCACCGCGGCGCCCATCAACCGCATGAGACGAGAACACTCTCGAGGGGTAATCAACTGGGAACGAGCAATTAATATTCGTTAGATTCAGTCATAAAGGCAATATAAGGCATCAAACTCATCTCGCAGACTTATGAGATAGAGTCACTGCCTTTTAATGGGTGAGATGATTCCTGCTACATTAGGCACTCATAGGGCAATGTATATCATCGCACAATTAAAGCAATAGTATACCATGTCCTACAGAGCACGACGTGGCATGGAATCGCTCCCTTTTAATTGATGCGAGATAGGTGTTGACCAAGCAAAACCTATCTTTTCAAGCATCAAACCTCACAAAGGAGGATTTCGGCTCTTCCCAATCACCTCACAAAGGAGAACAAAGCGAGGATGCAGTATGCTATATGTAGAGGCTCACTAGTAAATGATTGAGGCGCACTCTCATGTGACAAGGTAGCGGGCTGACTCCTCAGAGCGCGCGATCTCCCTGATGCCATGTTGATCTGCAAAAGGAATTGAATGGGTCAGATACAAAGATAAACTCGAAAATATAAAGGGAAACTATGAATTTTAACCAAAATCCTACAAAAAATATGGGATTTTATGGTTAAATTCTAGTTAGACCTACAGGATCCACATCTGACGAGATCAGACTCGACAAACGATAAAAAAGAAGAAGAGAGAAAAGCTAATCTCCACTTGGGCGGCTCAGCCAAGGCCGAAATCACCACCTGGTGGCTCGACCAAGGTTGAGCCACCTAGTGATGGCTCGGCGGCCGAGCCACCAAGAGGTGGCTACTTGCAATTTTCCCCCCTCAAAAACCCTAAATTCATGCATATGCAAAAGTATGGTGATTTACCTGAGGAAAAAACTCGAGGGGCCTAAGAGATCTGAAAAAGGCTGAGATTTTGAAGGAGTATTCGAGTCCCAGGTGTGGAGGAAATGTGGATCTCGGATGGCTGTTAGAGTTTGAGGGAGACGAGGCGAAGGAAAAAAAGAAACACAAAAAAAGAGGGGGTGGCAGAGAGAGAGAAAAAAGAAGAGGGTTTTAGGGTTTTTAAAATGAGCCTCAAGCCAACCCAAACCAGCCCCAAACCGGACCGAACCAGTCCTGAACCGTACCGAACTAGTCTTGAACCAGACCAAACTAGTCCTCAACCTGGCCCTAAATAAAAATTGAAGCCAGAGCCAAACCAGGCATCGAAACAGCCCCGAATCAGCCCACCGATTGATTCCTTCTCCCTCCCACACGTCTGGAGGGGCCCTGGATGTTTATTCAGTGGGATTATCACTCATTGAGGGTCATTTTTCATCTGGTTCGGTTTATTCAAGCCTCTATATTATTCCAATAGGGTATACGAGTCTAAACTGTTTCCCACTTTTGTCGAGAAGTTTTTGGAGAATATTTTCATAAAATATTCTTGAGGATAACTCGACAATCTCCAATAGAACTTAAAACTATATTGACGCCGGTCAACGCGTCGCTAACAGAGAATTCACCAACTAAAAGGAGGAATCATAAGAAGTTTGATGGTCAGTCCTAAGACAACTCACCGACACGAGTTCATTTTTAATGATTCAGTTACCAGCTTCGGTTCAAGATTTCGATTAGCGATCAGATAATAAATATAGTACCGTGACACTATCAGACATTCGCCAAAGCACTGGATGATCTGAAGGAATTGAAGAAATCAAGACTTGAAGCTGTTCTCAGGTCCTGTTACGCCGATTAAAGGTTTGGGCCTATCATATCCAAAGTATTTCAGGCTCTTCTATAAAAGAACAAGACTGAATTACTTTGGAGGAGTTATCTGTAGGCGTTGAAAATTGCCTATAAGTTCCCAAACGTGACTCGTGATGATAAATTGACGATCGACGAGCCATCCGATGATGCAATGGCGAACTGTTGATGACTTAACCGTGCTGCAAACGCATAAAGCATGTCGACAAATGCATGAAGAGAGTCGGCAAGGCGTGCAAGTCAGTGAAGTGACGAATTGTGGAATAAATCCAAATACGAAGCTTTAGATTAACGAATATCAATGAGACAGAACCAACCAGACTCGAGTATCAACGGAACTAAACCAACCAGACTTGAGTATCAACAGAACTGGACAACCGGACTCGGGGAATCGACGAAACATAGCCACATGGGTGGCTTGGTGGCTGAGCCACCAAATGGTGGCTCGGCCACAAGTCAGATCTGACCCAGATCTGACCCGTTTGCCCACTTTTTAGCTTATAAATAGAGGATGGGGGCTCATTTTCACAGACCTGGACTTTTAGCAAGAAGGGGAGACTCTGTCAAATTCTGAAGTGATCTACACTTAGATCCGGGAATTCTAGATCTGAGATCTCGGCGAGCCCGTCAAGTGAAGAAGTTCGAGAGATCTAGAGCAATCTACACTTAGATCTGAAATCTCGGTGAACCAGTCAAGGCAGCAAAGTGAAGAAGTTTGAGAGATCCAGATCAGAGCTACACGTGATTCCTCCGAATCAAACTTAGTTTTGATCCTGAGAAGAGCTGTGACGTCACTTGGTCGATTTTACTTACTTCAGGTGGTTATTTCCTTCGTGAAATAATCCCCTTAGATCGTGTAGATCTCAGATCTGACTAGGATCCAATCACACGGCGGTCCACGGATAAACCCTAGCACGGGCAAAGAAACCACGCAAGCAGGAGACCGATAAACGGGATCCTGCGTTTGTTTTGAGGAGAAGTTGTAATTTTTATTTATTTCAATTTTCATTGTAACCTAGTCTTATAAAAAGACGAGTTATATTTTGAATTCATTTGTAATCACATAAAGCTGTAATGAGTTCAGAATCAATGAAGATCGGGCCGACTTTTCCCCCAATCACGTCTATCTATAAGCCATTGGACGTATCAACACACATATTTAGCTCCTCATCTTTAATACAACCTTCCCCATGATATGACGAATATTTATATTTCTCATCAAAAACTGAATTTATTAGATGGATCTGTATATCATTTCTATTCTGTAACTTTATATTCCTATACCTACAACTTGGACAATACATAGCACCGCTACTTAAATTCCTTAGATTCATTTCAGCAAACAGCATAAATGTGTCACATCCGTCCTTATATCGCGTGTCACGATATCTTTCAAGTCGAGATATATCTATCCACGACTTGTCTAGAATTATTCTCATCTGTAGATTATATACAATTATTAACTACAATTAATCTCACTACTACTAGTAAATTTTTGACTCTTCATAATAATATACATACAACACACTGAAAAATTACACACATGTTATAACAAAAAAAAATTCTCCCTTCTAAATTAAAATAGAATCATATATATAGATTGATTAGAACACTCCAGCGGCTATCATAGAAAGGCTCTTTCACATTAAGAATATAGTAGTTCTTAAATCTAACCTCATATGCTTTGTATATTTTCATTTCTTAAAAATTTCAATAGCACCTACTCGTTTTTCTCCCTATACATTGTGCGGATGTTATTATCGGTATTTGCAATAGACCGAAATGCAAAATAACATACGCTTATTATACACGGAGAACAACGAGTACGTGCTACTGAAATTTTTAAGAAATGAAAACATACAAAGTATACAAAGTTGAATGCATGCACTACTGTAATCTTAACCCATCTGAATTGGACAGACCCAATAATTATGAATTTTAGTACTAATTCTTTCTACTTATAATATAAAGTAAATTGATCCTTTGTTTGGAAAACTTAATTTCCTACCCTAGTATGAGTCGTCTATCTTGCACTATAAGAAATCAAGTACTTAACGAAGGGAAATCCCTTCGTTGAATATACAAAAACCGTCGTTATTGTATGCTAACGACCGGGGAAAATCCATTCGTGGCCCGTCGTAAAAGGCTTCTTCGTTAAAGTGTCGTAAAGGTTTTAGTTCTCGTCGTGATAGAGTCAATAATAAGGGTGTGGAATTTAATATTCTCAAGTTATAGTTTTGATGATAACAATATGTGTATTGTGTATTCTAACTTGTTGATGCAGATATCATTTATATCAGATTTGGACAAGTAAAAGATGAATTCAAGG
>JBAKGM010000200.1:16440819-16451359 GCA_037177215.1 Asparagus racemosus
ATCTTGAATGATTTGACAGGTTATGCTTATAAATTCTAAAATTACTATCTAGTTGCTTGTTCTTTTCATGAATGAAAATTTTACTTGGATAATAATTTAATAGATTATGTTTTTTAAGTGATTTGATAAACTATACTTAGTAAATCTAAAGTAAAATATGATAAAAAAGAGTAGTTCATAAATCCTAATTGAAATTAACTAGTGAATTCAATTCTAGATCCCTAGGTTCTCTGCTTGATTTTATCTTAATCTCCCTTGATTTTTATTTTCCTCCATCTTTTAATTTCCCTTCTTTTGATTTTTCCTTTTCTTGATTTCTTTTTTTTGATTTTTTTGGTTGATTTTTCTCTTCCTTTCCTTCTTTCTCGTTTCTTATTTCTATCTCTCTTTTTATTTTTATTTTAGTTTTCTTTTTGTGCCTTTTATTTGTTTTCTCCTTCCTTCTTCTTATCTCTTGTTTTCATTTTTTTTATTTTCGTGACAAATCACTCTCTCCACATCTCTAGATATTTTATTTCACTCCTTTTTGTCTACACATCTTTAGGACCAAATTTAGGAATTTCTAAATGCACACTTTCCTCTTGGCTTCAACCCAAGAGTGATCCTCACCACAAATCTCACGCAGAACTCTCAAAATTTAACGATCCTTGCCAACCACCCAAAGAACCTTGCCTGACTCTCAAAATTGAGCAAACTTTACTAAATTCATGGTAAACTTTACTTAACATAAGCTGTTTCCTAAACCTCGCCTTGATGCAAAAGGAATGAACGTCATTCCAAATGTAGAATCGGACGAACGCTATACGAAGGGGATATGCAAATGCCATCGAGCATTCAACATAAGATGAACCCACAACAATGAAAGATAAGTTTAGCAATACATTTCTAGCTATTACCCAAAATATTTCGATCACTGTTACAAGTCAAATGCAGAATCTCAAAAACTTTAGGCAGTTTCCATTGTAGATAGTCAAAATATACAAGCAACTCCGACATACAAGTGAATCTCTTAATTCATGAGAGACCTAGACTAATGTTTAGTGCAAAAAGCTCAAATATGATATTCGAGTTTAACGCGAGCTCAAGAAGTGGATGGCCCAAGGGTTAAAAACTGAATCAAATCAAAATGGCTTAAATACAAGCCCACGGCAGACCTCACCTAAGCCACAACAGAGTTCATGTAAGTCTCATGAACCAAGTCCACATGAGGCTAAACCCAAATCAATATAAACCACGCCCATATGAGGCTCTAAACGAAGTTTGCCAAAGTGAATTTTGTTAAAACTCAATGTTAAGGGGAAATGACATTCGCTTGGCCCACGTGGGCCATGTCACCCACGTAAATTCCCCTCAAAGAACATGGGTTACCCATGTTCTAGCGAAGTTCACCCAACAAACCTCGCCATGGCCAATACTCAATTTATTCAACGAACTTCGCCTACAAGCATTTCATGAGCTATTCTCAAAGGAAACGTGAGTTGATCCCACTAACTTCGATTTAATGGACATTAACCTACATTTAATGGTCATTAACTCCCTCTTCTTTCCTATAAATAGGGAGGGAATGCTCAAAGAGAAAAATCTAAGGAGAATTGGCATTATTCTCAGTAAGGCTTTTGTGATTTGCGAAGAGAGAGAGAGAGAAAGGGAGAGAGGAGAGAGAGAGAGAGAGAGAGAGAGAGAGAGAGAGATTTAAAAGTCATTGGCTGAAGCTTCGTGCGAGAACAACATCGATGATGAACCCGCCCTTCCTCTATTCTCATTGATCTTCATAAATTATCCTCATAAGCTAGTCATTTAGCTTAATCAATAGTCCTTGTGAGAAAAGATTTGTTAGTATCTCTTTGAGATAAATAGTCATCTATTTACTCAAAGATCATCAAAAGACCTACTGCCTTTAAGTCGGACCATTAAAAACAAGAACAATTTTCCATCAGCACACAAGAAAGAACCCAAAACTCTTTAAATTTTTCTTGTTTCTTGTTTCTTAAGATTGTAAATCTTCTTTATAAGTTATTAATTTAAAGTACAAAAGCATCCATTTTTCATCTCGTGCAAGATTTTACCTTTGCCTTTAATCTCTACCTTTGAGTTGTTTTCAAAGCTTACAAAGCCATTCGTACTTGCATCAAGCTCCACGAACTTGCTTCTATCTCCTGCCATGTGGTTGCCAGCTCCTTTGTGAAGAAACCTGATGCTCTTCTCACCCATAGACTCCTCTTGAAGTGAAAGGAGCAAGTATGGCTCTGCTTCATCTTCTTTGTGCTTGCTTAGTTTTACCTCTCCTTCCACCTTCATGGTTTGACACTACCAAGAATAATGGCCAAGCTTATTGCAAGAATAGCATTGAACTTGAGACTTTTCGTTTCTCCTCTCATTGTATCTTTCATATTTGCCCCTTCCTCAGCCTCTAAAAAATTTTAACTTCTATTCTCAAATTAAGAATTTTATTCATCTCTTCCTCTTCCTTGTCCATGACCTTGACCATGACCTCAACCTATTCCATGCCCTTGGCCACGTCCTCTCCAAGAAGTATATCCTATAGACTTCAAAGTTATCTTTGCTTTGTAGAGCTTGCTCTATCTGCTCTTGCTTGCCACGGTTCATCCTCTCCTTATGGGTTCACAATGACTCGTTTAATTCATCAATGCTCATGGCCTCCAAGTCTTTAGCTTCTTCAAGTGCTATCACCACATGACTAAATTTCACATTGAGAGAGCAAAAAATACTTTTAACTACACAAATATCTTGCATATTTTCTCCAAGTCTCTTCATTTGGTTCACCATCGCCAAAACTGTTGTAAACTAATTTTGAATAGATTCATTTTCCTTCATAAGAAAGGACTCAAACTCAGCCCTTAGAGATTAAAGTCTAACTTTCTTTACTTTCTCAACTCCTAGCACATAGTTGCGAAGCATCTCCCGCACTTGTTTGTATGTATTGTCGTTGGCGATCATTTCGAACATATCATCATCCAACCCTTGATGGATAATAGTGAGAGCATATTGATCTTTTTTTCTTCCTTTCTCCAAGGCCTCCTTCTGAGGCGCGGTAAGTGTTGCTTCATCTTGAGCTCTACAACGCCTTTCTTGACAACATCCCATACTCCTTGTGAACCAATTATGGCCTTCATTTGATGGCCCAATGTTCATAATTTTGTTTTGTGATTGAGGATATCAGAAAGAAAGAGGGCCTCCTTTTAATATCATCTTAACACCGAGCTCTTATACCACTTTGTTGGAAGGTGATGGACACTCTCACAAACTCACGCAAACAAGATAAAATTGGAAGAAGAAGTCACTAAAAGGATTTTACTTTGATTTGAATGACTTAACAAACTTATTAATTACATGGACATTTATACTACACAAAATAACACTGTAGACTCATTGCATTTAGCACAAAAGGTTCTTCATATCTAATACATACATGCTTCTACAATAACTAAGTTCATAAATCCTATCGGGTGAACTAAACAGTCTTCACTTAAATGCAAATAACTCTCTATAAAAAATCCAAATCATGAATAGTTTGATTTTTTTTTTTTTTTTTTTTTTTTATTTGAAAACTTGACAGATAGGGCATTCCAGTTCATCCTTATTCACTTAATTTGGTGAAGAATAACTTGATCAAAAGGTATTTTCAAATTTTCTATTCAGACACAGATAGAAATTGGAAGTTTAGAATCCAACACATCATCCTTACAGCCTAGATCATCCTTACAGCCTAGTTCAAGTTCTACTGTTTGGATATTTCCATTTATGACCTCAAAAGGTACCTTACATCCCATAGTCAGCATGTTTATGGTGTTCTATTAGTTCCCAAGCAGCAAATGAGTTTTTCCCCCTTCATTGTCTTTCACTTTTCAATTTTCTCCCGCATTGTGATTTTTCTATGTTCACCTATTTTACTATAGATTTACATGTTTCGTCCTTCTTTGTGTATAATTTATCTTCTCCACTCCTTTTTTATTTCCATCGTGCATGAAAGCTAGAGAATCTTCTCCAAAGGTATGGGGTCATTTGTTCTTCCCAAGGAAAGCAATTGACGATCAAGTTCATCAAAATATATCAAGAGCTTGATATCTAAAGTGGTCCAGCACCAAATAACTGGGCTTGGTTATTTAGGTACGCACCAAAAAGAATTGCAGTTCAGAAGCCTGGGTATAAAAAAAATGTCTGTGCAGATAGGCATATCACAAACAACGAAGAAGGTGAGCATTGGGTTTTCACCCAATATCGCCTCTCTGCTGTCTAAGTATCTTGTAAGAATTAAGATTACAATTGATAATAGAAAAGAAAATATAGGCTAAAATTTAGTAACCAGCCTTAACTTTGGACGATTATCAGATAACCTCCATTAGCTTTCAAACTATCAAAAAACCTCCCTTAATTTTAGAAATTATCAGAAAATCCCCTTCAATTTTTAAAGATTTTTTCTCCCTACAATGTTAAGTGCAATTTTCACATGGTTGGATAAAAATTGAGCAGGGGAATACTCTTTCCACTAAAAATTGTGGTTCAAGCCTGTAAGGTGTTTTATTAATATTTTTATTTTAAACATCGAAAGTTAAAAGACGACTTTCTAATAACCCTAAACTTAAGGGGAGCTTTCTAATATTTGAAAGTTATGGGGGGTCATCTGATAATCATACAAACTTAAGGGGACTTTCTAACAATGTAGCGAAAATATATTAGAGAGATGTTCAGGTATGAAAAGTAGTGTCCTACCCATGTATATGATCTCTACCTTTGGAGAGAGATTTATATATCACTATCATAACGCTTGGTCACCTCAAATCACGCAGTGATCTCGGGGTTACAGGATTATGATTGTGCTCGCTTTGGGGTGGGGTCTCACGGGAGTATGACGTCCCTCCTCGACATCACACCTCGTCAACATCACCATCGATCTCCTGTATTGTGCTTGCATTTTGGATATGCTCGAATCTTTGGCTAATAGTCGATCCACAGCAATAGACGATGTTTTAAAAGAGTATTTTTATGATAAATTATAATAAAATAATTACATGTCTGAATTGATACAGGATACTCGGGAAAAAATAATGGCAATAAGAATTACGTCCTCAGCCGCCATTTGCCATTTGTTAGACCTTTTTTTGGCTGTAGACGTACATATATGATTAGGAGAATCAAGTATGACGGGACTATGAGATAATGCTGAAATGCTCACTTTGATATTTAGAAGAGTGTGATGACCATTTTTTTTAAATCAACAAACGAGAGCTAGATAGTACTTCAACTTTGGAGCAAGAATATGTCTCTCCATGAACATTCGCTGTTGGTAGTTATTAGACTGAAACAGGCCAACGAGAATGCATTTTGATTTTACTAGACGAGTGTGTATCAGAGCTTGCATATTAGATCTAACAAGTGGTATCATAGCTTCATTATCCATAATTAGGATTCACAACCTAAGGTAGCGATGTCTTGTTCGATCTCCGCAACGGCTTTTCATGAGGGACATGAAGTTAACTAATCCCAACTTTTTAATAGGACAAATTACACCTATTGAAAAGGGTGCATTAAAGTCCTTTTGTTATCCACCAATTTTGATGTTTGGACTAGTGTAGAGAATGACTATAGCAAACCTACTACCGTTGCAGGTGATACTACCATTGTCACTCCTAGAGACAAGTGGACCACTCCTCACAAAAAAGCTTTATTCTTCAAATGCAAAAGCTATGGATGCTCTTTATCATTCTTTAACTACTAAAGAGTTTAATTGTGTGATAAATTATACTACTACATAGGAAATTTAGATACTTTGGAAGTTGCATACGAAAGAACTTCACAGATGATAGAGATGAAACTTATAATGCTTGCGAGTAAATATGAGAATTTCAAGATGAATGCCTCAAAGAGTATTTAGGATGTGTTCACCCAATTCATGGATATTGTGAACAAATCAAAAGCTTTAGGAAAAGAATATGATAACAAGGAGCTTATGAAAAACTTTCTTCATTCTCTCTCCAGGAATTGGAACTAAAGGTAACAACAATTAGAGAATCATAAAAATTTTCTGAATTAACTCTTGAGAATCTTTTCATCTATGAAAGTGAGATTAAAAAAGAGAGAAGATGACTCAAAAAAATAACTTCATTAAGAAGTCGTTAGCTCTAAAGGCCAAAAAGGAGGAATGTCAATCCAAGAAGAAGAAGGAATCAAGCTCGGACTATGAGGATGGTGAGAGTGAGATGAGACTGATAGTCAGAGGATACAAAAGATGGAAAAAAATTTATATACAATAAACAGAATCAGAACTTCACTAAGGTAAAAAACATTAAATATGAAAATTTAGATTCTGAACATATATGTCATCGTTGTAGGAAATCCAGACATATGCACTCTCAACAAAAGTGATTACAAAGTGTAGAATAAGAGTTTCAAGGCAACTTTGTGGGATTTCTCAAGTGAAGATGAAGAATTTGAAAATGATTTGAGCATAAATAATAGAAGTCATTGTCTTATGGCAAATGTCTATATCTCAAAAGATTTGGGGGATGAAAATTTAGATAAGAAAGTTCAATGGAGAGTTAAGGAGCAAGGAAGTACATGGTATTTAGATTCAGGGTGATCCTGACACATTATAGGTAAGAAAGAATTATTTCTTAGTGTCGACAAAAGAAATGTGGAGATGTGACTTTTGAAAACAATGATAAAGTTAAATTTGTAGGAATTGAGATATAGGTAATGATTCTTTTAAACACCTTAAGTATTGCTCATTGATGGTTTAAGGCATAATCTTATCTCCATTAGTCAACTTTGTGATAAAGGTATGTCTAGGGGTAATCTGTACTTCAAGCTTGATATATCCAAAGCATAAGAATATTGATTATTTTTAATTGATTGTTGGCTGTCCTCGAGAAGTTCAGCTTTAGTTATAAATTTTATTGATGGTTAGATTGGATTCGTTTCATCTCCACCCCTCCATTTTTAGTTTTAGTAAATGGTTGCCCTAAAATTCTTTTGATCTCGGTGATGTCTTAGGCAAGGGTCTATTTATAGAGTCCCCTACTAGTTTATTATTGCTCAAGGAGTTCTAAGCTGGAGGCTAAAACCCTTGCTCAATGAGAAGAAAAGAAGTCCCGTAAGTCATCTGGGGATGCAATCCCATAAAAATCTTGGGCAACAACACTCTCTTTTGTCTAGGAATTTTTCTTGAAATGTTTAACTTTCTTAACCTCCATACAAAATTATTGATTCAAAAACAGCTTCAATTGTCTTTATTGAAAATAGCCATGCTAATGTATATACATTGAACTTTAATAATATTAAATTTGACATTGTTAATTTCTTGATTTCAGGAGGAGATGTTAGTGAACTTTGACACAGGAGGCTTGGATATGCAAGTATGAGTTTGTTATAAAAACTCTCAAAGAAAGAATTAGCTATCTATCTTTACACTTAAAACTGAGAGTTTAAGTGAGGCTTACACGAAAGGTAAATTTATTAGATCCTCTTTTAGTTTGAAGAATCAAGTGAGCACTTCTAAACCTTTGCAATTACGTCACTTAGATCTTTTCGGACGAGTGTCCACATAGAGTTTAGGAGGAAAGAGTTACTGTTTGGTTGTGGTTGATGATTACTCTAGATTTATATGGGTCAAGCTTCTAGCTAAAAGGAGTGAATGTTTTAAAGTTTTTAAATTTTTTTTAAAGAATGTGAAAAATAAAAATTTTAAAGAATTTTGTGCTAATAAAGGTATCACTCATGAGTTTTCTTCACCTTGAACACCTCAATAAAATAGAGTTGTCGAGAGGAATAATCAAACTTTATAGAAAATGGCTAGAACCACATTAAATGAGTATAAATTGCCAAAACTTCTGGGCTGAGACAGTTAATACAACATGCTATGTAAATAATAGAGTTTATCTTCGACCTATGCTAAATAAGACCTCTTATGAGCTTTACTATTAAATATCTCCGAATGTGTCACATCTTTGTATTTTTTGTTGTAAGTGTTATCTCTTGAACACGAAAGATCAATTCGGGAAATTTGATTCTAAAGTTGATGAGTGTGTTTTCTTAGGACACTCTTCATGTAGCAAAGCATATAGAGTTTACAGTAAGAGATCAAGAATTCTTGAATAGTCTACTTATATTAAAGTTGATGAAGCTTACACTTCTAGTGTTTTGATTGATAATGCAGATGATCCTCTTGTGACGAATCTAATTGGTTAGGTTGAACAAGAAGAGATACAACAGAAGAGTGAGAATAAAGTTCAGGAGGAAATGGTGGATAAAAAATAAGGAGACAATTCCTAAAGGTTCAGATGCTGATCGAAATCAAACAGATTCAAACAATTAACAAATTGTTTTAACCAGAGATCACCAAGAAAGAAATCGTCAGCTACCTAGTCATTTGAATGATTGCTATTATTCCATGTCAACATCAAAGGTAGTGAAGGTAAAAATCCTTCTACAAAGCTTATAAAAGATGTGATGGCAGTGTCAATTGATAAAAAGAGATATAGGAGAATGATCGGCAGTCTCTTACAGCTTACTACTTTTCATCCTGATATTATGTTCTTGGTGTGTTTGTGTGCAAGATTTCGAGCCAATCCTAAAGAATCCCACTTAAAAGCTGTAAAATAAAATTTTCAATATTTAGTTAGAACGTAAAAAATCAGTTTGTGATTTCCTATGTGTACTTCTTTTGATTTGATTGGATATTCAGATAATGATTATGCTGGGTGTCATAAAGATATGAAGAGCACTAGTGGGACAGTGGATCTTTTAGGATATTTTGAAGTCTCTTGGTATAATAGGAAACAAAACTATGTAGCTTTGTCAGCTATAGAGGCCGAGTATATAGCATTAGATAGTTGTTGTGAACAAGCCCTTTGGATGTCATTGACTTTACAGAACTACGACATTACCTTTAAGAAGGTTCTTCTTAGATGTGACAATAAGAGTGCCATTGATTTGAGTAACAAACCACTACTCATGAACAAAACATGTAAATGTTTGATGTCACTTCATTAGGGACCACATTGCTAAAGAGAATGTTCAGACTGAGTTTCTTCTTACTGATTAGCAACTTGTAGATATTTTTACAAAGCCTTTGCCTAAAAAACGTTTCACTAGATTTAGACAAGAGTTAGGCATTTTCAAAACCATTTCACTAGATTTAGACAAGTGTTAGGCATTCTATCTCTTGATATCTAGTGTGTCTCACTTTCATGTTGTATGTACATAATTTTAGATTTTTTTAAATATCTTTCTCTTTTTCATTTTAGGGTTGTTTTTAGACTTTTTTTCTTTTCCATTTTTTATCAAAAACAAAATAAAAATTATCTTTCTTTCTTTGAGAAAAAAACTTTTGACTTGCCTATGTATATGCTTTTATGAGATTGATTCAGATAATATTATCTTTTTGGTATATAGGCTTGATTGTGTCACACAGGTTCACATATCGTTTTTCAATCTATACGTATTAATTTTTGTGCACAAGGATCAAAAAATAATTAAGTGATATGTTGTTTACATGAGATATTCCATGCAGTAATTTCACACAACTATTTCTATACTTTTCATATTTTATGATGTGAAATAGTGGTAGAGAGTCTTATGTTTGGTCAATAGATATTTTTGGGTTACATCAAGTGCTTTTGAGCTCATATTTTTGACTTGGCTAACGCGCAATTTTTTATCTTTATACGTACAAAAGTGCATTTGTTCAAAATATCAATCAAACAATAAGAGTGTATTCGATAAAAGATAATTAAAGATTCACGCTCTTATGAAATCCATGGAAAAAATTGAGTGTACTCTTTAAATGATGGTCAAAAACCTACACTCGTGGATTTGTGTTTGTGCATATCTCAAAGGGTAGTAACCATGTACTGAATATATTTTATATTTAGAGATGGTGTGAATCACTCGCCAAACAATATCATTATTCCGCTTAAATCCTATATGATTAAGGTGATAGGATGACACTTTTATCCTTAGTCTCTAAGATTCAGATAGTTTTAAGTCTTATTATTGCTCAATATTTACTTTGATATACCTAATTTTATCCAATAAACTAGTATAAGTCTTTTTACTATTTGTTTCACAAACTTTACAATGATATCTAAACTTTTGTGTGTGCTTTTCAATGTCTTTTCTCTTGTATTCATGTGTTTTGACATTAAATTTTTATCTCTTGTGCTATTTTTTATAAATTTTTTTGTGCGAGCCAATGTGCTTTTCTCTCCTGTACACCTTTTGGATAATTTTTATCTGAATTTCTCTTATCTGCAATTTATCCATTTGTGTGTTTTCTGCTTTTGCTAATAACAAAAGGGGGAGAATTTGGTAAAATTTGATGATTTTGTACTTGAGTGAGTTTTTTTGTCTAAGTGGTTTTCATGTTTTGATTCTTTTAGTTTTTAAATACTCGATGCATAGTTTTAGGGGAGTTTTTACAATATACGTGCTTGATTACACTTTTCATGAATGCATGAATGTGGGAGGAGCTTTATATATCATTTGTTTTTTTGCATGACAGTGTATGTGTGCTTATTATATA
>JBAKGM010000200.1:16457162-16468029 GCA_037177215.1 Asparagus racemosus
AAGCACATAGAAATCGATTGTCACTTTACTCGTCATCATCTCCTGACTGGCACAATCTCTCTTCCCTATGTCAACACTGATCTTCAGCTAGCAGACCTCTTCACTAAAGCTCATACGATAACACGACATCTATTCCTCATTGACAAACTACCATTGGTTAATCCAACTGCAGTTTGAGGGGGGTGTTAAATATAGGAATAAACCCCTTTTATTTAGTCCCACATCGGATAGAGTAGAAGAATGAGATCACTCCTCTTGTATATATAGACCCTAATACTAATGAATAGATTTGCTCCTTTCTCTTAATTTGCCCTGTTTCTAATAGATATGAATGATGCTTGTTACTTTCCAAGGATTTTCTATGACAAATGGATGTCTCTCACAATCATAGAGCCCTTGCCGCCCAAGTTTTAGGTGGGAGAGAGATTTGAATTTGTAGGTAACCTAATCTTATGCAAAGGAGGTATCTTCTGTTTATAAAGTATGTTCGTTGTTTCCGTTGGTGGTTTCTGGCTTTAGAATGCTTGCATATTTTTGTGTTTGGAGTCAATAATGAGGAGAGCTCTCGTTGTGTGTGAGAATGGAGGAGGGGATAGGGAGAGCCTTTGGATGAGAGAAACCGTGTGAAAGAATTAAATTCTGGCTTGTACCGTTATTGTGAATCTCTACTATATTCACTAGGGGTGTATGCAGTCTCGATACAGTTCGGATATGATATTTACCATATCCTCGTTTAGAAATTATAGATATGGATATACCTCAGCAGGGAAAATTCATAACCATATCCGCTAAAATCAGATACAGAACGAATACCCATGCAAACATATAAGCGAATATACATGCAGATATAAAACGCATACGAAGAAACTAGCTAATATTAAAAAATATATAGTTCATATGATACAAGAGAGTTCATTAATATGTTTGTTATATTTGAAAAGCTAAGATTCGATAACTTGATCATCAAAATTAACCTCAAATCCATTAATCTAAGGAGTAAAACTGTTGTACGAGTATGACCAATATAGATTCAGATGTTTCGAATACTGATCCGGATATTTCACTGCATAATCTATTCTTAACCATATCCTATCAGTTATAGATTTTAGTCAGAGTAATCATATCTGTATCCTAACGGATATGTATACCTCCTTAGATACGGATATTTTTGTGCACCCCTAATTTCTACTAATATAAAAATGGATTTTTTCGATATTAGTTCTTCAAATCTTTCATATCCTTAAACTAGTCCTCCAAATCTTGATAATTTGAAATTAGTACCCCCAAATCTTAAAGTATTTTGAAATTAATCTCCAAATCTTTATTTTTTTGAAATTAGTCATTCTACTTAGCAGCTCTGGAAAAGTTTGAGGGCTAATTCAAATTCTTAAAATGGTTTAGGACTGGTTTCAAAATTTTAACATTAAGGCGGCTAATTTCAAAATACTTATAGATTTAAGGATTGATTTCAAAATATCAATTTTGGGTAACTAATTTCCCAATAGAAAGATTTGGGGACTAATAGCAAAAAAATAAAGATAAAATAAATATAAATAAAATAAAAAGAAAAAATAAAATGTTAATTGGAAAACAAAAATAAAATAAAATATTGATCTAAGCCCAGGATCGAACTAGGGACCTCGATTTGGGGACTAATAGCAAAATAAATAAATAATAAAAAAATAAAAAAGAAATAAAAAATAGAAAAATAAAATAAAAATAAAATGTTAATTAGAAAACAAAAATAAAATAAAATATTTATTTGAGCCTTGGTTCGAGCTAGTGACCTGTAGCGTGTGAGACTCGCGATGACCTACTACACCACCAAGACTTGCGTTTATGTTTTCAACCCACTACAATCTTAGTTTAAAATATAAATAGCAATTTTTTATTTTTTATGAAAGATGAGTACATATGTTTGGGTATCTAATTATCAGACAATTGAATGTTTAGGTATTAAATTAGCTGGTAGGAAGTTGATTTGGTGATCCATACGGGTCTCATTATAGATTTTTAGATATAGTGAGTATATTGTTGAACTCTGATTAGAGAAAAGTTCTTTTATTTATCCATTTTGTATCTTATGATCTATATACATATTTGAGTTTTTATTTTTGATTTCCACAAAATTGACAGGCACCTGTATTATGTTCTTGTCATCCAATTTGTATATAAGTATTTAGTTTTCATGGATATAGATATAAGTTTCCTTGCTGAAGCATGTCCACTATCCTTATTTGTATTTGTGATTCTTAAATACTACGGCTGAAATAAGTGATACTTTGGTCCACATCTGTGTGTATCCCTCGACTAGTAGTTGCATTTTATTGTTTATTAGTATTATTATTATTATTATTATTTTGACAGGATAGTTGTTGAAGTTTTGCTTTCCTTCACTGTCTATTATAAGCCTAGAAAAACTTGTCAATACACCGGATAAATTGTACAAAGTGATGGCCCAAAGAAAGAAAAGGGTACCTCGTCTCACTTACATTGCGATCTCCTTTTATTTTTTACTGATCGAATGGTTGTCGTTCCTTACAACACCATGCGTCTATTGAAGTCGGTTACTTATATACTTTCTCTTATCAGCCCATACGCCTACCTCATACGCTTACCTCCATGCTTCGTGAGATACTCTCGTTTCATTTTGCATCTATTTTGTTAGTTTCGTAATTTAATTTCATTTACTATAAGACACTATAGTATTCTCATGTGACCACCGAAGTAAGCCCTTGTACCTTTTATCAAAACCTACAAAAAGATAAAGTGGGATGACCTTACATTGCATACACAGAGATCGGAGTTTTTGGCCCAATCCAATATTCGCCTGGAAGTATGCCTCCCTGGCCCAAATTTTAGACTCGTTTCCTTGTTACTTTAACTAAAAAACAATATTGTATCATTTAAAAGTGCGACCGCGCGCAATTCCATTCTTCTTGTTTTGGTTCGAATTGATCAACACTCATTAAAACTTATATTCCGAGTCAAAGTCATTTTTGTAATATTGTGTCAACTTAGCACTTTGATTCTAATTGTTGGAATGCAGGTCATAAACATCTGTATGTATCACGTGATTCACAGGATTCAACAGTCAAACGACATTTCATGATTAAGGTGTAGTATTGTTTGTAATAGAGATCCTTATGTCTCATATTATAAATAGATATATGGTTGGAAAAAAACCTGTATTTGACGAGGCTTCTTTCTATATCAATGAATTCAATTGAATTCAGAAATAAGATTTGGAAAGATATTTTCTGGTGTTTTAATATTAAAGATGATAGTTTCTGTCCTGCATCTCCCAAAAGGAGAAAAAAAAAGAGAATTTTTCATGGATCTTCAAGAGAGTACCCGTGTTCTTAATGACCATCTTGTCATAGAAAGATCAGATATATTTAGATTGCAGAAAGGACCATCTTGTCATAGAAATCATTATGGATAGTACTCTCTTTGAGAGAACATTTATTGATCAAAAGTCCAGCAATATAATCTTTCTGATGCACAATTAGATAAGGTGATAGATTGTTTCATTACTATGACATTCTAATTTGAGAATCAAATTCCAATTACCACAGGCATGAAAGTATTAGAAGATAAAAGATGTCCATTTACAATACTGAGTTTACCTTTTGGAAGTGAATAATGTGGTCAGTAGATTTCTTTGTGTTATACGCTTCAAGAGGGACATAGGCTTTTCGGGATTTTTATGTTGGATTTTGGATGCAGGCCTTTATTTTTGGGGGGAGGGGGGGGGGGTGGTTGAATAGGGTTTGCACATATATTTTACGAAATTAAAATAAATATCATGATTAATGAAAGGTAACATAACCACAAATAATAAAGAATTTTATAGTGTGTTGGGTGCAGAGTCACGCTCACACGCCGCGGAAGCGATATCACCTGAAAGAAGGCACTGGTTACAAAACTTAAGCCAACCTCTATATTCCCGTTTCGCGAAAGAAACAAGAATAGAAAGCAAATATCTCAACAAAGTGAGATATCCACTCTTCCTCTCAACAGTTCTAGGACTGAATCAAGGGAAAAACTTACAAACAATAACTAACACACAGTAAACAGTAAAGACACAAGATTTACGGGATTCGGCAAACTTACCTACGTCCACGGGAGGGGTGAGGGGAGATTTTACTATGAAGAAGAACACCGATGACTTGTACAATCCACAAGCTCGTTCCAAAAATAAACCTTTGATTTTTTACCCAAAAGAAATTGACCTCTCTCTTGTGAAATCTCTCTCTAGCCGCCACCAAAGAAAACCCCATCTTTTCTTCTTTTTTTTCCTCCTTCTTTCTCCACTAAAAAAATATAGGTTTAGATACCTATTTATAGGGAAGGAAAATAAATAAAAAAACCTTTTTTTTCTTTGTGTCGCGCGCGGGACCAAAACCGGGGGGTTTGTCGCACAGGCATTCCCACGTAGGTGGCCCCCACGTTCACAATTCTCCACCTCGTACATCATTTGCTAAACCTCAAATTTTAGATGAACACTAGAAGAACATCACAAACATTACGAGAGAGATCTCCATCAGCCAAACAAGGCCAATCCAGTTGTGACATTATACTATAGTTATCTACGTACCCTCTAACTAGGATCAAGCTAATCGTAATTTTGCAAATCTCCATATAATCTCCACTTCACCCCATCACCGCCCCGAAGGGCCATGCCCTCTTGGACAGATTAACACGGACTGATATGAAGCAAGTCTAAGCAATGCTTAAACTTGCTACCTGTGACCACCTTGGTTAACATGTCTGCGGAATTCTCATTAATGTGCACTTTCATGAGAAAAACATCACCTTCCTCTATGACATCTCGCATGAAATGAAACCTGACATTGTATGCTTGGTACGAGCATGATAAACTTGATTCTTCGCCAAATAAATTACACTCTGACTGTCGCACCACAAGTTCACGCTCTCTTGCTCAATTCCCAAATCATTTAGAAGACCACTCAACCACAAAACTTCTTTCACTCCCTCTACCATGTACTCAGCCTTTGTAGTAGAAAGTGTCACTGTAGCTTGTAGCATCGATCATCAACTAACCGGAGCCCCATATATCCTGAATACATAACTAGTAGTCGATCGCCGTCTAGCTAGATCGCCCGCATAATCAGAGTCCACAAACCCATCAATCTGATATGTTTCTCCACCAAAACACAGACTCATATCAATGGTACCCTTCAAGTACCTCAGGACCCACTTCACTGCTTTTCAGTGCGCCTTTCCCAAATTTGCCATGAATCTACTGACCACACTAACCGCCTGTGAAATATCCGGGCGTGTACACACCATTAGGTACATTAAGCTGCCAACTGCACTAGCATAGTGAACACGCTCCATGTGCGTCTTCTCTTTTGCTGTAGTGGGAGATTGTTTATTAGAAAGCCTAAAGTGTGGAGCTAATAGAGTCACTACCGAATTAGCACTTTGCATCTCGAACCTCGCGATCACCGGCTTTATGTAGCCCTTCTGACTCAAGAACAATCTCCAGTTTACCTGCTCTCTTCTAATCTTCATACCCAGTATTTTCCTAGCAGCGCCCATGTCCTTCATCTCAAACTCTTCACCAAGTTGAGTTTTCAGCCTATTTATCTCCACTCTGCTCTTAGAAGTAATAAACATGACATCCACATACAAAAGGAGATAGATATAATTAACTTCAAGAAGCTTCTAAATGTAAACGTAACAATTATAGTCACTTCGGGAAAACCCATGCTTCAGCATAAAGGAGTCAAATCAGTTGTACTACTGTCGGGGAGATTGTTTCAATCTATACAGTGACTTCTTCAAACGACATACATGATGCTTCTTGTCCTCAACCTTATAGCCCTCAGGTTAATGCATGTAGATCTCTTCATCCAAGTCTCTGTGCAAGAAGGTCGTTTTAACATCGAGTTGTCCCAGCTTAAGATCACCATGAGCAACAATACTCAATAGCACCCGAATAGAAGCGTGTTTCACCACTAAAGAAAAGATCTCATTGTAATCCACTCCCTCTTTCTGTGCAAAACCCTTAGCCACTAGCCTCACCTTGTACCTTATACTGCTAAGCTCTGAAAGATCTTTCTTTCTTTTATACAGCCACTTACAGCCAATAACTTTTCTTCCTACGGGCAATGAGACCACCTCCCATGTTTAGTTCTTCCGAAGAGATTCCATCTTCCTCCATCGCAGCCAACCAACTCTTACTATTCTTATCCCGAATAGCTTTCTTGAAGGAGACCAGCGTCCTCTTCCACCTAGAGTGTGTATTCAACTAAATTAACCTGCCCATAGTGCTTTAGGGGTTGATCTGCCCCCATCTTCTGTATCTGCTTGTATGCTCGTCTTGGCCTAGTTGAAACCAAACTATCCTCGAGCTGCTGTTGTTGTCGTGATTTTCTTTTGTTCTATTTTGCCTCAATCGTGATTTTCCATCTCAAACACCACCCAAAATATTAGTTCATGAATGGTAGAATTGGACTATTGTAAAAAGAAAGTTCTATATTTTTCATTGAAGAGAAAAAGACAAGTGCAAAATTTGATGGAAGTTCAGTGAGTTTTTTTTTCTTTAGTCAAACTCATGGGAGGGATTAGTGACTTTTTTCCTTCAACTAATTAAAAAGTTTGTTTAGTTGTATTAAATTATATACTTCTAAAAATGATAAGAATAACAATACTCTGTCCTCCAAAATATTTAATAAGACCATTATAACCTTCTATAATTTTATTGAATAGAAACTAAATAGAATGAAAGTAAAAAAAAATTTAGGAGCTTAATAGATTGAAATAAAGTTAAGAGATTTTTAGAAAAATAGGGTAAAATCTAATGCCTTATTAGACTTTGAACGCTAGAAATTTAAATAAATTGTCAATGATATGACTAGCTCGTACTATTTGAGACTATAATAAGACATGAAAAGGAAAAAAAAGGCTGAATTAGTTTTAAGCCATTGAACTTGGACCTGAAAAGTGGCCTAATTTGAAGTAGCTCTCCCAAAGGTGATATAAAATAAAGGCCTTTACATGAAAATCATCTTCTTTTTTCTTCCAAATTGTAACTTAATTACCATCTTACTTTTTTTTTAATATATTCCGCCTATATTTACTAACATGTTCTCAATGTCTCACATTTTCTACTTTTCAACTCAAAAATGTTTCCAAGTGCCCATTTTATCCCTCTCCTCTCTCCACCCCCTCCCTTGCCTCCCCTCTCCCCCTCCCCGTCATCCTCCACATCCTCCCTTCTCTCTCTTATGCCTTTCTCGTCCTTCTTGACCTCCTCCACCATCTCTTCCACCTCTAGGATTTCTCCAAATTCTAATGCATTCCCTCCTCTCCATCTCCCTCCACTTCCCCTCCGACAATGGCTCCCTCTACCTCCTCCCTTCCCTTTCCTCTCCCCTCCTCATCCTCCACCATCTATTCCACCTCTAAGATTTCTCCAAACTCTAACCCCTTCCCTCCTCGCCTCCACCTCAACCTCCCTCCCCCTCTCTCCCCTCCTCCTCCTCCATTCTCACCTCTCTCACCTCCTTCCTCTCCTCCTCCTCCTCCTCTGTCCCCTTCTCCTCTCTCTCCACTCTCACCGCTAGCGTCCTCCCTCTTCCTCTGCCTCCACCGATCTCATCATCACCAATCTCCCTCCCTTCTCCCCTTCTCCCTCCTCCTTCTCTCCTTCTTTCTCTTTGGTTAGATTGGGAGGGGACGCACGGGGTACAATATGAACTACAGATCTTTTTTAATAAAAATATTAAAAAGGGTAACATTGAGAATATGTAGCAAATGTGGGCGGTTTCTATAAAAAAAACTAAGATGGTAAGTTTCAATTTGGATAAACGTTAAGAGGTTTCATGTTAAAACCCTCAAACTAATCCTAAAATCGTATAACTTACACAAAACAGGCCCCATAAGCCCATGTTAGTGTTTTCTCTTGACTATCAGTAAAATGCACCCTACTCAAGTTGATTCTCCCTCCCTCCCTCTCCAATGGAAGTAGTATCCACCAACAACATCAACCTCAACAACCTTTGAGCAACACTGTTGGGAGACTATAGTTAGGATGGACTAAAGAGGGATGCAAAAAAAAATTTTATTTATGAATACATGTAGCAGCAATCAACCACTTTGACCTATTTTTGGTGAAATTTCAATTGAAAATTTAAAAATACCCTTAAAAATACACGTGCTAAGCATGTAACGTGTCTTCTTAATCAAACATAAACCGAACTTAGAAATATCATATGCCAAACACGTGTTTTTAAGAGTATTTTGGAGATTTCGACTAGAATTTCACCAAAAAAGGGTCAAAGTGGTAGATTATTATCAAAACATTCTTTAAATGTGGTTTAAGTATTGATTGAGGGAGTGTTTGTTTGCATACAAGTAAAAGATGAAAGTGAGGAAGTCACCTTCGTTTAACAATTTAGGTATTTGTTTGCATGCAAGTGACTGTTTGCATGCAAGTGATTATAAAAGTGAGATGCAAGAAAGTTGCCACGTAGGATTTAATGCAATTTTGACTTTCCCTAAAAAAGTGGTGAAGTCGCGTGAAAGTGATAAAAACGGTAACTAATTTTAATTATATTTTCTAATTAATCTTATTTTGTTATGTCATCCTCACATTGCACTTTCAGCAATAATTTAGTTTTTCAAACAAACACTGTATTTCACTTACGTGCTAACATGAATGTAAAAGTCATTTGCCAAAAAAAAAGTAACTTATATAGTTTATATTCACTTTCAAATTGCCAAACACCCCCTGAACTGGTTTATATTCTCACCCTATTTTGAAAACGTTATCTGCGAGAAAATCCGTATATTTATGATATAATTGTATGGAAAGATCAAGTGCACATATAAAAGTTCGAGATAGATATATTTGAGTAATTGTCGATAAATTTGACTAGTTATTAAGAGATCCTGGCAATCAACCAGCTGTTTGTCGAAGAAGGGCCTTGGTTTCGTATGATGGGGAAATATTGGAAATATTATAAATAGATTTATAGGGAAAGATGAGTAGAACTTTGAAAACAAATACAAACCGGGCGCGTCCCAAAATCAGCCAAGTTGTAATTGGGCCAGTCCCAGAATCCGCCCAGTATTAATTGGGCCACTCCCCAAATCGGCCCGTCTTTCAAACGCCGGTACTAAACACACTGGTCAGCTGTGCTCGTGTTTTTATATTTGCATGTATGCCTCGTATGCTTTGATCTTTCCTATCAAAACTTCACTTGCACATTTCAATCCAAACATCTTATATACCGGTTTATTTCATTAAACCATGTGTCCTACACTATTGTAGCCCTCCAACTTTTTACTTGGAAGTGACTAGTCACGTGCCTCCCTCACTTCCAATGAGACCAGTAGCTTAACATCAGAAGGCCCTCACTTCCAATCAGATAACGTTCCCAAAGTTTTAAAATATCCGAAAACTTTCCTTAATTTTAGGAGTTATCACAAAATTCCTCTCAACTTTAAGATTTCATCAAGAAAGTCTCACCAAAGCTTGAATCACAATTTTCACTTAAAAATCAAGAAAGTCCCGCCAAAGCGTGAATCACAATTTTCACTTTAAAAAAAAATCCTCCCCTGCGTATTTTTACCCATTAACATAAAAAATTACATTTAATAGTTTTCTTTAAATCTTAAAGCTAAATGGGGGGTTTCTAATAATCTCTAAACTCAAGGTGCACTACTACAAAAGCCCCTAATAATAACAGTTAATTGATCAACCTGTTGCTATTAGAGCTTATTGATACGGTTGTTATAAAATCTGACATTTTCTTTCTATTTGAAACAGTTGCCAACTATATCTCAATTAAATTGAAAGAGAAAATAGATATTTCTATTAAAATTAAGGTGGGAAACTAAATTTGTGGTGACCAAATAAAACTGGGAAACCAATTAGGAAGGCGGTGATTTCTATTTCGCCTCTAACCTCCGCTCTCCCTCAAATTAAACCCTTCCGATCTCACCTGATCAAAACCTTCGCACGACCCAAAACCTCTGCTCTCAAAATTTCAATTGACCTCCGATCTCACCTCAAAACCTCCGCTTTCTGCTCTTGGGTCTTTCCTATATCCCTTTCTACAGCAAGACGTGGTCCGAACATCTGCGATTTCGATCCAGTGGTGGAGGAGAACAGGCTGAATCGTTGTGGTTGTCTCTTCCCTTTCCGATTTCTGGCAATTGAAAGCGCTGATCTCCTCACTCCACAAAGGTGTTTTGAATTTTCCTATTATTGTGATTAAATTATTTATTTAACTTGTAAAAATCTCCATTCCGTTATTAATTCTATAGAGAACCCTCTGTTTTTCTATTTTATACAAAAAAAAGTAACTTTTGGTTTTTGTTCTTATTAGGAAAATCCTAATCAAGATCTAAGAGACGTGTTTTTCATGCTCTCATTCAACCAATTTGAAATTTCTAAATATTTTGGTACATAGTAGTCTTTTTTCTTTTGGAAAAATTATAAACTATTTTTTAGGATTAAAAGAAAAAATTTAAGAACTTTTGCTGAGGGATCTTAGAATCTATTATCTATAAGTCATGTCAGAGATATTCATAATCATGTTTCTTGTCATTTTAAGGCCTGTGAAATGGATTTTAGCATGTAGCATGTTGCAAAATTTTCTAGGTAACCCTATTTTAGAAAATCATACAAAATTACTGCAATACATATTTATTGCATAATCCTATATTATGACACTTATTTTGATAGTATTCTTGTACAAATATATGTTTGGTTCATGTAAATCTAAACAAATAATCTATTTTGTGATTTTTTCAGATATTTACTTGATTGTGAATGAGGTCCGTATCAATTACACAGGTTTGTCTTCATTACATATTTAATCATGTA
>JBAKGM010000200.1:16468129-16487457 GCA_037177215.1 Asparagus racemosus
AAAATTTTGATGAGTTTGATATATTTATTAAGTCCCATAAGAAAAAGATGGGTCTTGGAGACTATCCACATAAGAAAACTCAAGACGTTTGTGTAAGTTTTGTTTGTGATTTTATTTTAAGTTAATCATAGACAATATATGTTGTATGTTATGATTTAATCATATACAGGAGAAGGTTATTAAAAGGATAGAGGAGCTCAGAGTTCAACTTCAAGATGCAGATCCATTAACAAAAGCTCATCAATTGAAACTATCAACTGTTCTTGATGAGGTAGCGGGAAAGCACCATGGGGGATATGAAACAGGATATGGTATTGGATACAAAGGAAGGACAATGATTCACCAATTTTCTACATCCTATAACATCGAGAGTAGTGTAAACAACTCTCAACTTCAAGAAGAGCTAGATGCTGCTAACCAGAAAATCCAAGAATTATATGCTGCTAACAAGAAAATTCAAGAGTTACATGAGGAGATACAAAAAAGAGCTGAGGAAGCGGAAAGAGAAAAGGCACGGGAAAAGGAAGAAAGAGATCATCAAATGCAAGAAATGCAAAGGATAATGTCTAGCTTTCAAGCCATGGCTGGATTAAATAGACAAACACAATGATTGAATGCAGGTATATCATAATCTCTATTTTTATATCCAACTTGCTGTTAGATGTTTAAAATAGGGAACTTTTACAAGTTTGAGTATATTTTCTAGAAAGCTTACTGTTCGCATAATTTTCATAATAAAAAACCTTTTGGATCGAACTGGAGTAGACTTAGAATTCTAACAGCCAAAACACTTACAGTTTATTATGTTTTAAGTTGTAAGTGGGAGAATTTTAATGTTTGTGTTGCTATCTTTCACTACACTATTCTCCCTCAGTTTCAGAGTTGGGTGAGCTCAGTTAAATATTTCATGTCTAGTTTTTGTGCACAAGAGAGATGTTGATAATATAGTTCGAGGGTAAAGGTTTTTGTTATACCAAACTTTGTTTGAGAGTCACTAGAATGTATGTCTAGTTATTTGGTTATGCCTGGATATATTCTTATGTATTTTTTTTAAGTTTTTAGATTAATGAAAGATAGATTTACTGAACAAAAAAAGAGGTTCGAAATTTCTTTTGCCTATTTATAATCTCTACTATTTTGGGTAGGCACATGCGTGATATGAATGGAGGTTGCCGGGCGATGAATGGTTGAGGGGACTCAAATTTGCTGCAATGGAGTGGTGGGAGAAGTCATGGGATTAGACTTTATGAATGAAAGAATTGTGAAATTGATAAGCTGTGGGCTCACTATGAACTTTATCGCTTGAAGACTACTTAGTCATTGTTTATTTCTTTACTGTCGTATGTCCTTTGGACAATTTTTTTTGTTAGATTTGTTATTGATTAGTTTCAGATGTTTTACCGTGTAGAGTTAGGAACCTTATAAATTGATGGTCCAGGTCACAAATTTTGTGATTGGTTATCAATTGTTGGATTTGTTCACAGCATGTATCAAACAGTTCTTGGTTCTTTTTTTAATTGATTAAGTTAATTTTTTTTACAATGGTTATAATTTGTTTCATTTGAATGATTATTACGTTTGAAATGGATGAAATAGCTGATGCAAAACAGGTGCATATTAATGCTATGTGTAATTAATAGAATAAGCTATAATATTTTTGCTGCTATTTAATATTTATTGAAAATATTTTTCTCAAACCTTATAGGAACGGTTGTCTTCCATTGTTAATACACTTTAGCAACGGTTGGAATTTAATAACGTGAATTTTGTTTGAAATAACATTTTAAACCTTATAGTAACGGTTGCTTTCCATTGGTAATACACTTTAGTAACGGTTGAGTTTTGCTGACGTGGATTTTTAATATTTTTATAAAAAATACTCTAATAGAAACGGTTGCAAACTATTGCAACGGTTGTTGATCGTTGCTATAAGCTAATTGCAACGGCTTTACTAGCAACGGACCATTTGCAATGGTTTTAACCGTTGCTAATGTATTAGAAGCGGTTGAAACCGTTACAAATAGGTCTATTTGAAGCGGTTCTAACCGTTGCTAATAGGGCCTTTTGTAGCAGTGGTGTTTTTTTTTTTGGAATTTTAAAAGCTCTTTGGGGTTCGCTAATAATCGTCCGAAGTTAAGGGGGTTTTCAGATATTGACCCTATAAAAAAAAGCACATAGAGGAACACAAAATACATATATTACACTAGATAAGCTAGAAATGATTTCCAAATAGTTCTGGGGCACGTTCTAGCTTTAGGAATGTTATCTTCACCACGAATAAAAATCTCCTTTTGCTAACTTAACTCTGGATGGATTAGCAAGTGCACCGGCTTGTTTCCTTCCTTTGATACGCTTAACGTGTGCCACGAATAAAAGCAAACATTCGTTTTTGCATTTGCGAACGAACAATCGTTTTAGGTATTCCATATAAGCTTCTACATTTTCTCTCCTTGGTAAATTTCATTTCGTAGTTAATTCATAGGTCCCATTATCATTGTTTTTATTGCTTTTTTAGTTATTTATATTTAAACACTACATCCATGCGTCTCTGGAAATCTTTATATCTTCCTTTAATTACTTTCTAAGAAGTGATATTTCGGACAAGTTGCCAAATATCACTTCTTATACCAACTACAACTACAAATATATACATGAAAATGATTACACATATTTAATAAATCCTCATTATCATTATCCACCATTTATATATCCTATTAAAATCTCTTAATTTTCAAAAGTTAGCGCATGTCAATAATTATCCTAGTTCAAAATGAAAAGTTCCAATTGCAAAACAATGTCTGTGGGCTAGGAGCGTTTAAAAAAGAGGCTAAATAGCACTTAACTACCTTATAGTATCACTCATTTAGCATTTTTATACCATCCGTTGCTTTCCATAGTAATTATACACCTTAAGTTGTTTAAGATAGGAATACTATTCTCTATTATGCAAAGGTGAAAATTTTTAGCCAAAAGTTCTCATATATGATATAATATTCACATGTTAATTTTAGAGTGTTTTAACTATTTATATTTATTAAATTTATTATTGTCATGCCCAAATTCTAATTTAGACATTTCCCGATTCTATTTTAAAAATAGAATTTTAATATATTTAACAGTAAATTCAACAAACTTAACAGTTAGAAGGTTATAAAATTAACATATGAATGTTATATGAGAACTTTCGAATGGAAATTTTCACGTTTACATAACTAAGAGTTCAAACATGTAGATCTTTCAGGGGTATATAAATACTGCGAAAAACAAATAGGTATATAAGTGCCAAGTAGGTGAAACTAGAATGTATTTAAGTAACTAAGGGGCTGTTTGGTTGGCTGAGAAACTAAGAAAAAGAAATCAAAACACCCGACACACTCATGCGGAGGTGTTAAAATTCTTTTTCTTGTGTTTGGTTGAGAGAGAAAAAAAAGAGATGTTGTGTATATGAGACCCACTCACTAGAGATGTAACAGTTGCTATGAGTTTTAAATTAAAAAAAATCAATTTTCTCTCAAAAAGTTATGAAATAGGCTTAAAAACATAAAATTAGGTGTCGCGGCCTATTTCCCATGGGTAATCTCTCAAACTTTTCTAAGACATGAACCAAACAGTCCCTAAGGGGCTGTTTGGTTGGTTTAAAACACAAGGAAATCTGTTATTGGAAACTTATTTCCTATAATGGTCTCTTTTCTTGTGTTTGGTTCACATCTTAAAAGTAAGAAAAAAGATGAGATGAGATGAGTTGTCACTATATTATTAGATGATGTGACTCAATTTTAAGGAAACTCATTTTTATAATTTTTTTAAAGGAAATTGATAGAAGACAACTTTTAGTGATTTTTTTAACCTATTTCTTTTTTGATTCTAGGGAATCAACCAAGCAGGCCCTAAGTGACAACCAACGACGTGCGTGCCAACAGCCAGAAAAGCACCGAGGAAGAACGAGGAAGTATAAAGCGAGTTGAAGTCTGAACCGAGAACCCAATTCAAAGAACCAAAAAATTAAAGGACAAATCTTAATCAAAAAAGGAAAGGAAAAAAACGCAGAAAAGTCAAATATTTCCAGGGTTTCCTCTTTTATATCTTTCTAATCTTTGTCGATCTAGGATTTCTCGAAGCCGTTCTCATTCTCATCGCGATCCAGCTTCGATCTGGCCATGGCGTCCAATCTCGCTCGCTTGGTTCGTCGACCCGCGGCCGTAAGCTTCTATTCCTCATCGTCTCCCTTTTTTTTTATAGATTGTTTTCTAGTGTGGGTGATGGATTTATTGATCGTTTCATTCTCGGATGTGTAGAGATTTTCCAAGTTCAATTTCACTACTTGGGTTTTTTTATTGCTCAGATCAGATGATTGAAGTTTTGTTCTTGTGAGATTGGGATAAACTGGCATCAGATATGCTTTGGAATTGGGCCCAAATTACATGTTAATTAGTAAATAATAAATCAACGGTTTTAACATGATAATGAGGATAAAGCTCTTGCAATTACCTATAAAAGGGTAAAAAAGAAGGGGAAAAAAGAGAAAGAAAAGGAAATGAACCAGAAGACTTTTTCCTCATCTAATTATGAGCGAGAGAGATGGCAACGAAAAAGATGTAGGAGATTGTCAGTGTTTACGAAATGGGTCAACATGTCAGCCAAAGATGTTGTTTTACAGGGATTGCCACGACGAGACAGGTTTTGCATGTCACTTATTATTTTTGGGAAATTATGTGGCGATATATCAAGACTTTCCAATATACTGGGCGATAGTTTTGTATTTTATTGATATTTAGGCAGAAAAAAATTGGCTGAAATGGTGAATTTACATAAATGTTGAAATAGGAGAATCAAAAACAATCAAGACCCAAATTTTCACATCATTCTCCAGTTGAGAATTTCTCCAGCTTCGAGTGCTAGTCACCTCTTCACCATGGACTACATGTCATCCCTACACCTCGAGTTCATGTCACCACTAGTAAGTATGTCCCCAGCTTCTCTGTTATATAGGAGAGAGCAAATGGTTAGTTCGGTTAGTTTTGGTCATTTTGACGAAATTGAACTGAACCGACTTTGTTTGGTTTGTTTGATCCCCTTTCTTTAGTTTGTTGATCCAGCTAAGAAATAGTGCAGCAATAAATATTCTATTTATGACGCTCTTTGCCCTAATTTGATTGGGCTAAGTCTAATTGAAGCTTAACCTTGTAGAGAGGCAGAAAGACATAGCTTTGACATCTAGTTAAAGCGCAATCCAAACCCTATAAATCATCCATAAAATAATCCCACTTCTTCATCCACTAGACTTCTTTGTTTTGCACACGTTGAAAAAATTTCAGCCTGAATTAAGGCAACCAACGTATACAATTGAAGCGAACGCGAACCCGAACCTAGGGTTGGGCGTGGACCGAGTCGACCCCCGAGCTGACCCGGCCCATCCCCTTATGGGTCACGACCTGAGCCGACCCATAGTGGGTCGGGCCCGACCCGACCCACGATATACCCAGGTCAAGGGCCAGGCTGGGTCCATCCCCAGACTAAGGACTAGAGAAATAGGCCCGACCCACAATTGACCTGGCCAGCCCAGCCTGACCCAACCCACCATTGACCTAACTCGATATAGAAGAATGGTCATAAGGACAACAAATAAGAAATTTGACGAATATAACTTGGAGGAAACCAGCGAATATAAGTTGGAGGAATTCGGCTCCTTGAACATTAATCGTTAACATTTTTTCTTTTTTCTTTTTGTATTTGTATTTTAAATTTAATCTAAAGAAGATTTATTAACTTCCCGTGGACGTAGGTCTTCCTTCGAAGTCCGAACCACATATATCTTTGTGTTTGCGATGTTTTTCTGTGTGATGTTTATCTTTGTATGTGTGTGTATATATATATGTATCATTTTAAATAAAGAGTGAAATAGGAAAAAAATAATTTAAATATAACTTAATAGATATGAATACAAAGTTAATATAGTTTAGAAATTAGAAATGAAAAAATTAGGAAAAAGTTGAAAAAACTCACGGGCCGACCCACTCTGACCTGGACAGGCCCGGGTCAGACCCGGCCCGGCCCACCCCTAAGCAACCAGAAAAAGGTGTTCGGTCAGTTTGAGCGTTGCAGACCGAAGTCTGCTCACTTCTACTCTCTCCCCAAGACATATCTTGTCAACATGATTTTTTTTTTGTATGTTTAGATGCTTACAACGTCTTTGATTTATAAATGCTACCAGCATAGTACTCTAATATTTACTAAATGTCCTGAATATATTTATTAAATTCGCCATCCAATATGGATTTTTTTGTCCGACATGAGTCCTGTTGTCCGACATGAGTCCTGTAGCTGACATTTATACCAATGTATGTGGATGTGGTAGCAAACAAGAACAAACCATGGAAATCAATTACTAGTTACTATTATGATCAATGATCAAGAGTCTGTGCTTGATTTTAACATTGTTTGGTAGTATATGGGTTCTTTAAGAACTAGGTAAAGTATTCCTGTTATTTGAAGAAGAAATGTATGCAAAATTTAGGATTTATAATGACTGGACTGAGAGTTTGATGTCTTCATGCTTAACTTGTATAGGCCTCGGCAACGGCAGAAACTTGTCTTTTTCATTAGCAGATTAAGTACAACGACCCTAAGAATATGGATAAAGTCTTGATCTTGTACAAGATAGTAAACTCTCACTCGAAATAATGGTTAAGGCTCCTGCTGTTCTACGATATCAGTCACCACTAATAGTGGCGAACCATTAAGTAATGAGGTAGTTTAGCAATAACGATGTATTAACTGATGTTAAATTTGAAATCTTGCTGGATTTTCTAGAGCTTAAATTCAGTAACAACAGCAGGGGCTTTTATACCAGACCTTCCTGACTAACTTCATGTAGCTTTCCAACTTTGAGCTCTATGAAGAGCTGTTTTCTCTGTTCCATTGACTATTTCTCTGCCATTTAAATCCATGTTTGTCAAGATCTACTCTATGCTTGTTATTTCTGTCAAGATCTACCCTAGTCCTTGTTATTTCTGCAATTATGATCTCATCACTCCTTCAATAGCAAGCTTATTGATATCAATCGTACATTCACAAATCATCTGAATAAATGATAATGCATAAACTGCTATTATAAGCAAGTGTAAACCCTCTTTGTATTGTGCAGGAGGTTTGGGTTTAAATTCTGCTTGCATCATGCTACAACTTACTCTTCAAAAAACAAAAATAAAAACTAAAGATGAGCATTCCCCTTTGTGTATAACAAATTAATTTTATGATTGTCTGTTGTAACATATTGAGTTTACATATTTACCCATATATCAGTGAACAAGAACACTAGTTCTTTTGAAGAATTGGAATACGTTTTATGTATGTCCTGTTTAAAATGATTGTTCTCAGTAAAAGGGCAGAATGCTAACTCATCACATAATCTTTCTTCATTTTCTTACGTGTAATAATTGACTAATTGTATAAGCACAATTTACCTTCATACTACTAAATTGTTGAAATAAGCTTTCAGTGTTTGAACTTGCTTTGTGATTTCTCAAAATGCTCATTTCTGTTTCATAGTCTTATTATATAATGCTATTATTCACTGTCTAATGTGCACATAACATAGTTTTGTCACTTATTTTTCAAGTTTAATGTATAGTTTGCTCAGCAATAAGGTATTATTTGATTGCCTACAGGTCCTAGGTTTAAGTACCTTGTCACCAGTTAGATAGTGCTTCCCTGAGAAGTATTTATAAGACTTCATTGTCACTGCTGTTATTGTTGCTGCTGCTGTTGTTCATGTTTTGTACTCCTCAAATTTTGTTTAAGGCAAAACTTAGATGGTGAACAAGATGAATGCCAGATCTTTCTGGTTTGAACTCTGAGTCGTAATTTTGATATTTTACTCCGATGCCTGGTTTCCATTGACCAATAGTTGCCATGTGTTGCTATATTTTTGTCATTCAATGTTTTGCCAGTACTGAAGAATTTGGAAACAATCTTAACTATTGTTACATTTGCACAGACGTATTTCCTGTTGAGAAGTTACAGGCATGTGAAGAACTTCAGCCATATTCCAGGTACTTTTGTTTATGGTTGTGTACTTGGTTGTAGTTATATTTGTAAGCTAAAATAATGTTTAAATTCAGGTACCAAGATACCTATAAACTCGAAGCCAAGGAGGTGAGCAGTAGGCTTAAATCTTTTTTACTTTTCTCTTTAAGGGGGGCTATGCTTGATCATTCTTTTATACGTATGGGCGGTTCAGTTAACCCCATCATAAGTGCTGCCATCTTGTATGTCAACCGCACAGGGAATTTATTGAGTTTTTTCAGAAGGACTCTCCATATCATGCTTGGAGCAGGTCGTTTTCTTCAGATAATGGTAAGGCCTCTTGCCATTTCACCATTCTTAGCTGTTAGATTTCTTTTCTGGTTCTAGATGAACTAATGAAGCTTTATAAATGATTTCTCCCTTTCATTTCCTGTTGTGTGGATGAAGGTGAGATATTTGATGCTGTGGTTCCATTTATGGGCGAGTCTATAACTGATGGAACTCTTTCTACATTCTTAAAGAGTATGTACATTCCTTTCTTTATATTTAAGTCATTCACGGATATTACCATTCCTTTTGCATGCACAGGCACTCTCATGTACATCCAGGTGTGCATGCAAGTTTAAATACACATTTACATGTCCGTGCATGTACCCTTGTGCATCACATAGTAATAGTTCCCTTACTCATTTTATATGAACACTTCCTTTAATTGGATCTTGTGACCATGTTATGTGGGACCAGAACCTGGTGATAGGGTTGAAGTTGATGAACCGATTGCCCAGGTGGAAACTGACAAGGTATATTTTCTAAAGTTTTGTAGTTGTATTTTGTAAAATAATTGTGGGATGGATATGTAGTGAGACACTTGTATAATTTTCTCATGCAGGTGACTATTGATGTTGCCAGCCCTGAAGCCGGAATAATTGAAAAGGTTCCTGAATCTTTAGTACCTTTCACATTTTTATATCCCTCAATAAAGTTACAGCAAGGCCTGTGTGGATATTACTTATATGTTATCTGCTATTGTTTAACAATGCTTCGATGTATATTATTGGCAGTTTGTAGCCAATGAAGGTGACACTGTGATGCCAGGAACTAAGGTTGCTGTTATCTCAAAGTCTGCTTCAGCTGTTACCCATGTTGCCCCATCAGAGGAGCCAGACAAAAGCGCCGCACAACCGTCTCCTCCTGCAGTGAAGGAAACAGAAAAACCAAAGGCTAAAGTAGAAGATTCTGTCAAGCCTAAAGAACCTTCTGCTGTGCCTACTCGAGCCTCTGCTTCTGAACCGCAGCTTCCTCCTAAGGATAGGGAAAGACGAGTAAGTTCCACCATCATTTACTGGTTATCTATTGTTAGTGAAAAATATACATAACGATGAAATGTTTGAATTTTGATGTTGTGGCGTAAAACAGTTTTGTGTAAAAGGCTTAAGAAGTTTGTTTTATTTTTGGTATAAAATATTGTTACGCCGCTGGTGTTAGTTTATGTTTTAGAATAGTATGGTTATCAACAGGGTATAAGAGAACCAAGAGATTTTCCATCAGGGTTTTTCAGTAGAGTGCATGACCAATAGGTTTTAAAACAAAGCGCTTTCCTTTTTATGTGAACTCTCTTAATAGTGTTTTCTTTTCAGGTTCCGATGGGGCGACTCAGGAAACGAGTAGCTGCACGCCTGAAGGACTCTCAGAACACATTTGCAATGCTAACTACATTTAATGAAGTTGACATGTACGTTATTTTGCTTGCTACGTTGTCACCAATATGCTTATCAGATAAAGAAGCATTTCCTTTTAGCTTCTCTAGTTATCCTTGTGTTTTATTTGTTTCAATAGTCTGCCATGTTATGAATTCGGAAGCTGCATCAGGCTCAATGTTAACCAGGGTATAATGCTTCAGGCATGAATTTTTATTATTTCAGCTCAATGTAGTTTAGCTAGTTTGGCGATATGTGTGCTTGATTGATACTATTAGATCTTAATTTCTACGCCATGAATCAAAGAAAATTAACAAAAAGGATGTTATGAGTGGTGTAACAGACTTTAAATAAGCCATCATCAGTGACCTAACTTGATCAGGTCTTTTGATGTTTAGTTGGACTTATCCAAGACAAAAAAAACTTGTCTGTTGCTCTGATTAGTGGCAATTTCTAGTCTCATGAAGTGTTGTGTTCCCTGCACATCCTGCACACAATTTATTTCTTTCGATACGTACTGAAATTACAAACTGCAGGACAAACCTGATGAAACTTCGTTCCGATTACAAAGATGCGTTTGTTGAGAAGCACGGAGTGAAATTGGGGTTCATGTCAGGCTTTATTAAAGTATGTTATATTTGCTATCTACCTGAAAACCCCATGATATTTCCGTCCTACTTACACATATCATGTTGTACTATTAGGCAGCGGTTAGTGGACTGCAGAATCAGCCAATCATTAACGCGGTCATTGATGGTGAAGATATCATATATAGAGATTATATAGATATCAGTGTTGCTGTTGGAACCGCCAAGGTTTGTTAATCCAGTGTTTTTTGTTGCTTTGCTGCTTTATTATTTCCAGCAAAGGTGCAAAAGTCGTTTTTTTCCTTTTTGTGACATATTAGCCATTATGAACATTATACTTTATATTTTTCTCATTTTATTTCATTTACTTTTTGCTTTTGCAGGGGCTCGTGGTGCCAGTTATTCGCGATGCTGATAAGATGAACTTTGCTGAAATAGAGAAAGAGATCAATACTCTAGCTAAGAAGGCAAACAATGGAACATTATCTATTGATGAAATGGCTGGAGGCTCGTTCACTATCTCAAATGGTGGAGTCTATGGAAGCCTTCTAAGCACTCCAATTATCAATCCCCCACAGGTATCATTCTAATCACCTAATAAATTGTCGAATAATTACATAATCCATGGTATATATGAACCACAGGAAACTCTGAAATATTATAAAAAGTGACAGGTTACCTCCCTTATTTTAGATTTCTGGTCAAATAAGCAATTGCTTTTTCATTGTAATAGATAAGACAGTATATGTTTATATGGATACTTGTTATAGCTTACAATCATAATTTTGCATCTTAGTTAACTTCATAGAAATTGAAATGGATGGATAAAATTGTCGCTTTCAAAAACCTTAAGGTTCTCTGTGAATTCTGCAAAATTTGGGATGATTTTATATGATTTATCCTAAATTATTACCTTTCTTATGTTGCTCATCTCAAACTTTGAAGGCATTTTTCATGTTTTGTAGTCAGCCATTCTAGGTATGCACTCCATTGTGTCCCGGCCTATAATTGTCAATGGTCAGGTTCTTCCGAGGCCGATGATGTACATTGCGTTGACCTACGATCATAGATTGATTGATGGAAGAGAGGCCGTCTTCTTCCTGAGACGGATCAAGGATGTAGTTGAAGATCCTCGTAGGCTCCTCCTTGATTTATAAGCTCGCGGCTACTCATTTATCCTTACTGAGTCTCTTTTGCACACCGAAATAATCTCCGGTAGCTTTTTTCTTTTGCTACCTTTGAGGACTATGTCATGATTCTCGGCCATCATCATATTTGTGGTGGATATTTCATGAGTTCTGTTCTTCGCATTTGAGATATCGAAATATATAGTGCTTCAAGGAGAGGCAAAACACCATTTTGTTTGTCCTGTGTCGTAGGAGATACAGGTTCTGGTGATCTCAGGCTATTTGTATGCGCGCAATATCCGTCACCACATAAATTTTGCTGCTTTAGCATTCTTGATGTTATGCTATGCTCTTATTTTGCATAAGTTGTTCTATTGTTAACTGATAATTTTTCAGTTGATGTCTTTGTGCCTGAACTTTGGGTGTTTCCCGTGAACTCCCCAAAAAAATAAGCAACTTTTTTTTTACCATCAAATCCCCTTGAACTTTTGGGTGTCTCACACAAACCCCTTAAATATGCCCGATGGAACCCTCTCTGTGTAAATGAGAAATAACTAAAATATTTTTGAAGGAAAACTCCAATTTAGTAATTTTTATTTACAGTCATAAGGACCTCCTTCACCCAACTAAGGGGAGTGATTTTATATATGTTTCTTCGGAAAAAGTCTTATATATATATAGGTGAAAAGTGGTTGCTTGTGTTTGTTACAACAAAGCCAACTTTGAGGTTATAGTTACTGGATCTCCATGGCTTACATAGTGGCAATAGGCTTGCGCGCTCTCTAGACGAGATACTAAATTTGAAATAAATTTTTTTAAAAAAATCTATTTTTAAAATAAAAAATATTGCTTTTTAAAAAGTAATTTAAAATTATTTAAATATCCAAAAAAAATTGAATTAATTTGCAATTTGTTAAAAGTGGCTACTTGTTGGATATGAAGAGGTGCAAGTAGAACTGAACAGTTGCAAATGCAGCTATAATTTCAAGTTGTAAAATTTTGAAATCAAACAAAAACAAGAGCAACTATTGTTATAAATAACAAAAACAATTCAATTGTTTGCATGTGACAGCTACATCACGACTACAGTTGCAAGCTAACAAAAGTCATAATAGATAGCCTTTCGGAGTGAGCCTTGCACTTTTTTCTGCCGGGGATTAATATCACAATATGAATAGATTCTTTTTTATTGAAAATTCACTTTGGTCAATACGTACGAGTAAAATGTAACTAACAAACTTTCCATCAGAACATAAATAGAGTTACTGCTTTAAAAAGGTTCAAATATCCGTAAAACTAAATTAGCTATCTCTCGTCAAATTCTTAGATCAATGGAAAGAAATTGCAAGCATAGACTACAGACTGAGCTTGAAAAAAATGAAATATACAACACCTTCAACAATATTATTGAAAAATCAGTTAAAAATAATGGCTACATATTTTTCAACGGTCAGCATGATTGAAGTCTACGCTAACATTATATAAAACCAGAAAATACAAACTGCACCAAGTTGTAATGATCATTCAATAGTTCAGTGATGACTGAGGTAGCTGTCCTAATTTTTTGAACAAAGTAGGTGCGTGATGTGAAATAGAGGAGACAAAGTACACTATATTGGAAATGACAGGGGTTAGCATGCAAAAAGCTCAAAAGACCAAACTTTTCCTTTTTACAGTTCTTTTAAACGGGTTTTTTCTTCTTAGTCCCATTACATCATAGCTATTTTGTATTAGTCCTTCACATCTTCAAAATTTGATGTTAGTCCCTCAAATACCATGAATATGTTGATATTGGTTCCTATGGTTAGTTGGTGCTATAAATATCATAGAATATTTTATTATCTTTAACATCGGGCACGAATGGATAATTATGTCCCTCACTTAACATATCCTAAACTTAAACTCACACTTACCGCATCTGACCCGTTAAAAAACTCACTTCCCCCTTCTTCCTCTAACTATAAACTTACTGTGAACCCATTAAAATGTTAAGGTATATTCCTACAATTTTATCTATTTTCTACCTGAACACTGATTATCTACTGCCAGCCGCATCAGTTATTGACACAAAATGTTTTAGTGTATAGGTTCAAAATTTGATAAAAAATTTGAATACTTTAGTGTCCCAAAACCTATGAATTATCTCAAATTTAGGATATAAAAGCAATTGGAAACCATCTGTTTCCTAGACAACCCAAGAAGGAAACATGTTTTTTTTTAATTTCAAATCTTAGAATTACAATTATAAGAAGCACAACCAAATGCTAAGAACATATTTTATGGATTCAATATTCTCAATATGACAGTAAATAAAAGTCATAAAAAATAAGAAATTAATAGCAGAATAACATCTATAAAAGTAATTTCACCCAAAATTTCATGACAAACAAGTAATTTAACATCAACTGAAAATTTTGCCATAATTAGGGCTAAATTAGACAATGGAACAAAATTAGAGGTGGAAGACAGTCCCTAATAACTACAACCCCCAATTCTCTTAGATCTACCACAACAATAAAAAAACCCAGAAAGAATATGACTGCATGAGAGAGAGAGAGAGAGAGAGAGAGAGAGAGAGAGAGAGAGAGAGAGAGAGAGAGAGAGAGAGAGAGAGAGAGAGAGCGAAGAAGCAATCTTACATCCACAAAGGCTTTTTTCCTACTTTAACTAACCAAAATCTAGTGCGTATTCTTCTTCTTCACTCCATAGTAAGGGTTTCGCCTGGATTTGGTTTTGATTTTGGGGCGGGATTATTTTGAGGCAAGATTACTCTTTTCTTCAGAGGATGGCTCTATAGCGGGAATTGAGAGTGAAAATGTGGGGAAATGAGGGTTAGGCAGCAAATATTCAATGGGTTAGGGTATTTCAGAAATTAGCCACCTAGGGTTAGTCCTAACCTAACCACAGTTCACCATTTTGAACGGAGATACTAATAGAGGGACCAATATCAACATGTTCAGGGCATTTGAGGGCCCAATACAAAATATGAAGGCTTGAGGGACTCATACAAAGCAGGTATAATTTAAGGGACTAATACTAAAAACGCCTTTTTAAAAATATACGTTTCAGAAAGCTGCCCAAACAATTCTCCAATTTGCTATTCGTCCCCAATTCTCCTCGCATTCCGCCTCTCTCCTTGCTTGCTCCGTCTCGCATCATGAGCCTGTCATTTGACCGGGAAAAAAGAACTAAAATATTAATTAAAAAAAAGAAAGAAAGAAAACCGAGGGAGAGCTCAGTCCTTAATGGTTTTCTAGGGTTTCGCACTATTGAGAGGGAGAAGACAAGGGAGAGATATGAAGTCTTCTCTGAAGAAGCTGAGGGGATTCGCTGTCCGCAAGAATGATCTCAAAGAGAAGAGACAGGATCATGCCCCAAATGACCAGGACGAGCTCATCCAAGCGTCAAAGGTACCCCTTCTCTCTCTCTTTAAATCTAGGGTTTCGAGGATCCAGTTGTTGATTAGTTTGCAAGAGTAAGTTACTTCGAATCTGAATTTTTCTAGAAATTCTTCCTGGTTAGTTTTTTTTTTCTTTTAGCTTCAATCTGTAGGTTGGATTGCTAAATTAGGACCAAACCTCCTTTTCGCCTCATTTTCTGAGATAAATTTTGCGACCAAACGTTAAGAGTCTAGAATAATTTGTCTCTTTGAAAGGTCTTGATTGTTATGCGTTAATCTAAGGAAGTTGGTATACTTGATAACTTACAATCTTAAGGTGGCAAAACCTAACCTTAAAATGAATCAGTTTATAATACAATTCCTTGATGTTAGTCAAAATTCAAGTTAGATTCTCATGGATATGGGCTTTCTTGAAAACTTGCTTCCTTTTTTTTTTCCTTTCACTATGTGTGATTGCATAGATTCTCTTTCCAATTATTTACCTATGTGGCAAAAATACTTTTTGTTGCCATACTTACTAAAATGAGCTGATGACTTTTCGGCTCATGCGTCAAAATTGTGGTATTAGTTGATAAGATGCTTTTGGTTGTAGTTACTGTTATTCTAGTTATGACGTCACAGCCATCAATTGCATCTTTACGTAATAATGAATAAATTCACTCACGAGCTAAAGAACTGGAGCTTTGAGGACATCCGTTTCTACTAACATAATGAAGTAATAGTTTGCATTGGACTTGAAACTCTTCGTTGACAACTACTTACTATTTCACGTGCTTTTGCATTTGATTCTGGTTGAGACATGCTTGCTTGTGGTTAAAAACTTACGAAATTCCTTCTTTATTCTGTCAAGTCTTCTATTAAAAAAAACCCTCTATATTAATGTGAAACAAGAGGCAAAGTTTAAAGCTTACCAACTATTAAGCTTCTTTATACAAGATTTCCGCACCAAAATCAACAACAAACTAGAATAGAAAGGTCTTTTGATTTCATTTCAAAAATTTAGTGCCCTTATTTTGTTTTACACTTGTATCGACTTAAATACAATCATTACAGTGAAGGATTGATAGTTATGTTAGACTAATTCAAATTCCTGTAGCAACTACAACTCTTTTCATGTTTACCAAACTGGTTTCTGCCCAATGAGTGTAAAGAAATCCTATTGAGTCATCTTTTCCTCTCCATGCAATCTAATAAAAGAAAAAGCGGTTTTTTCCTTGTTGGCCTTGACTTCAAGATGCCAACTCTTCCTTTACTCAAAAAGTGAACAGTAATTCTGTATTGAATATAAGAAAATTTCCCTGCTGCAAGTAGAACGAATTACATCGGTACAATGTTGATTGTTAAAGTTTGCAATTGAATACTTTCCCTGGTATTCCAAGCCTCATTGTGGTTTGGATGGCCAAGGCATCTTATGATTGAATATATCTAGCAGGAGCCCGGAATATCAAAGTCTAATTTCAAACATCTTTTTCCTCTCCATTAGCGCTAAAAAAATTTAAATAGTTCTACACATTCAGGTTTCCTTCCTCTACATAAACTTACTAGACGATTCCCTAATGAAAGCAGCATGAAGAGCGCATGATACGGCACCTTCCTAAGTTTTTTCATATCTGTTGAGGAAGAGAAAAGGTTTAGAGGATAAAGCCAAATATGTCTCCAAGTCTAGGCCTCTTTTTGGCCCCTTGCCTTATCATTTCACAAAGTTGTAAATTATTAAATGGAAAGCATATGTATGCAAGGACACATATGCGTGTATATACCCTTGTATGTGTACAATGTTTGTGTATAAACATAATACATACTAACAATACTGCATGTGCAAATGCACGTGCAACAAGCATTACAATTTATTTATCTTGGTTCATATATATAAAGGGTTGATTGCATTTTAATACCGTAACATTTCACTAGTTATTAACTTTGATACCATCAAGGTTAAATTTTGCCAAAATTAACATTGTTGCAAAATAGTGTAATAATATAATGTTCTTATAAATTTAATTTAACTAATCCCTAAAAGATCCATATTATTAGGTGATTGGTTGAAATGCCTATTTATCAAGGTTTGATTCAAATAAAGTAATTGTTAGGAATTCATACATATTTTTTTAAAAAATAAAGTAATTGTTAAAAATTCATATGTATTTTTTAAAAACATTTTGATACCCTAAAGTTTCAATTCCATTTCACCTTGATACACTGTCATGATTCCATTAGATTTTCTGTAAAATTCATATCACGGGCTTAGCATGTGACATTTGGTTGTTTGGATCACTCGCAACTGAGTAAAATAAACTTAAATGTAATACAAATTTAATAGAAAATCTAACAAAGTCTGCGAGGGTATATCAAGGTGAAATGTATTTGGAACTTTGGGATATTGAAGTGTTGAAAAAACTTTAGGGTATCAAAGTGTTAAAAAAACATGAGGGTATCAAAGTATCAAAATTACTTTAGGGTATCAAAGTGAAAAAAACAATTGTAAATGACTGAGTACCAAAGTTAAAATATGTCTAGTTTTAAAAACTAATTTTGATATATTATTCCATAATTTAAATACTATATGAAAGGCTTGAATATTTGAAGAAAGTTTTCATGACACACATTTAAATTATGTGTATAGTTTTAGTAGAAATTACTTGTTAAAGTAGATTATTTGAGATTAAGATCACATGCAAAGCTAAGTTGCATGGGTAGGGGTATGGGTATTGGTATTGGTACCAGTACGGTACATAACAATTTGTAGGTAGGGTATGAAGACACAGTGTTATATATGTATGTTATGTATTCTTATATGTTTTAAAATTAATAATTTCAATTAGATTAATATTTTTTTATATTAGATCAATATATAAGAAATAGATGTGATGTAGAATAAACGTCCTAGAAGTGTACGAGGAATGCTTTAAAGTAAAACATGTATTATACAATTGAATATACGTCTGAATAAGCATATGTGTATATTCAATAAGCATCCAAGAAGTTTCAATACGGGTTCGGGTTCGTGTCGGGTACGTGTTGGGTATAGTATTGCTTCCTATTAAAAGAACCCAAATAACATAGATTGAAAGCTATGTTGCACGGATACAAGTGCCAGTGCGGACACGGGTGCAGATACGGGACATACCAAAATTATAAAAGTTAGGATATGGGGACACAAATATATACATACATATTAAAATTAATAATCTATATGAGACCAATATTGTTCTTCATTCACTTGTTATGAGAACTAAAATCCTTATATCATTTTTATGTTTCTTTTATTGAGTAGTTTATAAATCGAAAATCCGCTCGTTTTTGAACTAGATACCAATGTTTCAAATATAGGACATCGGGAAAATATCAGATAGCCAAAATTCATATCGAATTGCGGATATCGGGGAATATCGGGGATATGTGGTAAATATCAGAATGTCATAACGGATGTTTACATATATAGTATAATGCACTAACATGTAAATAATTAATGAAATCTAAGCATATGAAATGTAAATAATATATGTTTAGAATAACTAATCAACCTTGCAAAATAAACAAAAGTATAAATCAACGTAACAACATTTCGTCTGATTTTTTAGACCAAAATGTCATTTGATATAATGAGAAAATCATGGTATCTCACCCAAAAATTGCCAAACGCAGTATATTGTTTTGCGACAAGCTATTTAAAGGATATATCGACTGATAAATCGGCCATATCGGAGACATATCACCAACATAGCCAAAAAGCGGTAAATGATATTTAGAGACTATATCGGTTCCGGAAAGTACTGTAAAAGGATATATTGAGCAATATATCCGGCCATGTTGAGGATATTCAAAACAATGCTAGAACCCAAACGGCCCTTTAAAAGCATACTTATGAGCTAGATATGTGCTAAAATGATTCTGTCCTAAGTACAACGAGTTGCATAAATTTGAGTGCAGTATAAACTATGCGTTCAAGAAGTGTATCATGAGTTTTTTAAACTAAAACGTGTTATATAATTGAGTACCCGTCTATAAATGTATGTATATATTCAATAAGTGTCCAAGGAGTGTCCGACACAGATACGGGAGCGTAGATGAAGTGTCTGGGTAACCTAGATGCAAAGTTCACCTATGCAAAAATAGATTATTTTGAGATAAACTTTGCACAAAAAAACTTTATTTGTACCATGAACATGGACCCATATGATAGAGAGACCATGAGGGAAAATTACACGGGTATATACTATGACAGAAGGGGCCCACGTGATATAGATGAAGGTAATTCTTTGGGTGTCGTGCCATGTCTTAAAAACACACCAGCCACACTTTCAAAAAAGGCAAAACTTGATAATCGCTTTCTTGATGAAATTACTAATATGCCCCTTAATTTGTAAAGGAAACATGGAAGATGTCCACTTCTATACATTTTTTTCATACCCCTCGTTGGTTCTTTAAATAGTATAGATAAATATGTACATATGTAAATATCTGTATGTACACACACACGTGTGCGCGTATA
>JBAKGM010000200.1:16497028-16515300 GCA_037177215.1 Asparagus racemosus
AAACCTGGTTCCCCCCCCCCCCCCCCCCCCCCCCCCCGCGTGCAAATCAACAAAAAAACTTTCTTTTGATCTACTTTAAACTAAATTGTGAAGTCAATGTTAGGTGTCAATTGTCATAATATCTTCTACATGTATTTCCTTCATCTACTGAATGAAGCAACAAAATTTGAAATCCAATCTCTCTCTCCCTTCTCCCATCATCTGTCAAAATTTAGAGTCATGTAAAGATTTTTCTATCAAAGATAAATCCAATATTTTAACTAAAGAATTAGGTGGTCATATATTCAACTATAATTCTCTCTTTTCTCCTAATCCATGTTACTAAGATTTGGCCCCTCGGGAAGTCAATTAGTGGACATTATACACTTGAGCCTATCGTGATTCAAAAGTTTCAGCTTATAGTTCTTGATCCAACTTCATTTATATGTTTTTTACCTCCCTCTGAACTTTCCAATGTGGTACTAATTTAGTAACACATTAATTTTAACAAATCTCTCATGTCATGTATGATATGTCCATAGGAATTACACCAGCCTACAATTCACACGATGATTACCTAATATGAAATAGGAATTACATGGAAAGCACATCACATTACAAGTATAACATGGACCACCAACAAACCAGCTTCCATCACATGTGGGTACATCCTCCATAATTGAGCACAAACAATTGTGCATTCTTATCTCCTTCCTTAGATCTGGACTTTTGCACCATTTATTTTTATGAATTTGACCTCTGAGGGAAGAAGATATGATATGGATTAGTGCTCAGATCCAAACGCTTAGCGGATAAATTTAACTTTATTTTCAAATTTGTCAATACTTTGCACCAAACTTTATAACATGGGCTGTTTCAAGCACACAAGAATATGGATATTAATAGGCTTGTAAAAAGCCTCTCTTATAGATAATTTCAATCTTGAATTGAATGTTTGCATGGTCATGACAAATGGATCTTCTTAGGATTTTGCAGACACAAAATGTGTCATCAAGCGAGTGACAGTTCATGGTTATAAACTGTTAAGAGGGTTTGCTAGAGATGTGATGTATCAGTTCTAGTGGTTGTGCACACCTTAAACTGGGAAATAGAATTACAGTTAAGTGAGTCTATAACATCCGGAACAAGGTTATAGTACAGGCATTAATGATCGTCTGGCAACACACATCACTGCTCAATTTGCAGTTTCTTAAAAGATGGAAAATAAAAAATATAACATTAAAAAGTATTTTGAATTTAAATGGTACATCAATTTATTAGATATTGCTGATATTAGCTCATTGTCAAAAGAAAACCTGAAACTTGTCAACTAGTCGTGAAAGAGCCTTAAAACTTGAAACAGTTAACTGTTCAAGTTCAATGGTAGAAGGGAGTGGCAAAAAGTATTTAGGTAGAATACTGAAGGAGTAGTATTTGTTTTAATTAGTTGTTCATTTAATTTCTTTCAAATCGAAGGAAGAACATTTATTCTTTTTCAGGAGTAATTCATCCTTTGTGTAATGATAATTGGCTTATTTCTATTATGCTTGTCCATCTAATCATATGGAACTATTTTTTGGAACTACGTAATTTAAGTAAACATCACCCATTATAAATTATGTTCTGAAAATCTTCTGAAGTATAAGGTGCATACAACTACTGTCAGGGATCTGAACTATACTAACGACTCAATTATATGGCACTAGCAGTGTATGTGAAGTTTGACCTGTACAATTGGAAATCCTGAAAGCTAAGTTACCTTGACACCTCATCTGGGCTCCTGTATCCATTTCTGACATGTTTCATACCCGTGTCTGACTCCGACACTCCCTGAATGCATTCGAGTATCCAGACTTGTACTCAGTTATATAGTATACGTTTTAAAGATTTGTATCCAGATGTGTACTAATATAAATTACTAGTTTCATTATATAACCTTGCCCCCACAGCTTATCTTTTACAAATTTTGCGTCATACACCCGCACCTGTACCCGTGCAACATAGCATGAAGTTTTCTGTTGAGATTTGCAGGTGTAAGTATGATGTTTTTTGAGATTCTATTAGAAAGGGGAACTTGAAACAGTCATGGAAGAAATAGAGTTATTAATTTATAGTGATAATAGTTATCACCCTAAGAGAACCTAATTGAGACAACTAATAGCAGCTGCAAGAAGTCATATGCTGTTTCATAGAGAGAGCCTAATGGAGACAACTAACTTCAACTGCAATAGAAATCATACGCAGTTTCCTGGGGAGAACCTGATGGAGACAAACTACTTCAACTGCAGTAGAAATCACATGCAGTTTCCTGGAGAAGGTAACTTACGGACATGGCAGTGTTAGGATTAGGAAGGAATACTGTGAATCTGTCCTTGCCTTTTTTAAAACTACCTTTCGGAACTTGTATTTATGGGTATGGTTGAAACTATTGTCAAATGTTATCTACTGTTGGAGGAAACCTAGTTTTGTTACTTAAACTGTTAAATAAATTACTATTATATAGTCAGCATGCAGAATGTTAGTTACTTTTGACTGCAGAAGTTTCATCATGGTCACCAACTCTATTAATTGCTAAAGCTATTCAGAGTTAACTCTTATAGATAACGATGCTAAGAGTCAAGTATCACAACCATTTCTTTTTGTTTTTTGTTTTTTGTTTTTTGTTTTTACTCATGCTTGTGTTACCACATTTTCCCTTTCAGGAAAGTTTAAGCAAAAGTCAGACAGAATTTGTTTCTTTTGATAGGAGGCCAAGGGCTGGTAGCCAATCAGCACCAATTTTAGCTGATAAATTTGAATTATCTGAGAAGATAAATTTAATACAATCTTCATTAACAAGGAAGCCCAACACATATGTTTTACCTACACCAGCTGATGCAAAGAGATCTCCTTCCCCATCAGAGCCAAATAAGCTTGTGAAAGATATAAAAAATGAACAGCCAAGCTCCACCAGGGTACCAAAAGCACAGTCAGTACTCAAAGAGAGCAATATTAACAGTGGTCCTATTACATTACTAGTTCCGTTGGCGGAAGGGTTGTCCATATCACAGTTTGATTCTCATAATACTTCTGATGCTAGAAAGATCAAAAGACAAGCTTTCTCAGGTCCCCTGACTAGCAAAGCTCGGTCAAGCAAAACCATGTTTTCTGCAGGTGAATATCCTCCTGGTCGCATTTCTGCCCAGAAATCTGTGTCTCCAAGAGTCTCCCCAAGTGCATCACCTCCTCCAGCTCTGTCACCAAGAATTAACGAGCTTCATGAACTTCCTAGACCTCCAATTACTTCTGAGAACCCTACAAGACCATCCAGTTTGGTTGGCCATTCAGCCCCATTGGTGTCTAGGGGTCAAGAGTTTTCTGCTGCAAATAAAACGCCAACAGTTCCATCACAGAAAGCATCACCACTACCGATACCACCTGTGATTATGGCTCGTAGTTTCTCTATACCCTCAAGTGGTCAAAGGATGCCTAGGTTGACCACAAGCAAATTGTTCGAGGTTCCTCATAATACTGGCATGAATGATTACACTTCTTCACCTCCTCTGACACCTATATCTCTCACAAGTAATCAATGAGCTTCTGAATCACTGGTCCGTGCTTCTAAGCCTAAAGGTGAGATCTCTTAATAACTTTATTATATTCACATTATTTCGTCTATGATAACCATTACTTTACATGTTTGATTCCAGAAGAGTGCCTGTTTATCTTTATCACATATGTTCTTTACCATTTAAATTGATTTTGTTGATGTAATTGCTTATCTTGTTCTCAAGGGGAACAACATCTATCTATCTGATTCCATTTCCTTATTATGGAACTTTCTTTTCTTTTGTATTTCCCATACAACATGACAATATTATAAACACAAAAAGTTAGCCGTGTTTCTCAAGAAATATATTAGGGACCTAATGATTTTGCACTAGTTTGTCCATCTCGGTTCACCTAATTTTTTTCCCTTTGTAATAGTAGGACATACTGAATGATAGGTTTTTCCCGTTGTGCTTTCATGTTAAACAAATCTTTAGATCAATCAAGGTGTTGAATCAGCCATTCTATAAAGAACAGTTTAGGCAATTATGATAAGGAGCTGAGGAGATGAACTTATTTCTGAAATACCCCAAATACTTCACAGCTGTCAAATTCCAAAGGAGTTATCTCAGTATTTACCTCAATATCTTATTGAGTGACAAGGAGCTAGGAAAATGGCTTTTTCTAAAGGGCTTCTCATAGAGCTATTCAGGGATGTGAACTTCCACTCCATTCTCACGTGCATAAGTTAGGAGGGAGGAAGGTATACTATCAACAAATAGAAGGGGAAAAAACGGAATCGTGCATGTATAGTATCAGAAATTTTTAAAATATGTTGTATTAGATTTAAGTACAACAATCCACTATGAATGCTGAAGACAGTTGACAAAGATTGTGGAACTAATTTTCAAACAGAAATAGAAGACTACATCATTGTACATCATGCATTCTGACTCATGAAAGTCCTAAGATTTTACAGAAAAAAAATTAGTTCTTGAAAACAGTGTGATCAGACTGCTTAGGCAACTTCTTAAAAAACGAGAACTAGTATGTCTTATGCTCTATTGGAGTTCAGTTTTTAGTAAAATGACAAGTAACACCACTTAAGATTTATACCTGGTAATAGTTCATGTAGTTCTAAGTGGGGCCTTCTCATTGCTAATTTGAAGTGTGCATGTTGACAACATGTTAAATTGGTAACATTGAAAACATCGCAAAATGATTTTTCTAGAGGAACGACCTTTGAACCTTTGAGCAGGTGGGTTCTTGCTCATTGCAAAATGCTATAAAATTTTATTGCTAGGAACTGGCTTTTGATTGCATAAGCAAAACTTTGGCACTTATAGACAAGTATTCTAATGAAGAGAGAAAATAAATAATAAAAGAGATGGGAAAATCATGAAGATATTAAATTTAACAGAAAAAATATGCAACAACATAATGTTGGGCATGCTGAGAGCTTTTAGGTAGCCTCAACTGTATAAGAAATGAATATAGAATCAATGAATCTGGTCAACAATCTGTGAAAGGGAAATCATTAGCATATTGCATAATCTAATTGTTCTATACAGATGGCTGCAACTGTTAATGACAGTGTACTTTATCCACACCAGGCTAACACTTGCATGCTGAACCTTTTTGCGAACCTGATTTCATAGCCCATTCCTCTATCCCGCTGACCGTTTGTACCACACTCTCGAGGATATTTCATTATCAATTTCTACGATAGTACTTGGAGAAGTTCTTAAGATGATTGAAAGTGAGTTTTTATTCTAATGAGCTTTTTGGGGTCTTGACTTTTGGTCGCTTTATTTTGATCAAAGAAACTTGGATGTACAACTAGTGATGGTTGCGGCTTGGTTCAAAGTTTTAAGCTTCACTTAAATAGTGGTGTTCCGAGAACAACCTCCTTAAGAGTCATCTTAGCTTGATGTGCCGGATGTTCCCTTTTTGGCTTGTTGAATTGAATGGATGATCTGTTGACAGGAGCAGCGTAATAAAGGGAGGCAGAGGACCTGACTGAAGAGCTTGTTTTAGAAGCTAGTCTCTTCTTAATATTTGAGTTGTGATGATGTTAGATTGTAAAGGGGAGTAGGTTGCAGAGGAAAGCCATGGGATGGCAGCCTGCGGGTTTTATTCTTTTGTAAAATGTTTGTGGCGATTGAACTGTGAGGAGACAAGTCAGTAAAGGAGAATGGCTAATGGTGACTGGCTAAATCACTGTGGAAAGATTCGATTTTGTCTTGATTTATTAATATCAATGTTTACTGTTTAAGTTTAATTAACACTTGTTTCTAGATGAGGGTTACTAGGATGATTGAGCTTGTGGCCTTTAGTTAATTTTTTCTTTAGCAAATAAGGCTGTTTAAATATTTGAGATTTGTTAATTGCAATTCTTTTTAGGATATGTGATATCCGATTCAGTTTGTTTGGTTTTTATGATGATCGAGACTTAGTTTCCTGTACCATTCTTTATATGGAAGTTACTAGGAGATTGGATGTTGTAAGAAGCCCGGGTGAGGCAAACGATATCAAGTGGACTTGAAAGCTATTAGTTTTCATTTTTAAGTAACAAATCTTAGTTATCTAAACTCCCTCATTTGCTGCAAGAAATTAATTAACAACCCAAAAGCTCAATCATCTTAGTGAGAAGTATGCGACTCAAAAAGACATTTCTAAGGCATCCGTTTGCAATATCAGAATCAAAATGATAAGGAAGCAAAAGCATGGTGGGGAAGAAAATTTTCAGAAGCAAGGATTTCACAGCTTGAGCATTGAGTTGGGCAAATGGGTGATTGGATTTGATTATCTAATCAGAAAGGAATAAGTTAGAAAGAAATTAGACTGTGATTTCGGGAATAAGTTTTATAGTAAGTTTGACAACAACAACAAAAACAATAAATACAGCCTTTATCTGAAATGTTTGACAAGGTTATAAAGTATGATTTATGAGGCTGCACATGCACTTGTCACGTGCTAAATTCACCAAAATAGAGAAGAAAGAGAAAAAAAGACAACAATAATAAAGCATTTAGCCTTTATTCTAAATGCTTGAAAAGGTTATAAAATAAGATTTATGAGGCTGCATAGGCACTTGTAGTTCCTAGGCGCACGAAAAGTTAGGGATATGTTGCTATATAGGCTATATGCTAGGGAGAAGGAGAAAGTAGGAGGAAAGAGGAAAAGGAGATAAAAATGCTGCTGACGTTGATGTGCTTAGGAGTTCTGTTGGCCCATAGAACTGCAGGGTCTCTTTTCTTCTCTCCTCTCTTTGTTCCAGGCGGCACCCATATGTAGCAGCCAGCAGCAGGGTCTCTGAGCTTTTCCGTTGTTTTCCCCTCTTATTCTTCTTTGTTCCTCTTCATTTTCTTTTTCTGCTTTTCTATCTCATCCCATTCCTCTTGTTTTTGCTTGCACATAAGCAGACAGAGGCAACCTGTGTAATACAAGTGCTGTAAGGTGCATTCTTTGATGTCCAACCACATGGTGGCCCATACTGCTCTTTAAAACATTGATATTTAAAGAAAATTATCCTTTGTATAATCATGCAAATAAAACATGAAAGATATTGAAAGTATCTAGTTACTACTAAGGCATGAATTGTCTAAGTTAACATTGAACTACCATGAATTTCCATTACTTTCCCTATTTTTTTCATTAAACTATCATAAACTTAAACTGATAATTGTCTGTCCCTTCTAACTTACATGCAAGGCACCCCACAAATCAATGTGACATATTGAGGAACAGATATTATCATGTGAAAGTCAAATGACACGTTTTATTAAAAAAAAAACAAGATAATGGAGGGTGGTTTACTGAAATTTTCTGGCAAAGCTTTTGTAGCTTTTTGTAATGGTAGGTCATTGGGAGAACAGGGAAATTCAGTGTCGTTTTCTGTAATATAGCCCTTATCAGTAATAAACAAAAATTAAAGACTATTTAACTGATATTGGATGGATCCATAATCCTGACACACATTCAATTCACTAGATATGTTTCACATTATGTTTCTCATAGAGAATTTATTTTTTTTCTTTTTGTGCTAGGCACAAGATTGGTTTTCCTAAACACATGAAACATTTGTTGTTCAGATGCTTATTGTGATTGGTGGGAACATTCAAACATAAATGCACTGTGATTAGCATTTTGTTCAGAAACTGAACCCAACTTCATTTCTGTCCCTCACTTTCAGAAAGGTGAAAAAAAATAAAAGAATCTAAAGACAGTCTTGCAAACACTGCCATGTGAAAAAACTATGCTATTGACTTTTCAATTATGACATTCCTTCCTTATATGCATGCATTTGGTAATCTTGATCAAGTCAATCTTCTCTGAGATGGGTTAGCTTTCCATGAGAATGCTCAGGTGGTCTCAGTTGTCGAGATGAGACATGCATAGGACAGAGCATACACAGAATACATGCATCTATGCTGTAATCAGCAGTTGGGTGGCATTCAAAACCTGTACTTAGCAAGGATTACATCTCGATATTCGTTGTGCTTTTAGTTCGCATGATTGGTATTGAACTATCAGTATCTAAAAGTTATCTGTTTCGGCAATTTTAGATAGGGTACAGTAATAATATAAGTGAATACAGCCAACAACCTTCTATTCACTTATTCGATTTTTTTCTTCTTCCTCCCAGTATAAATAACATTATCAAATCAACTTGCGGTACTTCAAATGTACGTTTTGTCACGTATCAATCTTTATTATCAAGTATCAGTCTGCCTAGTCATTATTTGTCCAAAATCAGTCATAACTGCAGGTTCCAGGTCGATCATATCAACATGCTGAGACCTGATCTACTGTGACTGGCATTTGGTGGGAAGACCTTGAGAGTTTTCACAGACGACAACCCTTTGTGGATTAAAGAGAAATGAGGGTGCATTTAAAGGCCATGAAGACGTATACCTGCTCCATCCTTGGAATAGACCATGAATCCGTCCACTGGGGCAACTTGTCCTTTTGTATTTCTTCAAATTAGACCATTTATCTGATATATTCATTGGGAAATTCTTCTTCTACATAGTAGGGAACCTTCATGGCTCCTGACACTTGTGCAGATGTCCCATCCTGCATGACACCACGAGTAGGTTCAGACCTTTGTCTCCCTACTGTGTATGTAAAGTATTACTCATCTGTTCCAATTAGATTCTTAACACATACCATTTTATTGGATTCTTAACACATTTACATTTAAGTTCTCTGAAAACTGCCCCTCGCTCAAGGGGCAGTAAGTAGCGGAAGGAGAGATCAATGTGATGCCCCATGGTTTCGTAAATGCGACATGCTTTTTGTTTCTTGCATCGACTGTCTTCATTTACTATGTCATCTCAGTATAATGCGAAGATATGTTTTAGAAAGAGGAAACAGAACGGACTAACACATGGCTCTTCTTGAATCTTAATTACGGAAATTAAAAGTTGATGAATTCTGATGTATGACCGCTTTTATTTTGTAACATGATCAGTGTTTATGCTGCATGAAATTGTAGTTCATTTTTTAGCCGCACATGTCAGCTAAATCTATGATTTGTTATGTTGTTATTGCAGGTTTTGCATGATAATTCACTTTGTGCCCTCGAAGTCTTCCAAACCGTCAGCAACGCCATCCAGTTTGTGTACATGATAACCTGTGCATTCTTAGTCTTCCCCCGCAAAATCTCCTGGTGCTGGGTATTGATTATAAATAATGTACTTTGTGATGTGATTCTTAATGAAAAAAATTTTGTCTCCAGTGACCAGCAAGGCTTTTCATATCTTTTGACTATCTGTAGCACTCAATGTCGAAGCACAAAGCCATCTGTGTTATTCTTAGCAGTGAGCATTGCTACTAAATGTGGAATGTGGAGAGAATTTGTAATTAGCGTAACTATTGAAGATAGTTGGATTCCTTCTCATACTAGCAACATCTTTGAACTTTCAACAAGTTCCCATACCAGCATTTGTTAGCCAAGAATAACTAGACAAACAATGGCAGCTGTTGTTTATATTTTCATTTCTTGTTAATTCAGCGGATTAACTATTTGCATATTGAACGTATTACTGCTTGCAGCAGAAGGGTAACCTTTAGAAAGATTTGTGCCTGGGATTGAAAGGATTCTTTGGCAGTTAAGTTGCAGGACTTTGCATGAGCATGGAACGTGTTGAGAACTACGGCCTCTCAACAAAAAGATTTTTTTTTCAAGCCTACTAGATTTCTCATTCAACACTGTCATTTTACACAAGTTGGTCTCTAACATTGAATCTAGTTCTATATTGACTGCAAAATGATAATAGTCAGAGAAAACTTGGACCCGCTGTGCGATATGTCATGTATAGACTTTCCTTAATATAAAACCAGTCCATGAAGAAATAATATTGCCCGTCTCAAGATAATAAGCTAGTGTTATAAAAAGAGAAAAGATGGAAACAAATACTTTTAACAATTCTAAATAAGTGATTCAATAGATCACTAACCGATATATATCTTGTCAATAAACTTAAATGAGCAGCTGCCCTAAAAACCACACTGTTCTTAATTGAAATAAAGAATTTACAATATAATAATTTCTATGGTTGAACGCGCGGATGGTCATGTTTTCGTTAGCTGGAGCAAAGTTGTTCAAGTGCCATATTCTCATCGCCATTAACCATTTCCAGTGTGCTCCTCACAAGTGCCTCAGGAAATCCCATCTCAACCAGCTTCTGAACCTATATTTTGGTATGACCATACAGAGGAAGAAAAAAAAAGATCAAACTGAATTAAATATATGCCTGGAACCTTATCCAATGATGCAAAAGCATAATGCTCGTTGACTCTATCTATACCTTTTGTTCAATCCCAATAGATGCCGTCTTGGCAAAAGCCTCGGTCCAGTATTTGGCGGTCGCAACAAAAGTAGGATGGTTACGCAAATACTGCAAAAAAACTAAATGAATAAGTACTGCATTTTAAAGGGGCATCAAAAGCCCCAACAATCAACTAAGGAAAGACCATTAAGTTTCTTTAGTCCATTGTGTCCGTAAATCAGTAAACAGTTTTACCTCAAAAAGATATTTTAAAAAAAATCCTTTGATCGGTGTCCATCCTTATCCATTTTCTTGGCTTGCACATAGTTGTTCGCAATGTAACTATGTTGTATTGTAGAATATTGATGCAACAGAGAATTTGACCATTGTGGACAACAAATTAAGATGATCATCTAGAAAATATCATTGTTTCCCCCTTTCCCCTTTTCGCAGTAAATGAAATTTAGAGAGGGTATAGAGAGTTGGTGTCATCAGACCTGTTGAGCAACCACGGCATCCTGGGGATCATCAGGTGCGGGTGCTGAGAGTAGAGCCTGCAGAGAGAGCAGTGCAGTCTTCAGGGTGAGTGCAGGACTCCACTGGTCCTTCAGAATGTCCAGACAAATAGCTCCATTTTGACTACTGATATTGGGATGCCTTCAAAAAATATTAACAATCAAGTAGATTGAGTAATCAAGTGGCACCAAATTAATTACTTCGATTGTGTCTTCTACTTTAATGTTGGTCCATTACATTATACTGGACAGTGGCCCATAATTAATTACTCGGGTAGTATGTGCTTCTGTTTGACTAATTCATAAGAAATATGGTAACATATATGAATTACAGTAATCCTTATTAACATTTCAGATGCCCAATGTCCTGATCCATGGTTCAGGTTTTTACTCAAACCAATACATGCATTCTAGAGTCTCATGAGAAACATGAAGTTTATGCAGTTTCATTAGAAAACAGATGCTTAGCATCAGATCTCCAGATAATTTACTTTCATGCATGTTTCTATGGAGTTAGACACCAATCTTCTGTCCCAAACTTTTCATGTATGGTAATATTACAACCAACATAATTCCCTGTTCAATACAACTTTTGCTATACTTTAATCGCACGTAAAGCAAAATAAGCACGAGTGCTCATAGATGAGGTTCTTGTGATGCCAACTAGGCTTAAGAATGGGGTTATGATGAAAATCTTATCGAATGGAAATGATGCCCACAGGAAAACATGGAATTCAGAGACTCTACGAGATACCAATGATCCCACAGAGCCATATTTATGATGCAATCTGTCAATTCCTCGATATAAGATGGAGTAATGTTTTTCTGTTTCTTTTTTATTTAAATAAGGGTCAATTCAAGATATGAAACAAAGTTTTGGTTATTATTATTTTTTGTTTAACCAAGGGTCAAAGCAACTAAAATTAAGGAAACACAAGGATGGCTCTCTACTGAGCAATCTCTCTATTTTTTATCATTCCAACTTTGATATTGTGCAACTTGGAGTTCCAGTATATTTAGTAAGCAGCGTAAAGTTGAAGAGCCCTAAAACTTATTTCTAGGGTTTCAACTGGGAAATGTTATCAGTGGAAACAGAATCAACATGGATACAGTTGACTACTGATGAGACATTCTATAATCGCCTGCTGAGCAAGTTTCTTGTTGGTTGGTATCATTATCGGCCTGTGCCCACACACAAAGTCACCAGAAATTGAATCAAAGGTCAGACACCAAGCATGGTAATTGTTGTTGCTCATCAGATTAGTTTGCAGCTTGGTTCTCTTAAGTCAACTTGGTTTCAGATAAAGCCTCTGGGAACTGACGCTAGCATTGACTGTCAATAGTTTCGAGCACAGTTTGAACAGGGATTTTAGCCTAATCGAAAAGAGGGACAAAATTAAATACATAAACTAGTAATTGGAACTGCTCCAGCTAGAAGTTAGAACATTAATGAAAAGACTCGGTGACAGGATCCTACATTAAACTACAGTTGTTATTTACTTATTTATTGTCAGATGCAACTAGCTCATGGAGCTCCCTCGCATTGATCAATGTACAAATAGTAAAGATACTCCGATGATCCAAACCTTATAAAACGGATGGACTAGGTAAATTAATCTTTAAATAGAATATCAAGTAAGAAGCAAAAAAAATACAATGCCATCAGACAAAAGTTTTTCCATCTGCTAAAACCTTAAGTATTCTGCTTGAACAAATATATGATACTTACAGCCTATGGTGATTAAAAGATGTGATCCCCATAAATATAGCACATCATCTATCAAAATAAGAACCTGGAAATGGCTGGGATTATCTAAGGATTTTTTTACACACTGGATGTTGTAGTAAGCGACGACCAACTTGACATTGTAGGTTTTCAGATCTTAACTGTACTGAAGATTACTACGGCCACAGGAAAGTAGAAGTGGCGGTGGGCCTTATTTCATAAGAAACATGATGAATCAGAATTCAGAAGAAAGCCACTCAAAATGTCAAGTCAGAACTCAGAAGTTCAATAGTAATGAATTTATACAAAAAAAAAGGTTCTCTAGACTTTTTAATGAAGTTGCCAGCCAGTCATTTTTACACCTGACCTCAAGGACGAGGGAGGAAACTGAGGTCATTGTGCATGTCGATGGATACTATATATAAGTCTGACATTGTCAATGTCTAGGCAATCGTTTTCTCCCCAACCGTTTTGCTTCCACAAACCACTATATAAATAACAAATTTACAAGAATGTTTGCTGAGAAAAAAAGAACAAAGTTAAAGGAAGAACACATAGTCAGATCCCAAAGTTGGGGGAGAGAAAGCTTGTAAACAGAAGATCATGATTGCTACCTAACACGCAAACAGATTGGTGAAACCTATCTTAAAGAAATATGTATTGATCTAGAGAATACAGATCAATTGCAAAGTACCAGATATATTTAAGTACAAGATTAAGCAAATCATTAAAAAAAACTCCTTGTGGGACATGACCTCGGTTCAAAAATAAATATCAGAAGATGAAAAAAAAATAAAAAACGCTTAATATTTATATGGAAACAAAAGCAGGATTCGAAGCCAAAGGTAAGTAAATGGTCATGATGAGGGAAAGGATCATACCAAACTTTTGTGATGAACTGCATTTTGGGAGGCTCAAAAGGATACCCGCCTGCAGATGTAAAAAGGTCAAATGTCACAAACCAAACCAATTTTTAATTCACTTTGGAGGGCTCAAAAGGATAATATAAGCATTTTCTATGCTGCGTGCTTAAATTTTTAGCAAGTATTGACTTATTCATCCAGATAAGTTATCTGGCATAAGTTAATTTACGCAAAAAGAACTAGCAAACATAACAACAGCCTCATAAAAGTACAATTAGGAGCACAACTCCATCCTTGCCTTAATATGAATTTCCACCTGTAAACAATACCTTTTGATTCTGGCTTAAAGAAAAGGTTAGCCAGAGACCCAGAGGAAACTAGCTTCCAGAAAGAAAGAAAAACATTGACTGCATAATGTGTAAAGAAAAACGTTGACTGCAGAATGTGTGAATAGTTTGATAAAACGATGCAATCTCAAGAAATATTTGAGACACAATATTTATAATGCATGACATTCCTATTAGAGCAAAGCTTAGGATGTTTGCTTATCTAAAATTAGCTATACCATCTTTCTCTTTTATAGCTTTTAAATCAGAGACTAATTCCTCTCAACACTCAAATAAAATGCCGCCATCAAGAATTAAAAAGAATACCTACTATACAGGGAAGTCTTAAATAATCAGTTCTCAAACAAACACTACAAGAACAAGGGACATAGGGGTGTGATTTGAAGATCTTTACCCTTGAAGCATATTCCTAATAGTGATGGGACAATAATTAAACCCCCAAGCCAATAGTATGAAATATTTGTCTCCGTTAATTCTTCATCAACACTAGCAAATACGATGTACTTTGAACTACTTCCTACTTAATTCAACAGTGAAGATAGCAAATCAAAGGGACTGGACGACAATGGTACAGCCTGAACAAGTAAAGATGTCTTAACATACAACTGAGCACATCCCAAGTTGAAATGATCATCCATATTTAATTTTATTGGATGCAAAGAATGTAATAATTAGAAAAAGCAATTAACTTTATCCTTTCTTTCTCCACCTCTTTCCTGACACTATTCTTTTCTTCCTCTTTCAACCTTTCTCTTTTTGGTTCAATACTTTATATGAAGAGATTCCAAAAGTGCTTATCTGAACACATCCAGTAGGTTGCAAATAAAGTAATAAAATTAAAAAAAACCTCACCCTAACCCACCCACCGCCACCCCACCAACCCACAAGCCAACAGCAAAGACAGCATCCACACAGGAGAAGGAAAGAGTGAAAGGAGAAAAAGAGAAACAACCAGCACAGAAAGAAGACTCATCAAGTCACCCTATCATAATTCATAAATACTCCTACGCAAAACATGCAAAGAGATATCTACCTACATTGCATGGAGAAATAAACCACCCAACATCACTATGGAAGTCGCTTGCTAATGCACTCTTCGTTGTTGCATACGTACATACCAATAAAATTATATAAAGTATAAACTATCAGTAACAATAACAGAAGAAGTAATCTTCCAATATGCACTTCAAGTTCACAAAATTATGGGTTTCATTTTTTTTTTCTTTTTTTTTTTTTTTTACTCCAAATGAATGAGGCGAAAAATTCCACCCGCTCCCGAAACAGCAGACACAAATTTACCAAGTATGTTGGAGGCGTGATTCAAACTTCCAAACCTTTTGTGGTCTTAACGAAATCCCCCAAAGTTCCGGTTTTCACAGAACAATGCCCGTTAACGTTCACTTTCGTTAATAAATATTTAAATGATCTCAGTTCAAAGTCAGAACAGTACTTCAATTGACACACCAATATCAAATGATGGTAGCTAGCAAAAAATATACTAAATAAGCATTCTTCCTAAAAAAAGCATTTCTCAGTGATAATCACTGAAATCAGAAGAAGCAATCCCTTAAGCACTCACTGAACCCCCTATAACGCTGCTCATCAAGGTTCAGCAAGAACTACAACAAACAAAGCCTAATTCAATTAAGAAGAGATCCTAGAAACTGCCTTTCAATAAATTTATTTTAAAAAAACCCTAAAAATTAGCATTTTCACGAAATTGATGTGCTCCTTCCACAAATAAATTTCCGATCTCCTCCTAACAGCACAATAGACTAGGCAATTATCATCGAATTCAACAACTTCAAGAAAAAAGCGCATAAAGGTATCAACTTTGAGAAAGAGAGAGAGGGGGGCAGGGGCAAAGAGGTTAAATACTGGGAAGTTTGATGTCAATGTGGAAGACGCCGCCCTCGTAGGGAGTGCCGAGGGGGCCGGTGATGGTTCCGGCGAGATGAGTGAGATCGGAGCCATTGAGGGACAGCGTGACGCCGGAGACGGCGGTGTCCTTGTTGCACTCCGTCAGCTCCTTCTGAACCCTAGACAAATCCAACATCCTCCCCCTCTTTCGTTATTTCTTTCCTTCGATCAACTGATCTCTTCGATCTTTGATCTTTGATCAGAGAGAGAGAGAGAGAGGAGAGCCTCTTGGAATCGGAATTGGATTGATGGTGGAAAGAAAAAGATACGTATTTTATTGCGTTTGTGCGCTGGAGTTGTCTAATTATATAGTGTACCTGCGGAAATTGGATGCGGAAGGATCCAGTATTGACAATACAAGACCCGACAGTAAAAAAAATATATCTTGCGTAAACAAGGGTAACTTGCCTATAGACCTAGAGCAGTATCACCTAATTGCAAACAGGTTTTTTATATTTCTATTTATTGCGACTAGATCTCTCTGATTTTTTTTTCACTCTTAAAATCACTAAAAATATTTATGGAGGCGAATAGACTCTTTATAATTCTATTGGTGATGATGGCCCCCCAATTGTTAATTTTTTTGAACTTTTTAAAGAGACAAAAAGTTTACTAAGCGGGTGTATTCATACTTGGGCCAATATTGTAGGGGGCCTATTCAAAATAGATAGAATTACAAGAGGTCTAGTCTCAACTAGATGATGCGACAAGGGGTCTATTCGCAATTAGCCCTTAAAACAATTATCACTAATTACATGAACGACAAGTGATTTTACTCTTTTATTGTTGTTAACATTTTGAATACATAATTTTTCTTTATCTATTATTAACTTCTTCTAGCTTTCATATTATTATGATTCATGCATCAACATTTTACATCAATCTTTAAAGTTCATCAATTGCTTAATTCATCTCCTCCATCCTCTCCTCTTTTCTAGCTGTCCAGTTATCTCTCTCAAATACAAACTAGTACAAACTAAAGCAGAGTGATGGATTTTGAGATTATGAGAATCGTTGAGATACCATCTGTAACTTTCTTTGGATTAAATCGACGCAAAAGCATGGATTATCTGCTTTACTTAACTTCAATATATTATCCGTTAGCTAAAATTTATTTGATTTCATTTAGATAAAAGACCCATGGGCAATATTAATCTTGGATAAACTTCTGAATCCTGATTTAACGTTTTACAAAAAAAAAAAAACTCATAAATGTATAACAGGAATATTTTTTATTTTTATTTTTATTTTTATTTTTGCCAACTTCTTTTGAGTAAACTGTGGATGACTACCCCAAGGGTTTAACAATAACCCACTAATACAAGTTTCGCCATATGCAAAAGTAGTTGAAACTACTCAGAAACTTTATCAAAAATAAAAAAGAAAAGAAAAGAAAAGAAATAAAGTACACATAAACAATACAAAGCAAAATAAAAACTTTGGGAATTCTAGAAAATCCATAAAGCATTTGTTTCCCCCCTTAACCCTCGTAACATCGTCAGCCTAAATTTTAAGTACGCAGTCATAGAATATCGCATAAACATCATAGTCATTGGGTGTTAAGTGAAAAAAAATCAAAACGTTTTGGGGTTTTCTACAATTTCTAAAGTTAATGGGATAGTGAAATTTACCCTAATATTTATCCATTTCACCTACATATTTTGACAACGTAAAGGTGCTAATGTGCAATTTTATGCATTAAGTGAAAGATTATACAGAGTTCTATTAATTGCAAAAATTCAAGCACAACAAGAAATATAGAACTTAATCTGATTAAAAAAATAGAGGGCAAAAAAAGAAAAAAAAAAAAAGAAAAGAAAAGAAATATAGAACGTACTTGAGAATTGAATTCCAAATGTGTCAATGTTGTTAAAAATCAAGTTGACCTTAAGACGGTTTCTTACTTGTAACCATACTTTGTTATTCTAGTCATTAAGTTGTGATTGTCATGAAAATTAGAAGTTGGATTTGGAATGAGTGATCCCGCAATCGGGTTGCATGTGGACTCTCTATTGGATTCGGATCCAATATGACCCATTTTCGGAGAAAAATGATTGAAAAGGAAAGTTAAATTGCTTTCTCTTTATGCAAGTTTGGTCGATAGGATTGGAATATTCTTGTGAAGAGATTGCTGGGGAGGAATTTGGAGGGTTCTTTGAGTATATTTTAGGGCAAGTATGTCTCTTTGATTGTTAAACCTTCGACCAAAATGTTTCTTACTTTTTTCTATTTAAAAATGTGGATTATTGGAGCTTACGTTATTGGTGGAATTTGTGGCTTTTCTTTTGAGTACTACGGTCCATAATCCTTTTTGTTGTTAGTAGTTTTATCAAATCAATGCTCTCAATCATATTATTTTTATTGTAATTTTCTTATATCATTCGGTGCTTTTACTATATATCTTTATCTATACTATTACATGAAATATTCTTCATTTCATAGGTTTTGATTTTAAGGAATTATGTTCTTTCTTTATAGTAAAACTAGTGTTTTAGCCCGTGCTAAGCACGGTCTTACCGCAATTTATCTATATTTTGTCGTGTTTCAATCACTCTTATCCGAATATAATTTTTAATATCTAACGACCACCTCCCCCTTCAAAATACGTGAATCTCACT
>JBAKGM010000200.1:16516832-16528572 GCA_037177215.1 Asparagus racemosus
TTCTACGCTCAGATTTCGGTGGGGAATATACATCCCGTCGCTTCACAGAATTCTTTCCCTCTCAGGGAACCCTTTCTCAATTCTCCTGCACATACGCTCATCAACAAAACGGTGTTGCCGAAAGGCATCACCAACACATCCTTGAAACCACCAGATCATTGTTACTATCTGCATCCGTACTTGTTTAGTTTTGGGCAGAAGCTCTCCTTACGAGTGTCTATCTCATCAATCGCACTCCCTCTACCATTCTACAAGGCCTTACACCCTTTCAACAGCTACGCCAATAACCACCAACTTACTCCCATCTTCGAGTCTTCAGCTGCACTTGCTTTGTCCAACTACCATCCTCAGAATGCAACAAGCTCTCACCACGATCTGTCATGAGCATATTCCTTGGGTACAGTCTACATCATAAAGGCTATCGCTACTATGATCCTCACTCTGATCGCCTCCGCATCTCTCCCCACGTCACATTCTTTGAACGTCTTCTATACTGCGTTTTACCCTCCCCACCCGTACCCTTACCACCATCCATACCCACAGATTTAATCTTTCTTGAACTTGACACACCCAACTCTCCGGCACCACAAATCACTCCAGAGCTAAGCCTAGAAACTAGTTCTTCCACAAAGGAAGTGGCCAGTCCTAACCCATTTCCTGATGCACAGGATCAACCAGCTCCTCCACAAAGCTCAATCGACCCTGAACCACCCACTACTGACATCCTACCTGCGACCAGATATCCCACTTGAGATCACCAACCACCAGCCAAATACCGTGACCCCAACTTCACATCCATTGCTTTTCACACCGTCACTATGATGACGTCAGATTATGTGGAACCCCACTCTTACCATGATGCAGTCAAACACCCTGAGTGGCAACAGGCCATGCAGAACGAACTTACAGCTCTCTAGCAAACTCATACGTGGGATCTCACCCCTATTCCTCCGGGGAAGACACCCATTAGCTGCAAATGGACCTATAAAGTCAAGACTAGAGCAGATGGAACCATCGAGCGTCATAAGGCTCGGCTGGTCGCATGAGGTTTTACACAACTATATGGGGTGGACTATGAGGAGACATTCGCCCCAGTTGCCAAAATGACTACTATTCACACACTGCTTGCTGTCATTGCTTCTCGACAATGGCCACTACATCAAATGGATGTGAAAAATGCCTTTCTGCATGGTAAAATCACTGAAGATATCTACATGACTCCTCTACCTGGACTACCTCACCCCAAAGGCCTCGTCTGTCACCTGCGCCGAGCTCTCTATGGCCTCAAACAGGCACCCTGTGCCTGGTTCGCCTGATTCACACAAGCCATGCAACCAGCTGGCTTCCTTCCGAGTGAAAACAACCCGGCAATGTTCATCTCCTCCTCAAATGGCCAATAGACCATCCTCCTCTACGTCGATGACATGATTATCACCGGCGACAATCCATCGACCATCCAGCACATCAAATCTCACCTTCAGCGAGAGTTTGAAGTGAAAGACCTTGGCCACCTCCATTACTTTCTCGGACTGGAGATCAATCAAACACAACGTGGCTGCCATCTATCTCAACAGAAATTTGCCATCGACATTATCAACCGCACAGATCTAAGACCCTCCAAACCAGCTCAAACTCAATAACACTGATGGTGATCCCCTACCTGATGCAACTCAATATCGACATCTTGTAGGAAGCTTCGTGTACCTCACCATCACCAGACCTGACATTTCTCACGCAGTTCATGCCATTAGTCAATTTGTCACTACACCCCGCACTCCTCACCAATCAGCGCTACTCCGCGTCCTACACTACATTCGTGAGACATCATGCAGAGCATTATTCTTCTCAACAACATCCTCACTAATCCTTTGTGGCTACAGCGATGCAGACTGTGCCAGTAACACTACAGATCGCCGATCTACCACTGGCTACTGCATCTTCCTAAGAGACTCTCTCATATCCTGGAAATCAAAGAAACAGGTTGTTGTCTCTCGCTCTAGTGCAGAATCGGAATATCGTGCAATGTCATCTACCACGGCAGAGATTGTTTGGCTACGACGACTTCTCCTTGACATGGGTGTGCCCCCCACAATTGCCACTCCTCTATATTGCAAAAATATGAGCGCCATCAAAATAGCCAGCAACCCAGTATTTCATGAATGCACGAAGCACATAGAAATCAATTGTCACTTTACTCGTCATTATCTCCTGATTGGCACAATCTCTCTTCCCTATGTTAACACCTATCTTCAACTAGCAGACCTCTTCACTAAAGCTCATATGATAAAACGACATCTATTCCTCATTAACAAACTACCATTGGTTAACCAAACTGCAGTTTGAGGGGGGTGTTAAATATAGGAATAGACCCCTTTTATTTAGTCCCACATCGGATAGAGTAGAAAAATGAGACCACTCCTCTTGTATATATAGACCCCAATACTAATGAATAGATCTGCTTCTTTCTCTTGATTTGCCCTGTTTCTAACATAAATGAGGATATAATTATTAAAAAAAACTATTTCTCTCAAATTTTTTTGAACTATTTTCATATTTCTTTTCAGATTACATTAGAGTTATTTGTCCATTCCTTTCTTGTGCTAGCAATTAGTTTGATTCATGTTAATCTTTCAAGCCCTCACATTTATGAAAATTCGAGAAGAAGCACGGAATGCTTTTTATTTGGCTACATGAACTTTAGACAAATAGTTAGATTCCTGGAGTTTTCATATTTGAATTAATGAATCAAAAAGAATATTGCAACTAATTAATTTACCATATCGTTATGGTGATTGGCCAAGTTCGATCAACAAGGAAAAGAGATTTTTCTTTTTCTCCTAAGGAAAAGCGATTGTTCTTTTCCTCCTATTTGCTACTAATTAATATAGTCAAGAAACATAACATCTTTCTTCACAACGCATCAGTCAATCATCAAAGAAAAATTCTTTTTGAACACTTAATTTTAAATCCTCACTATAGAACTTTCTGCTAATTGTTTTCATACTTGTTGCCAAAGTAAAACAATTAGTTTGCTGTTGAATATAAAAATCAACATGCTACGTGCTAACTCATCACTTACAATACCCTCTCAACCGTACATGCAAGTATCAAGCAAAATTTTGACTTCTGGATTAATCACACATCAGCTAAATAATAATTTATGGATCAGTGGTACGTGAACTAAATTTCCAAGTCTTTGTATTGTATATACTAATTCAAAAGTGGTAGTTTATTATCCAATCACCATTAATAAAGTGAAGCGGGACCAATTGAACACTTTAGACTTTGCAGGGCTCTGTAATTTAGAGCTTGATGTAGCTTTAGAAGGCAGAAAAAATTCAATATAACTTTCTAAATCAACAGGGCACACAACTTTTTAGAAAACCTGCCATTTGCATTCTGAGCCAGTTACCGTGACGAGACCAGTAGTTGGCTGTTGTTTTCCGAACATTTCTCGAAATGTTCTCTACGGTAACCTCACCATGGGGTGCTTGCATCCTCATCTTTCTCAATCCAAACTCCAAAGGGCGCTATTGCTTCGACACGCTGCAACATGGAAATTGAAAGAGTAAATAATAAAGAAAGGAAATAATAATAATAGAGACTGCGAGAATCTCATACCTCTTGGTCCTGGGGAGCATGCCATCAAGTCACTTCTAGCGGTTTTCATAATTCATAATAAAATTTAGTAAATATCACAAAAACTCTTGATATTTCCGACTATATCCTATGAATTTTATTTTTCCCACTAAGCTATTCTGACTTTTTCCACAAAATTCCGTCACTTCAGCATCATCACACTTTGAACCACCACTTGATACTTCTAGATATCTCTTCAATTCAATGGATTTAAGTCCAGAAAGCACGATCTTGAAAAACTGACATGAAATTTCAAAATTAGAATTTAGCATAAGATATTAACGATGAAATAGTCACTGCAATGTGAAATTTTCTTATGAGGCTGGCGAGGCGAAAAAGAGCCTGAAAAGAAACACAAGCACAGGGCATAGAAAGTCTAGAATAATCATTATCTAAAAAATTCTTAAAAACTTAATTAAAAGAATTATATTACAATACTAATATTTGATTGAATTAATTGCGACCGATATCGTTTAAAAAACTCAACAGAGCAAGTAAAAGAGGTAAAAAGAAAGATAATTCTACTTAACCCCCTTAAACTTTGAGGGGCATTGTACATAATCCTCTTAATTATCTTTACTCCACTTAGCCTCCTAAAACTTGGGGGCGTCTCACTTTGTTGATTTCAGATGTTAAGTAGTAGGATTTACGGTAGATTTTGAAGAACTTAGGGTCCCTTAATCTCCTTTAATGACTGATTGTTGAGCGGAAGAGAGTCCTGCATAGATGCAACACGTTAGAAGACCGGAGTTGGGTTCTCTAATGGTTTCTCCGACGACCAAGTTAGTTGTGATCTGAAGGGAGAAAAATGATTTAGTGCTCTTAAGTGTGCGAAATTTTGCATACCTTCATGCAGTAGATAACGTGCCTATTTATACTAGATCTAGAAAGGTATTTGCGTAACTTTGACCGAGTCCAAGCAGTACGGCTTAGTTAGCTGATACTTTATGGGTCTCGGCAGCGGGTGATCTAAGTCACCCTTGTATTTATTGTGACGGCGACAGAGGAGCTGCGGCGCTGGCGTGATCCGATGAGTCATTATGACTCCAGAGGAAGTATAATGATAGTTTTGACCATGCATTTAATGTGATAGTGACTGGCTATCGTTGCTAAGTTCGAGAGGGAACGTCTTTTGTCTCGGTCCTTCAAGAGATGTCGAGTGAAGACGCTTCTCCACTCGACCTGCTGCGCGAGGACGCCTCAGATATCTGAGACGGCTCGAGTGAGGACGTCTTTTAAGTCGGCCTTCTGAATGAGGACGAGTGAAGACGCCTTTCGAGCCGGCCTTTATAAGACTTGGGTCAGGTTGGTATCCAGTTGATCAAGACACGTGTTACTTTTTGGAGCGAGATTAACACTTAGCGGTTTCTATGATATAACACACTTAATACTCCTAATACCAAAAAGATTTTTGTAAAATACTTAAGCTTGTTTTGGTAGTAGTAAATGGGGGGGGGGGGGGGGAATCACATTTGCCTTTGATAGGATTTTCTAGAGCGGAAAGTAGAGTGAAGGGACAGGAAGGGAAGGAGGGGACATTACAAAATGAACAGAAAAGTTAGAGAGAGACGAATCCCTCCAAGTTGGAAGGACACAAGAAGAAAAGAAAATGAACTTAAAAAAATACATTTCTCTTCTCCTTCCCTCTAACCAAACATCTAAAACTTTGTAAATGAATATCTATAACTCCACCTCATTGCACTCCAACTCATGGCACTCCCTTCACGTCACATTCCCTCCTCAAATTCTCTGCCAAAGTAAACATTAACAGTTAAGGGGAAAAAAAACTCAAAAGAGTTAAAAAAAAAGGTTAAAAAAATATGTTGATGCACTCAAAACTTACGCAGAAAGTACAATGCATGTGGGCAAAGCTGACCAATAATTAATGGTTCCGAGCAATGAAAGTTGCATGGGCTCCGGATCTCCTCCCTTCTGTTTTCCAACTTAAATCATTTAACTCCGAAAATAAAAAACTATTCCTAAAATCATTTTTGTCGGAGGCGGTAATCACACCGGCAGAAGATGTCGACACCATCAACCATTCCCTCCTCATCCACCTCCACATCCTGTGGTAACCCGGACAGATTCGGAATTATCGAAAGCTTGGATGGCAATTTGGTCATCATCCTAACGCCCATCCCCAAACAGCCGTGTGCGCCTATCAGTACCAGTCACGTGACACCCAGCTACTCTCACCGACACGTACCTCCAGGGCTCCCAGCACGTGCCACGTGTGACCGCTTTTCTTCGCAGTTCGTTCGCAAGGCCGGACAGGCCTTAACAAAGCCACGGCCGTTGTCGTAGACCAGCGTCTTGGTTCCGGGACGAGGTTAAGAATTCAATTGACGACTTTGTCCTTGGTCTTGTTGGACATTTTTTAAAATGTTGCGGAGATTATTGTTTATGGGGTTCTTATATCAACACAATCTTTACTTTTAACTAAATTGATACTTACAACCTTAATATTTTTTTTTGATGTAAATCACATTTATTTGCTAATATGTTTGCAATGTCACACATTTTTTTATTGTTTACCCACAAAAAATCAGATATTCTCATTTTACCCCCATATTTTTCCTTCCAACCCTTAACCCTAACCTTGCCTCCACCATCATCTCCTTCTACAATTTCTAATCCTAATCCCTGACCGCCACATCCTCCAAAATCCAAACCCTAACTCATGGCCGCCGCCACCTCCAAAATCCAAACCTTAACCCAAATCTTAGTGTCCACTTGAGAAGGAATGGGAGGGTGGGAGGTCAAGGAGGAAGAGTGAGGATGAGAGAGAGGGGGAGGGGAGTTGGGGGAGGAGGGAGAGGGAAGAAGGGAGAAGAGGAGGATGAGGAGACTAGGGTTAGGATTAGGGTTTATGAGGAAGGAGATGAAAAAATAAGAAAATAGTGAAAGTAAAATGGTCATTTCGCGTATTGACTGAAATTATATTAGGTGTGACATTGCAAACATGTCAGCAACTATATATGGTTTACATAAAAAAAAACTTTAAAAGTGGTAAGTATCATATTGAGTAAATGTAAAAGTGTTTTTGATGTAAAAACCCTCGTATTTGTGTACTAGGCATTGGGCAAAGGCTTAGAAAGAGCGGTGCGAGAAGCAAATGAATGTTTTGGGAATGATTCGGTCCTATATAACCACTAAATTATTTAGCTGTGTTTAGGTAATTAACTGGTTCTGCAGGAAGAAAAGTAGCCCAAAATTTAAAATCATATAGAACATGACTTTGCCGCTTGATTAGAAGTTATATAATCTTTTTATTAAAAAATCATATAATCGAGGGTTAAGTACAGATAGACCCCTTTATTATTTCCCAATTGATGACATATCTTCTATAGTTCTATTTGTGATGATAGATTCCCCATAATATTTGCCTGAGTGCAAATAGATCCCTTGAGCGCACTTTTTCGACATTCTTAAGCATCAAAAATTAATTAGTAATTGAGCATCTATGCTTGCTGATAGAATTATAAGAAGTCCATCCGTCACACAAGACTTTTATTTTTCTGCTATTAAGAGTCAAAAAGAATTTGCTTAGGGAGCCTATCCATGCCAATATAAACTTTATCTATCCGCAATTAGACCATAGAAAAGAGGTCTATCTGCGCTTAACCCTATAATCAATATACAATATCAATCACTCAATATAATTAATATCAACACAATCAAAATTTGCTATATCATGCTATATTATATCTGAAAAAAATTTATCACATGCTCAATATATTCACATATACACTGATCGTTTCTCCCAAATCCAAATTATTTGATAAACTGGATTACATTTCTCAATAATGCAAGCAATGCTTCAAATTTGGTCTACAAACACTTCATTACGCAAAATGAGATATAATACATTCCCGTCGCATAAGGGGAATTGCTAATTAAGAAAGGGGAAGATGTATAAAAATATAGTCCTCAGTTCTCATCATAACTTTGAAGTTTTGGTATAATGATCGAATCATTTCATTTAAGATAATATCAGGGCTGTTATGACACTTTTATTTTTAAGTTATAATCATACCAATTATTTGACAAATGTCCCGTATTAAGATTCTTGGACCGATTCACTACCTCAAAGTAACCCGAACATCTAACTTGGTCGACTCGGAGAGCCAGTATCTCGCCTGGTTGTCTCATAAGGCGGTACTAATTGCTGACTCCTTTTCGAGTCGATCCGGCCGACAACCCGAGTGGCTAGTTGGTCGACTCCTTGCTATGTCGACACGAAAGGCGGAACATCTCGACATTCCACCTAGGATAGGAAGACGACAAATTGTCTCGAGCCCCTTGCTGGCATTAGGTCTCCGTCGCATTGAATGCTTGGTCAGAGCCATCAATTCTTTGTACTCGTAGATCTTTAAGACACGTCGGCCCACGTGCCTCCTGTCACTTCACACTAACGCTGAAACGACCTCTTCACCACTCAACAGCCGACACTTATAAGGCCAACGCTGACTCACCCGAAAAATCACACTCGACCAAAGTTACCGATCTACCCCTCTGTTATTACTATAAACAGGGGGACTATTCCATACTTTGGGGTAAGTAACTTTCTAAACTACTTTTTGTCTACAAAAACTCTAAACCGATTTTATGTTATTTCCCCACTCAAGATTATCAGCTAACTTGATTGTCGGAGGAACTACCGGGGACCAATCCCAACCTCTCACGATTTGTTATTTGTGCAGAGAGTATTAGGGAATAGTCCGAACCACGCATCAAGAGTAGTTAGTGGACCCTATTCATCCTCTACAACTCATAATCAAGTGACTGTGTGATCGGTGGCATCAACAAGAACAATCTAGTTTCTGCCTATAAAAAGGATGTCCAATCTACAGGAACTTATTAGAATGTAAATATATAGTCTTAATCTTTATCATAACTTTAAAGTTTTAATGTAATGGTTGAGTTATTTTATAAAAAATATCTTCGAGCTATCATCATAATTAATCCTAGATGGATGCGACGAATGCGCGTCGCAAATGAAACTCTAACGTGATTATTAATGCAATAAAGAATGGCGCATTGAAGAGAGTAGATGTCTATGGGTAATGTACCTCTGACATTTGTTAAGATGACAAGTGCAACTTTCTTACCACCTAAGCTCATTTGCGTTTCACAAAACCCTTTTTAAATTTGGCTTTTCTCACATAACCCTCTTCACTTTAAAAAATCACAAAATCCCCTTTAGTTTTAAGATTCTCGAAAACCCCGTTAAAGTTTAAACATCTCTCAGAAATCCCCCATGATACAGTTAGTTTGGGGGGCTTTCCAACAAAAGTTAGAAGGGGGATTGTGCCATTTTTCAAAATTAAGAGGATTATCTTAGAAATGCCCATCGGGCTTCTTAACATCTCCCTTAAATTAGAATGAAAGTTGGAAGTAACATTGGTAATTATTTTGGAGGTTTTTTGTCTTACGACAACAGTTATGGCTTATTTGGCAACTCACTTACTTAGCTTGGATGATGACACTAACTTGGATAAGTATGTAAAATGTGTTTGATAAAAACTTGTACAAGATTGAGCTACTTTTTTTAGTTTAACAAAGAGATCATTGACTATGTTATATTTGGACCACCTCAACCTCGGTTCAGTCCTAATAAATCCAATTAAGATCTTAACTGGATTAGTGTCTAGTTGCGAAAGACACCCTTAAGTCTAGGATTTTTATCTATCTTCAGCAAAAATGTTGGCTTCTAGACATTTCATGGCTAATTATTGGCACAAATGCGAGAACCAATTACATTAATTGCATGTAGGGAGTGTTTGTTTGCATGCAAGTGAAAGATGAAAGTGAGAAAGTGATTTGTTTTTAACATTTTAGATGTTTGTTTGCATGTAAGTGGATACAAAAGTGAAATGAAAGAACGTTGTCACATAGAATTTAATGCAAATTTGACTTGCCCTTAAAAAGTGGTGAAGTCACATGAAAATGACAAAAATGGTAACTAATTTTTATTAAATGATTTTAACTACATTTACTAATTAATCCTAGTTTGCCACATCATCTTCACATTGCACTTTCGATAATAATTTTATTTTTCCAACAAACACTGTATTTCATTTGCATGCTGATATCGATGTGAAAGTTATTTACAAAAAAAAAAAAAGTAACTTACACATTTTTATTTCACTTTCAAATTGCTAAACACCCCCGTATTCCAACTCGTGGACATGCATTGGCCTAGAAAACATAGCTATATAGTCATAATCCTTGAGGGCCTGAGGCAAAGACTAATCCAAGTCAGGGGTCAAATTTTAATTAAATAGATCGACAATCACACCTTTGGTTGTTGAGATACAATTTGTTACATGTACTTTTTCTACAAGTGAAGGGCACGCGAAGCTCGATTGAGAATCATTGCCGGCTAGGATTTATAACAATATAATCCATGGCTAATCAAACTGCATGCTTCTAGGTACGAATTTTCGGAATTTTTACTATATATTGAAAAAATTTAAATGACGTAATTTACTTATGTATCAAATGATGGTAACAAGGTAACTAATTTTATGAAAATTCCAAACCGTTGATCATGCGAAAATTTGAGAATTTCCTTACAATTCTATTTTTTGATCTTTTTTCATTTCTATCTTATATTTTATTTGATATATCTCATTTAAAATTAATGTTACTAATTATAGATTTTTATAATTACCTAAAAAGGATTATTTAATAAATTTATAATAGATTTCAATCATTATTGAAGATTATTATTAATTTTTTAACCAAAGTTTATTTATTTTTTATAATTATTAGGTGCGCAGTCGCAACCTTACCAATTACGAAATTATAGTTTAAAGTTTTCTAAAATTGCAATTTATTCGTCATAGTTTAAAAAAATTGCTCTCAAGATAGACGATGAGTACAGTGAAAATAAGAAACTAGTTGAAATAGGTTTGTTTTGGGTGAAACAGGAAGGGCAACAACCTTTACATAGAAGACCTAAAAAACATCCTCAGAACAGACAAGCTTTGGCCACTTCTCGCCATCACCATCCTGGACCAAAAGTTGCATAACATCGTCCGGAGGGGTTAACAACACCTCGACACCCATAATCCAGTCGATACCCTGTTTGGTGAGGAAGTCCGCTGCTCGATTCGCTTCTCGATAAATACGACACACCCTAATTTGCCGAGGTCTTCGGAGAAGAGAAGACCTCGAACTCGAGAAATGATGTTGAAGTGAGGATGCGACGCCGTCGCGTTGTGAATGAGGTCAATCAACTCCTCCAAGTCCATTTCAGCAAATAACACGAGGTTCATTTTATTCCGAAAGCAGGCCTCCAACACTAGCAGCCTGATGCATCCACCCTCCTCCGAAAGCCCCACCCGTGTTCATTTTAGTCCACCCATTATTTGGTAGCTCCCATCCAACCATAATAATACTCCGCGCGGTAGCATCCACCGCCTGCAAGTCACCCGAAGCTGCCAAAGAAACAAGTTGGATACAATGACGAATAGTTTCAATAGGTATATTTGGCTCCCGAATTGGATTACTGGAGTGAGTCCGCTCATTATGCCAATACCGTATCCTTTGAACTTTCACACCAAACACATGAGACCAATCCATAGCCACCAAGTCCAGAATTCCGAGGAAACAAAGCTAGCCCAAATAGTTGAAATAGTTTTAAATATTATATGATGAAGCTAATAAAATATATCGGGTGCATTCCCATTGGACGCTATAGTTTTAGAATATTAGATTTTTATTTCTATATCAATGGACACTTATAGTCGGTCTTCAAAGAAAGTTTTTCTAGATACATCACTGCTTATATTGCTGATTCATCTCTCTTTTATTGTGCGAGTTAACCTAACCCGGTTTGGTTAACTTAGGAGTTGTTTGTTTTCATGCATTTAGTGAATTATTCATTCCACAAATCTAAAATCTTATAGTTTTATCAAATACAATATTTGTTGAGTAGTGGTTGTTAGCGATGAACGATCTAGTTAGAATTAACCATATAAGAAAAACTTATGAAAGAATTACAATGTAGAAAAGATGAACATAAGAGATATATGTATAAAAGACAACAACTTTAAGATTGCAAAGTAGATGGAGCTCGAGGCCAGTGAAACAC
>JBAKGM010000200.1:16542761-16574639 GCA_037177215.1 Asparagus racemosus
CATACCCTACTTCCCGTTCCTCGTGGGATCGATAATCTTTTATACTATAACTTGTCAAAGTTGTATACTTGCAACTCTAACGGAGGTAACGCTCGTTATTTTCCACAACACGCTGCCCCAGACCCGCAAGGGGGCCGCTGCCCCCTTGACCCCTCGCCCGCTAACCGGCTAGCGGGACCACCGAAAACTCTGCATAGGGCATCAAGGTCGTGGGGGCATCAATGGTTCACTGTTGCATCGTTGGATGGGTCGTCGATTGTCAATCCCACCGTCATAAGTCACGTTTAGGTACTTACAAACATTTTTCAACGCCTACAAACCCATGTCAACTCGAATCGACCAAATCAAAAACAAGTCGACATGACCCATATCGAGTTGAAAGGTGCTAATAGTCGGTCACGCCTAGAGTTGAATTCCGTGTTAAGTTCAAACTCATAAGCGAAGCGCGCCAGATAGCCCATGTCAACTCAACTCCATCGAATCGAACGTGAGTCAACTCCCGTGCTGAGTTGAAAGGCGTCATTAGTCGGTCAAGCCTAGAGCCGAATTTTGTGTCAAATTCAAACTCATAGGCGAATCTTGCCAACCAATGAACTCCGTCCACGTCAAAGATATGAGTGGATCTAGTCATCCACTTCCGAAGAAGGCTCGCCCACGTCCGTAGCGACTCTCATCCATGACTCTAGTGACTTTTGCCTACGCTTGTGGCGACCTTTGCCCACCTTTGTGGCGAACTTCATCAAGCCCATGAAGTTTGCCCAATAGTCGTTTCAGAGCTATTTTTAGGAGGATAACTACTCTCCACTATCACTAACTTTAATGGCCACTTAATCCACAATTAAAGGGACCATTAACTCTCTCTTTTAGCCTATAAAAGGAAAGGATATCACACATTTTGAAGCAGCTTAGAAGAGCTATCAATTGATCTATCCACACATCTACGAAGATCAAATTGGTTAGCCAATAAAACTCCCACACACATCACACTTGTGATCTTATTGAGAGATATTGCTAAGAGAAGACTGAGATAGCTTTCAAGCAATTTAATTCTCATCAATAGCAAAAGAGACCCATTGTCGTAACTGGTGAGTCAACAGAGTACAAGATCGACGCTCCACCGGCACATAGAAAAGAACTCTAGAAAATATAAATTTTTCCCTTGTTTCATTTGTAATTTCTTCATTGTAATTTGCATCAATTGCTATATTAAAGACCCGAAACAGTTATAAGCCAAGATGATTGATTAAAAGTGGGCCAAAATGACACAAAAGAGAATATGGAGTTTGTTCCTATTCATTAATAAACTTCATAATGTGCCATAGACTAAAAATTAATGCTAACTCTAGTATACTTTTATATGATAAAAGTATCCACATAAGCATAAAAAGGTACTAAAAAAGTTCATGAAAATCCCTCCTAAAGTTCCTAATTTTACTCTAAAAAATTAAACTATTCTATAAAATATTATCTTATATTCCTTTTGTTTCATTTTTTATTGAACCGAGATCAATCCTTCTCCACCTTTATCGTTTTCCTAGGCAATTCTAGAGTAGTGTCTTCATCGCTTACATTGATTGTGACATCAAGCTAGCGCTTGATTTCTTGTGCTGTTATTTAAACTCATTCATCTTTTGTCTTCTCACCTAACTTCATAAGAAAAGTTTAATGTATTTTCGATGTTCAACACAAACTTCTGAAAATACGAACTTTGATTATTTTTCTGCTTCAATGAGAACAAATGTTAATTTCATATATTGAAATTTTTTATGTTTCTAATTTATTACTTAAATAAGAATAGGAGTTACCTCTTTTTTTCTCTACAATGAATTCTTCTACTGTGCATCTAATAAGAGTTTCTCTTGCGTCAAAAAATATTATCTTTGTTCTATCCATGTCATTTTTCACGAGGATCTGAACTAAATACTTGTATTTTTTATTATCAAATTGCCTTACATTATAATGTTAATATTTAATTTTGATATGTTTATTTCATGAAGAGGGAATATGACTTAACCTTGGTACTAAGTCGTCGGCAATCCTGCGACATTCAACATTTGGACACTCGTTACTAATATCTCTCTCCACCTTCTTGTTGCAGCCTTTGCAAGCATAGAACCATGGCTTAACTCTAACCTAAATGCTAGTTATCTTTGCCTTAAAGGTGCAATAGTGTGTCTATATATTGATAAACTATAGTTAGATTTAATTGTATGAATTTTAGAGTAGGTCTTGTAAGATCATACCTCTTTCATATGTTGCGATGGTTGATGTTAATGTCAAATTCTCAACAGTGAGATTAGCGGGTAATTCTGAGTTTAGCGACAGGGCTTGGGAGTGATGCAGAAGATGCGGGTCCCTTCACCTCCCTCAGACAGCCCTCCCCATGCTAGGATAAGAAAGTTATAAAAGAAACACGTTAGAGGACTGGAGTTGGGTTCTCCAGTAGTTCCTCCGATGGTCAAGTCAATGTTTGAGCTTGAGTGGAGAAGATACTAATAAACTGCTTGAGTCCTTAGTCTCAATGTGCAAAAATTGCATACCTGTAGCCCTTAGGGGGCTCAACAGGTGGTCCTCTGGAGGAACTAAAAAGGAAGCCAAAAAGCCCAAAAGTCCCCCCCTCCTTTCATCAGTAGGCGATGAGCCCACATATATACCTAGCTAAGAAGGGTAGAAATGTAACTATGGCTTAGTCCAGGCTAACAACTGGATCAGTAGAGTTGACAGGTGTCGACTGCACCCTCGATGATTCATCCATGATTGGTTGCGATGGTGATTGAGGAGGTATGGTAAGTGATGAGACATGAGGACTCGTGACACTTGTGATGATGATAATGGATAGCTATTAGCAGGGATCCCAAGGACGAACTACCTCTTGAGTCAACTCTGTGAGAGGGACGACAAGTACTGCCTTTATTGTCGGCCTCGCAAGTTGTCAACTGGTCCTTGAGCTAATGAGGGGATTCGACCCAAATGATGAGGTCGAGTGAGAGCTTGTCTTGACTCGGCCTTCTTCTGAAAAGGGATAAGTGCTTTTGGTGCTCGAGTCACCATGTCTGGGGAGTGAGCTAATCTGATGATTAGTATTGACCTGGGACACATGTCGTCTCCTTCAAGAGGATTAAGACGTGGTGTAACTATTGCCGTAACACTAGCCCCTTTCACTTAAACTCAGGATAGTCGAGTCTGAGTGAAATAGGACTATTGCTAGCTGGATCTCGAGCTACATTTATGAGGGGTGCCGAAGGGTCTTTTCTGATGTGATGTTGCTGACGTCAGAGGATAATTCTAGGTGGCTATCACCTTGATCCCCGTGTGAAGATCATGGGCTAATCACAGTGAGGGATGCTTCAGTTCCAGAGTAGTCACTTCATATTCTGGGACTGATCTCTGCCGTTGGTTCAAAATTGAGTCGGTCGTTGCGATCTTGCCACCTGTCGGTCCCTCTGCTTATATGTACGAGTGCTATGATTGCAAAAGATTTTTGTTGTTTACATAAAATCTTTGAGCTTTCATCTACAAGAGGAACTCTGATCTCTGTCTTCTTCTCCAATGATACTTAGAAACATTCTAATGATGTCTTCAATAGTCAGGAATGAAGTCTAAGTTAGGCAACTATAGAAATTCCACTCCAAGGTGGCATTGTCACAGTTGGCAGTGTTGTATGAGAAGTTTGACATCCCAAGGGCATTTTCCCTGACAGTGCCGGTGAAGTTGCAGGCAGCTCTAATCATGACACTAGTCAGACTTTGGTGTACTTGAAGCACCTAGAGTATGGGCTGCTCCGCCCGTTGCGCTCGTTCCTCCACTACGTCTTCGAGGCATTGGCGGTCTCACCATTGTAGATGAAGCCAAATTCCATTGCTACTCTGGTAGATTTTGTTGTCATCTGCCATTGGCTAGGAGTCGAGATGACTCTAGGAATAGTAGGCCACCTTGCCTGTGTGAAGGTGAGCTAGCAGGAGGGGCATTTCTACCTCTAAGTTTTTGGAGGGAACAAGATTGTCACCAACACTCCTGAGTCCAACAAGGACTAGAAGGATACGTCTGTATGGGTGACTGGGAATGACTCCAATCTGGCCCGCTTCAACTAGCTAGAAATTAAGAAAGGAGCTCTAAAGACAGGGCTATTGTCGAGCATCGAGAGGCATGCGCTGGAGTCAATAAATGCATACACTGGCTCTCAGCGGATCGAAGACCTCTTCGACAACTTGGTCTTGCGAGTTGTTAGCATCTCTTCTGCGCCTTTGACTGTGGAGGATGAAACTCGAGATGCAGTGCTAATGCTGGGCTTAGATATGGTCGATGCAGTACTGAGGGTTCTACAAGCTCAAGCTCAGGGAGAACCCTCGATGAGGCCACAGAAGCACCTCCACCCAGATCTAGCCCCTGAGGAGGTTGATGAGATCCAAGCTCATGCCGCCGAGATAGCTACTCAGCTGGTGGGGTCGAAGGCTGCTACTGCTTAGGCCGAGAGGGTCAAGAAGAAGAAGAGGTTGCAGGAGGTAGGTAGCTGAGGGCCCAAGAAGATGGCCAAAGCTGCGATGGAGGTAGGAGAGTGCTCTGCTACTCAAGTTGACGCCCCGCGTTAGCGACTGGCAGAGATCTTGCCTCCTCAGGTAATGGAAGAGGCCACTACTGTTGCTGCTACTGCTGTTCTAGCACTAGAAGTCGAGGTCGTCATTATTGATGAAGGGTCTCCTAACAGAGAAGAGGAAGCGATATCCATATGGCCAAGGCCCAAGTAGGGGGCGAAGTGGCCCCAGAGGTATCTGTCGAGTCGACCCATTGGCAGGGAATGGAGCCAATCGCTGAGGGGGCGCTTCTGACCCAAGGCCTCGGGTGGTCGTTCCCTTACCATATCGATGAGGTTGAGGCAGAGAAATGGGATCAGTTGAGGATGCTCCTAATGGGGTCCTCCCGAGCCAGTCCTCGCTATGATAGAGAGCTACCCCAAGAGTATAGATATGAACCCAAGCGGTGTCTCAACAAGAGGGGGTCAATTCTAGAGTCACGGTTTGCCCAGACTCTGGGGATCGAGCAATTCTACCTCGATAGTGATGATGAGATTTCAGGGGAGATGTCGGATGTCAGCCTTCACCAATGCTATAGGAGCTACTTGGTCCATGGAGCTCTAGTGGAGCAGGAGATATTCGGTCGCCATGAGCAAGTCCAAACTTATTTCCTCAAGCTCCAGGGGGGAGTTAGAGGCCCAGAAGGCCGTTCTAGAGAAGGCTCTCATGGCGATGTCAGCCAAGGAGGAGGAGTTGGGCATCTGGAAGACAGGCAAAGAAAAATGGTGCCGGGAGGTATAGATGCAGGAGAAGATGGTCGCGGGCCTGAAGACCTCTAACAGCAAGAAGGCAGTCGAGATTGGCAAGCTCAAGGAAGACCTCGACCATCTTGAGCATGAGCTCCTCAAGCCAAATGATAGGATCAAATACCTATCTGAGAAGGTCGTGGCTGAGAAGCGGGAGAGGACTGATGCCCAAGAGCAGGCTTGATCAGATCATCTGGCTGCACAGAGCCTACGGGCCGAGCTGAAGGAGGAGCGGGCGGCTCATTAGAGGCTCAGGGAGGAGAGCACTTGTGCTACGCTGGAGGCTAAGTGACAGCGCGAGTCGTCCCTCACTGAGATCTAAGCTCTGCAAGTCCGCCTTGCTTTTCTGTAGTCGAAGGCTCATTGATTCGAGATCGTTGAAGGTTACTACCACAGCACTCTCAGAAAGGTGGAGGTGGCGCTGGCTTGCAAATTTGGATTCGACTATCTCGAGGCGCAACTCCAAGCAGAGGCCAAGAATGATCCCGACTGCTTTCACTATCTTTTTCAAGGGTCGATTGCCTTAGCGCACTCTAGGAGAAAGAGAAGTATGGAGGGGAACTTGTGCTCGATGGTGGGAGAGATGATGAGTATGGCGAAGAGGCAGCGAGGAGGCAGGCGAGAGCTCAGCTCATGAAAGTTAGGTGAGCGAGTTGGGACAAAAGAAAGGCGAAGGGGCTGAAACTGAGGTTCAATCGACTCCTTTGCCATCCGCTGTGGCTGCTCCTCTGAGTTTGATTCTACTCCTAGCTCTGGGGTTGATTCGTCAGCCCCTCTTAGTCCTAATCATCTCCCGAGTCTGACTCTTAGGGGCTCCATTATATCTTCTCTTTTGTTTGTTGTTCGTTGCTTCTTTTTTTTTTTTGTAACACTTCCTTGTATTGTAAATACTTTATAATATATGAATGAAAGATTTTTTTATTAATGTGAACAGTGTACCTTTGAGATTGTGTTCTTGTGCGTTAAGAGTTTGCAATCTGCTTTAAGTACAAGTTTGTTCTTGGGTCGAGGCGACTCGGCTATTGCGAGTGGGATGACTCTGCCTCATGCCTTAGGTTTACTCATGATGACACCAAGGTCTTGGGGTATGTGTCGCGGACTTAGGAAGATGCCAAAGTCTTTTTGTCGATAATATGCCTTGGTTTTACCCTGAATAGGTACCAAGGTCTTTTCTTTGGATTCGACTCATTCGATGAGAATTGCGCATCGACAATTGCATATCGGTATACAGCACACAATATCTCCTATATGAGAGTAGTCATGAATTTGATTACCTTGGAAAGCCATAGGTAGCCAAGTCGATGAAGATCGAATGGCTAAAGTTGCATATAGCCACATAATGCAAAAAAATCTCATATATGTGGGTAATTTTTAGTTTGATTATCTTGGGAAGCCATAGGTGGCCGAGTCTATGAAGATTGAATGGCTAAAGCTGGTTCTTTATCCTTATGCAATAGCAGTTTCTTATCTCAAAGTTTGAGAACAAGGGGTTGTCTGTTCTCTTACAAAAAAGAGATGAAGAGGCCCCATGATGGGTGCCAGTGTTGATGTCAAAGTTCTCAATAGAAAGCTTAGCGAGTAATCCTGAGTTTAGCGATAGGGCTTGGGGGTGATGCAGAAGATGCGGGTCCCCTCACCTCTCTCAGACAGTCCTCCCCATGCTAGGATAAAAAAGCTGCAAAAGAAATACGTTAGAGGACCGGAGTTGGGTTCTCTGGTGGTTGCTCTGATGGTCAAGTCAGTGTTTGAGCTTGAGTGGAGAAGATATCAATGAACTGCTTGAGTCTTTAGTCTCAGTGTGTAGAAATTACATACCTACGGCCCTTAGGGGGCTCAGCAGGTGGCCCTCTGGAGGAACCAAATAGGAAGCCAAAAAGCCCAAAAGTCCCCCCTCCCTCCTTTCAATAGTAGGCGATGAGTCCATATATATACCCGGCAGAGAAGGGTAAAAGTGTAACTATGACCGAGTCCAAGTTGACAACTAGATCGATAGAGTTTACAGGTGTCGACTGCACGCTCGATGAGTCATCTTTTGATTGGATGTGATGGTGATTGAGGATGTATGGTAAGTGATGAGACATGAGGACTCGTGATACTTGTGATGATGATAACGGATAGCTATTGGCAGGGATCTCAAGGATGAACCGCCTCTCGAGTCGACTCTGCGAGAGGGACGACAAGTACTACATTTATTGTCAGCCTCACAAGTTGTCAACTGGCCCTTGAGCTAATGAGGGGAGCCGACCCAAATGATGAGATCAAGTGAGAGCTAGTCTCAACTCGACCTTCTCCTGAAAAGGGATAAGTGCTTGTGGTTCTCGAATCACCCTAGGTTGGGATTGAGCTAATCTCATAATTAGTATTGACATGGGACACGTGTTGTCTCCTTCTCGAAGATTAACACTTGGTGTAACTGTTGCCATAACACTTGTATATATTAGTAATTTGTATGTATATGTGTGTGTGTGTGTGTGTGTGTGTGTGTGTGTGTGTGTGTGTGTGTGTGTGTGTGTGTGTGTGTGTGTGTGTGTGTACACACACACACACACACATATATTTCTGCTACTTTACTTCCACTCTTCAGTATTATTGTATATGTATAGGAGTGTAAAAATTGAGTAGGTCGACTCTCCTTATTATGAACAGGTTATGCCCAATTTTTATGTACCTCTGGGTGTTACACCTTTGGGTATCCAAACTTGCTTTATAGTTTTAGTTCTATATTGCATCCATCACAACATTGGGAGATGCCCCATTCTACCACACAATAAACAAGTGGTGGATGATGCATCAGGGAGTATAAAATGTCAAATTAGTACCTTTAACAAAGATTTGAAATTCTTGTGCTTATTCAAATCTGAGTAACCAAGACCAGTTTTCTCTTTCACAAAATATTAATTGGATAAAACTATGTTTAAACCTTTTGATCCCAAGGAAAATTTCTTCACAGCTTTTTCTAATAAAAATTTTTTGGATTTGAGCTTACTTTTGGATACAATTGTTGTACAACGAGTCTCAATCTTCCTTTGCTCAGCAGATAAATTGCACGAAAGCTCATTTACCCTAGCAGCTATTTCTTCATTTTTCATTCAATTTTAACTCTAGTTGCTTAGATAAATTAGAATTCATGTTACAATACATGGAACATTGAACGCGTTCAAGGAGACATTTTTACTTGCATCATTAGATGCATTCAACTCTAAAGTAGAATTTTCAATTTTATCAAGTAAGGATTTATTTTCTTTGTGTCCCAGCAAGTTTTTCAAATTGACCCAACGTTTCATTATATTTAGAATATAAATCATCGTATATAGGTTATACCTAACTGTTGGAGATGTTATTTTCAGAATTGTCTGAAAAGTCATTCAGTTCGATAAGACACTAATGTGCAACATCCTCGTCATCAGTTAAATTGTTCTCCGATGTCTCATCTCCACTAGAGTTGTTCCATGTTGCTTTTGATCATTTTCTCCTTCCTTTTTTTCTCTCTATTGTTCAAGGGGCATGTGTTCCTAAAGTGGTCATATTTCCTACAACGATTCTAGATATGTTCAAAATCTGAATCATTACTGCCGCTGTTTCTTACCTTTAAAGAATATTAATTCTTTTGTTGTGTAAGAACTTTTGACCATCTTTGGAATTTATGAAGGATTCAAATTCTTTCATAATTACGGCTACATAGCCGTCTCTCTCGTCTTCCGAGCTCAAACTTGATTCTACTTTCTTCTTTGTCCTTTTAGCTTTTAGAGCCAAAGATTTTCTTTGGATATCCTTAGTGGAAACCCCTTCTGATCCCTTCACTCTCGCCTCATATGTGATGAGGTTCCCTACAAAATCATCAAGACTTAAATCAGTTAAATAATGAGCCTCTTCAATTGTTGTTACCTTAGGATCTTATTCATGAGATAGTGAGCATAGGACTTGCCGAAAGAGATCCTCTCGACTGTACTCTTTTACCAATGTCTTTGACTTGTTCGCAAAATTTGTGAAACATGTGAACATCTCCTATATGCTTTCTGGGGCATTCATCTTGAAATTCTCATACTTGCTCATAAGCATTGCGAGCTTGGCCTCCTTGACCTGCAAAATACCTTCATGTGGGACTAAATTTCTTATGCAGTCACATAGCCAGAAACACAGTTAAATTTATCAGAATTTTAAAGAACAATATAAGGCATTCATAAGTTTATCATTAAGAGAGTATAATTTCTTTTTAGTTGCAGTCCACTTGTCTCTAGGTTTAACTACAGTGACTTCGCTCATGGTGTCAGTAGGCTTGTGATAATTTGATTCTACCATATTCCAAATGTCATAATCAGCAGCTAATAAAAAGACTCTTATGCAAGCTTTCCGATATGAAAAGTCCATGCCATCAAAAAGTGGAGGTCATCTAATTGCAAGGTCTTTGGAGAAAACGGTTAAGGATCCTAAACTTTTCATATATCCTAGAATGTTAAGCCTAATATCAAGGATACTGGGCTATGGTAATACTTGTTGGATCTTAGATGCAAGCCTAGAGGGGGGCAAGATATTTCAACAAGTTAAAACAATTATAGAGTTATGTAGCAGAAATAAATGTGAAATAAAAGATAAGCAACCTCAAACACAAATACGAGGATTTTTATAGTGGTCTGGATAAATTCTACCACTACTCTTCCTCCTCAATAGGAGCGGCTTCCACACTATATGAGATATTCCTGGATTACAAACCCTAGTCCAATAAGGTGTTATAAGACCGCTCCCTAGTTTAATCTTAAACTAGTTGTCTATACCAATCACACTCTCACACAGCAAAACCCTAGCTTACTGCTAGTAAACACTCAATTCACTCCAGTTTGAGTACGCTGTAAAAAAAAGTTTAAACCAAAAATAATGATATCGTTTAAGCATAAATCAAAAAGACCTTGCAGGACTTTTATTAAGTAGACATGTCTTCTTTGGATTTGATCAAAGATCTGGACGAACAACATCATAGATTGAATCTTAGGGCATCAGTCCTTGAATGGATGATGATTGAATGATGAAGAATAATGTCGAGAGTGATTTGAGAAGCTCATGAGACGCAACGATAAGATCTCCCCCCCCCCCCAACCCTCTCTCCTCTTTTTAAAACCTAGCTTTTCTTCTCTTCCTCTATCTTTTTCTATCTCAATTAGGTTTGGGAGTTTTGTCAAAAATGAGATAGAATAATATATATCAAAAGTGATCAACGGTCGAGATTAAATCTCAGCATAGCTACAGCTTTGACCCATTGTCCATCGATGGGCATCTTTCTCATTGATGGGCATTTTGCTTATCGATGGGTAAAGTTTCCCATTGATGGAAAAGTGGTCTCTGTCGAAATTATCTGTCAAAGAGAGTTGACAAATTGATGAAATAGTAGTAGGCCAATCGATAGACATTACGCTCAACGATGGGCAAATGGTGGGCAAACAGCCAATCGATGAGTGATGTGCCCATCGATGAATTTGTTTGTAAATTCATTGATTTAAGTTGAAACTCATATAATTTATCATTCATTTTTCAATCTATTATTTGTCATCTTGCACAAGTGATCTCCAAACACAAATTAATCATAAATTGGAGTTTGTTATTATTCAAATAAAAGGTAGTGTACGGACAATATCATGACATAAACATGAAGAAAAAGGTCTGAAAATTAAAAGATATCGGGGAAAACCTACTTAAGAAAATCTTAACAGTGGGCTTGGATACATAAAAGAGTAGGAGAGGGAAACGATTGAAGTAGACCCAAGGGGAAGGAATTTAGAGGGAGTGGATAAAATGTGATTAATTGTGTTTGGATAGACAAGAAGTGGAAGAAGGGTTATGTTATATTTTTTGTTTGTTTAGGGTGGAGAATGAGAAGGGAAGGGATAATACATAACCAATATGCCCTTTGAAGAATTAATACACATCTAATTTCTTTATTTTCTTTAAGAGCCATACGGATTTATTGGAAGTGAGAAATTTAGGAGGGTTAAGAAAGTTTCATCATTTCCCTCCCAATACGTCCACTTGGAGGGTCAAGAAAGTGAGAAATTTTGCCTATTTCTGATCCTCTCCTTCCTTCCCCTTACTAATTAGAAATTGTAAACAAACACAACCTTTAGAGGATTTACATTATAACTTTCCTACCCCTTCCCCTTCCCTCTTAAAAAGTCCTATGCAAACTCATCATAAGCATGCATTTGGCAACTCCACAAAACTAGTTCTAGCGAGTACAACTTTGCCCAAAATCTAATTTTTAGTTTGGCAATAATTGGGCCAAAGTTGATTTAGTTTTCTTTAGTTTAAAATTTAGTCTTTAAACTACTTCGACTAACTTTAAACTAGTTAGAGGAAAATTAGACTCGACTTAGTCTCCTTTTGTAGTTGCCAAACATAGATTGTTATTATCTTATCCTTGATGTTGTTCAGGGCGTGAGAACATTGTCAAATTTTAATGAGAACACCTTCAAAAAGACTGTTTTTAGGTGAGTAAGCAAGACAAAGGGAGAAGAGTCGAATCCATTGAAAGTAGTTGTGAAAGTAAAATTCTATCCTTTAAATATTTGAAGTATCAAAGCAAGACTCTTAGTTCTATTTATCGTTTTTTTATCTAGTTTTAGTTGACTAAAACTGTATAATTTTATCATAGTTCTAGTTCTAATTGACTAACGTCATAAAAGTTTATCTTATAGATTATCATAATTCTAATTTTGAGTTCTACTTGATTAACCGTTCTTCTTAATCCTTCGTTCTTCAACCTTTTATTGAAGGGGTCAGGATTTAAACGTGAATGCCCACAATTGGCCCGATGAGCATTTAGGGTGGGCCCTTCTAATGAGCCCAACGTCTATGCTTGTAATTGCTCAAAGCAGTAAGCACTTTCTTGAACGAATAGGCGGGGGGCATGATTAAAATACTTAGCTGCCCATTGTCATGCCCTTCTTCCTCCTCCTCCAATCCCCTGCGATCCCCATCAAATCCATTCGAGCTATCTCCTCCTCCTCCCTCTCCAAGGCCCAGTTCCAGGCCCAAGCCCGTCCCTTTCCCGACTACAGCCCAAAAAAGCCCACCATCGCCGACGCCGACCTCGTCGCCAACCTCACCACCGCCCTCAAGCAGCGCCGCCATTCCGAACCCATCCACCGTATCCTCACCCCATTTTCCCGCCAATTCCGCCCCGACCACCTCCTGTGGGCCCTCCCCCACCTCCGCTCCGACCCCGCCCTCGTCCTCGCCCTCCTCCGGTGGGCCCGCTCCAGGGCCCACCACCTAACCTCGGAGGCCCACGCCGTCGCAGCCCACGTCTTCTTCTCCTCTAACTGCTCGGCCCTTGCCCGCAGCTTTATCCACGACGGTCTTATCTCTCACGGGCATTTCCTCGAACAGTTGATCTACACTTACAAGTACTGGTGCTCTCACCCCTCTGTGTTTGATCTCGCGTTCCGGGTATCTGTTAGGATTGGGAAGTTCGACGAGGCCAAGGCTTTGTTCCGTCGGCTGACTGGTTATGGGATCGTCGTCTCAGTGGATTCGTGCAACGTGCTTCTGTCCAAGCTTCCCCTCGACGGGATGCTCACTGTTTTCTTGGAGTTTCGCGATTCGGGCCTTCGATGGAATGCCACGTCGTATAATATCGTGATTCATGCTCTCTCTGTGGCTGGGAAGCTCGGAGAAGCCCGTGAAATTTTGCAGCAAATGGTGGTGAAAAATAGCACTACTGTTGATGTGCCTGATCCTGATGTAATAAGTTATAGCACCCTCATTGATGGGTATTGTCAAGCTGGGGAGCTTCACAAAGCTCTGCTTTTGTTTGAAGAAATGTGCACGAGAGGTCTAAAGCCAAACCCTTTTGCTTACAATAGCGTAATTTCTCTCCTTTGTAGGCAGGGGAATTTAGTGCGTGCAGAGAAATTGTTAGCAGAAATGTTGGGTCGAGGTATAGCTCCCGACACTGCCTTGTACACAACAATGCTGCATAGTTTTTGCAGCATAGGAAGCTTGTCGACAGCTTATCGCCTTTTTCGTGATATGAAGGGCAGGGGTCTAGAGCCGGATTCTGTAACTTATACTGCTCTGATTTCTGGACTTTGCCAGAATGGAAAAATGATCGATGCTGATAGAATCTTCAAGGAGATGTTGAGTATAGGCTTGAGTCCTGATGAAGTTACATACACTTCGCTCATCGATGGCTTTTGCAAGTGTGGAAAGATGCAAGATGCTTTTAGTCTTCACAATGAGATGGTACAAAAGGGTTTGACGCCGAATGTTGTGACTTACACTGCTCTTTCGGATGGACTTTGTAAACAAGGGGATGTTGAGGGTGCAAATGAACTTTTGCACGAGATGTGTAGAAAGGGTTTGGAATTAAATGTTTGTACATATAATTCACTAGTCAATGGTCTTTGTAAGGTTGGTAACATACAGCAGGCGATAAAGACCATGGAAGACATGGAGGCAGCAGGGTTTACTCCTGATACGTACACTTATACTACACTGATGGACGCTTTTTGTAAGTCCGGTGAAATTAGTCGAGCTCACGGTCTCCTTCGTGAGATGCTTGATAAAGGAATCCAACCGAGTGTTGTGACTTTTAATGTTTTGATGAATGGATTTTGTGTTGCCATGATGTTAGAAGAGGGAAAGAGACTTTTGGAATGGATGGTAGAGAAGAGTGTACAGCCTAATGCGACAACCTATAATTCTCTTATGAAGCAGTATTCTATAAATAAGGATATGAAAGCCACAACAGAGATATATAGAGGAATGTGTACGAATGGGGTGATGCCAGATGAGAAAACATACAATATTTTGATCACAGGGCACGCAAGGTCAAGAAATATGAAGGAGGCATGCTATTTTCACAAAGAGATGGTTGAGAAGGGATTTAATCTCGGACCTACTTCTTATAATGCCCTCATCAAGGGGCTCTTTAAGAAGAAAAGATTGATTGATGCAAGGAGTTTGTTCGAAGAGATGAGGGCTAACAGGTTTTCTGCTGACAAGGATATATACAACATATTCATCGATGTCAATTTTAGTGAAGGGAATATTGAGAAGACTCTTGAGCTTTGTGATGAAGCAATGGAGAAAGATCATGTTGTTTATGACATTGATAAAACTTAAGCAGTAAAGAGAGATGTCAAAAATATTTTTGGTTGGCTTCTGCAGGATGAGATGATTCCAGTTAGCAAGATCATAGCCTGTGGCTTACTGGTGATGTTTGGATCAAGGTTGGAGATGATGTTGAGCCCAGCACTATTCCTGCACCTGCACTATCGTTACTGCAGAGTAGAGACTTCTACGCACTGCTCATTGCCACTGACAACTAGAGTGAGTCTGTTTTTTTTTCTCCTACCATTCATTAACTGATGTACTTATACTGGCAATAATTCTAGATTCATCATTGCACTGCATTGTTAAAATATTAGCAATTAGGAAAGTTTTTCTGTATATTATGATATCAAGGGTATCTTCAAACAAATATACTACTTGAGAACAAAAACAGAAAATGGACAAGACTTCAAAGTAGGGCTATGACCTGTTGGGTTTTAGTACAGCTACTTTGCTAGAAAGTAGGCTAGAACTGTGTTTAAGGAAACATATGGAAGGGCATTGTGTGCATAAAGTTAACTTTAACATGTTCTTTCCACTTATATACACCATATAAAGAAGGTAATTTTGATTGAAATGCCCCCACTCAGTGACGTGGTCTCTGGTTTTGTTAGTTTCCATGATATGATCAATCCTTCAATACCTGGAAGTAGTGACGGATCCAGGATTTCTAGAAAGTGATGTCACCACATAACTAATAATGAATAATAATAATAATTGTCCCAGATGTGTTTTCATATTTGAAAATTTACATAATCTCATCCCATGATTCACATCATGGATACAACAACAACAACAACCAAGCTTTTATCCTAAATATTTGGGGTCGGCTATCATGAATCATATGCTTCCATTCCACTCTATTGTGGGTCATCTCCTCCGTTAAGTTACCCCTAATCATATCCTTCTTAATTACTTCTAACTAAGTCATCTTAGGTCTACCTCTAGATCTCCTAGCTCTATCAAATATTATCTCATTACTTCTCCTAACCGGTGCATTAAATGGTCTCTGTTGTACATGATCAAACCATCTTAATCTATTCTCTTTCATTTTATCCTCAATAGGAGCAACCTCTAATTTAGTATGGATGCGCTCGTTTCTTATCCTATCTTTTAGCGTATACCCACAAGACCATCGCAACATTCTCATTTCTGCTACACTCATTTTTTGAACGTGTTATTTTTTAATTTTCCGACACTCTGACCCATAGAGCATTGTTGGTCTTATAACCGTCCTATAAAATTTTTCCTTGAGTTTCATAGTTATTCTTCGATCACATAAGACTCCCGAAACACTTCTCCATTTCAACCATCCTGATTTAATTCGATGTATAACATCATTCACTATCTCACCATCGTTCCTAATGATTGATCCTAAATAACGAAAATGATTAGTTTTAGGTATTTCTTGACCATTAATATGTACAATAGGCTCTCTTTCTTTCCTAGTTTTACTAAAAATACACTCCATATATTCTGATTTTGTTCTATTAATTTATTAAGCAAAAAGTAATACGAGATAATCAAAGTAGATGTGTATGGTTCTGTATTGAGGGTGCTTTGGCTGAGTCAGGGTACATGGGGTTTTCTGAATCTATAGTGCGGCATTGCTTAACTAGGGGATGCACACTTCTTAGTAAGTTTCAGACTATTGATGCATAGTTTAAACACGATAACTGCAACTTATGTACAAGCTTATTCGATTTACCAGTAAAATCTTGGTGGATGCTAACAGTACTTACATACAGAAGGTACCACATATCCTTAAATAATATCTTTGTTATCCTTTGATGTTTCTCTGTAGAAAGGGGTGTCAGATCATTTGCTTTAGAATTGTACACATGACAGTAATAGATATAGTGGGGGAAATAATAAAGATTATCGTAGTAGTGTTTTAGTTTAAGAAGTTGAAGTAGTTTAAAAAGCCTAATGTTATTAATTGTTTGTTTCAGATAGGAAAACAAAGTGTTGTTGTGCAATACAAGAACTGAATGAAATACTTGAGGATAATAATGCAGGCACAAAAGAGAAGAAAATTATCTAATAACATAGATGAAACAAAAGGCTTATTTTAGCCTTCAAGGTCAGCATGTTTTATCTGGATCATCTGTTGATACTAATTTGTTAATAGGCTACATGCTTCAAAAAATGAAGCTGTATACTTTCTGTTTCCTGTTCTTATATCATACCATTTGAAACTGCAAACTGTTACATATGAGAATACTGGTAGGAACCCGGGGAGAGAAAGTCTAAGCATGGGAGTTCCTTTCTGATAGTGTTAAACCTTGTCAACTCTGAACTTTTGGATGGTCTCTAGAGCTTAACTAGTGAGCTAGATCATAGATGAGCTCCAATACCTAGAGTTGGCAGATAACAGCACTGGTGAGGTTTTTATTAAAAAAAAAACTCTTACTGTACAATCTGGAGTTAGAGCTTAGAAATATTATAACTGAAATAAAGTCTTCGGTGAATCTATTTTGTCCGTTTGTTGAGAGAAGGGTTCTGCATCTCTTACTGCACTGGAAAGAATCTTGTTCATCTTCCCGAGTTGCTCTTTCAGTCTCTCATGGAAAACTAGTTTCAATCAGAGTTTTAAAATTGCCTTGTAATTTAGCTTTTACGTGTCAACAATATGTGAAAAGCTCACTGCCAGTTCCACAGGATTCACTCAGGACGTTCCATTATGTTTATGTGTACTCTCTTTATCTTGTGAACCAGACTTTTTTAGTCATCTTGTACTACAGACATGCAAATCCCGATGCTAATACCAATGAAAACCCTAATCCTATCTGCCAAAGTTGAAGTGCAGTGTTATGTCTTTGTTTTGAATGGGATCATACTAGTGCATGAGAAACTTTTTTTGGTGATAGAAGTTTTTCCCCCACTTTAACATCTTTCTATTTGTGATAACATATTTTCTTCATTTTCACCGATGCGCTTAATTTAACAGGTACTCAGCAACCCAGAAATGACCCCTGTCCACACATTCTTATGTAACTATGATTTGAGTGATATGCCTGCTGGAACTAAGGTATGGTTACTGCTTGGCTGTTTTCATCTTGTCCTTTGGTTCTATAGACACTACTTAGCTGTATAATTTTGAGAGCAGCACAGCCATGTCACATATAGAGGCTGACTATAACTTCTGGAAGAACTGTCTATATAATTGTAAAACATTTCACTGACGAGCTCTGTGTTGACTTATAATTTCATACCCTATTCAACCCCTCCCCTCCCCCCAGACCCAAAGGGTGATTTTCATTCTTTTCTTTTCATTAAAAGCGATCATAATAGAGAACTCATCTTTCCAGCATTGGTATTATGTGTTGATCTTAGTGTTGTTTTTGGTTTGTCGTGATCTTGTCTCTTTCCTTGTTAAATCTTTCAGTTATTGATAAACAATTTGTATATCTCTGTTGTATTATGAGCCGGAGAAAAGCTTAACATCTAATTGTTTGTATTGAGCTCTCTGATTACAAATATAGTATGAACTTGCTAGATTCAGTTGTCATCGACGATGGCATACATAACAATACAGTTGTATTTTTCTCAATTTCATCTAATAATTGAATATAATTGAAAATTCGATGTGTCAAAAATCATTCTTTTGGAGACATCATTGTCCGTTGAGATATTTATAGTTGGGTTCATCATGATACTTGGTCAAGAAGTGTAAGATCTACAGGCTCTGCAATTTAGTTGTACCAGCTTACTTGTTTGGAGGTCTGTAGGGTGGGAGACTTAAAAATACAATTTCTGTAGATCTAAAGAGAGATGGAGATAAGGGAACTGAAATTGGTGATCCTTTACCACCAGTGTATATTTGATAATGCCTTGAAATCAATAATGGGAGCCTGTAAGGATTTACTGCCTCCAGTTTGAATAGCCTATTGAAACAACTAGCAACTTGGAGGTCTAGCTGAAGCAGTATCAGCACTTCCATGAGAGGAGTCCTATTTGAATATCACTACAAGTGTGGCAAAGGTTTTATTTTTCCAACTTAAGTATAGGGCCGTGCTGTTTAGTCTCGGTTAATGTTTGAGGAGGGTGTACATGCACACACACACACACACGCCCCACCATTACCACCAGTATAATACACGGCTAAATTTTCTAACATCATCATGTCATGGTCTAGTATCAATATGTATCCGATCAAGATAAGTATATCTAAATTATATGAATCTCTTTGTAATGATGGACGCTGAAACTAATATTTCATCGCAAAGATACATTCTTAGCAGACAGAAGTCTGATCAAAAGTAAATAAATACTTCTTAGTCAAAAGTAAATAAGTACTTCTTAGTCTGATCAGACAGAAGTCTGATCAAAAGTAAATAAATACTTCTTAGTCAAAATAATTTCTCTCTAAATGCACATGTAACTTAGAAAAGTATGCTTAATGAAGAAAACTTGATTTTTTCTTCCACCTTTGTCAGTATATGTTCCATTTAATGTGCAATAATAGGTGATTTTCTGCCGTAAGCATCTTGTTAATTGTCACCACACCCGGCGATTGTTGATGTTCTCAGTGAACAGCATAGCTTGTTATAGCAGGGTAAGGTTGTTCAAGTTCAAAGCTGATAGAAAACTATCTAAAAGAATTACATCAAAGTGGACAGGTCACATGACAAGCAAATTCAGTAGTCATGAACACTTTACCATATAACATACCATTTCACTTCCTCACATCTATGACTCAAGAAGCAACTTAAATTTATTCAAGAGCTAATCAGTTCCTTTTATCAGATATTGTTTTTCAGTATTGTTCTTATTTTCTGCTTGATGAAATGAAACAGACGTTTATGCGTCAAAAGACAACCTTAGCTTCTCCAGCATCCTCGGAGCAAAGTAGAGAAGGAATGAAATCTCAAACTGCAAAAATTGGGCCTTCAGCTACCTTGGTATCTGAGAAGAGTGAACATTTGGAGTGTGCAGGCAAGTCTAGTGAACATAATTAAGTACTCAGCATATTAGAAAGTACGATAGTACGCATTAGGATAGACAAATATGCAAGAAATAAAAACATTGTCTGCACTGTGCGTTGATTTTGATGCATACAAATAGCTAAGATCTTGTAAGTCCACATTCAAGGGTTGCTAATAAAAAAGTTTATACCCTGAGGTATGCACTTGATCAAGATCTAAAATAACTGAATATGATGTTGTTGACAGGTTGTGAACATAATCAGAATCTGTCAAGTAAAGCACAAAGCATGGAAGAAATGTTTTCATCTATAGATGCCAGTATGGAATCTCGGAATCGGTTTAGTTGTTGTGTGAATTCGAAAGACAGCACTAAATTTAATAGGGTGCAAACCCAAACTTATGATAAAGGTGTTCATAGTCAATTGAATGAGTCGTATGCAACCAGCACTAAATCTACACATTGCTCTTCAAAATCTAGCTCTGGTGCACTTCGTTATGCACTCCATCTTCGTTTTCTTTGTCCATCTTCAAGAAAATGTATGAAATCAGTGCAAAGATGTGTATCTGATCCCTTCTCAGTACCTGGGAGAAGCAATGTGGAAATTGAGGGGGAGCGGCGCTTTTATCTCTACAATGATCTTAGGGTTGTGTTTCCCCAACGTCATTCTGATTCAGACGAAGGAAAGGTATGCTACTATTTTCTTTTATTCCTAATTTTCTTTTGATGCATGTTCATATGATTAACATTATGTTTCTGATTTGTCTGCTTCATGTCCATTGAAGAGGGATAGAATTATAAACACAGTTTCATACATGCGTAGTTCTAATTCCTTCTTCAACGAGCTTAAAGTCTAATAAGCCCCTAAAGTTTACCCTTCTTTTCTAAGAAACCCTTAAAACTCTTATTTCAATCTATTAACCCCTATACTTTATTCTACTTTTCTAGTAAGCCCTTAAACTCTTATTTCAATCTATGAAGCCCCTAAAATGTTTACTTCTGTTCCATTTGGTCCCCATGGTAGTTTGCAACGTAAACACGACCCAAAGGACAATTGAATATGAGTTAAGGTAGAATTGGAACATTGTAAAACTAAAATTTTATATTTTGACTGGAAAAGAAACAACAGGTGCAAAATTAATTGGTGGAAGTTAATAAGATTTTTTTCTTTAGTCAAACCTTGAGGAGAATTTTTGAAAATTACTCCTTAAATAATTTAAAATTTTGTTTAGTTGTATAAAATTATATCCTTCTAAAAAATAGTGAGAATAACAATCCCCTTCCCTCCAAATAGTTAAAAAAAAAGACCATTACACCCTTCCATTATAGGGACAAATTAAATAGGATGAAAGAAAAAACTTTAGGGGTTTAATAGATTGATGGAATGAGAGTTTAAGGGCTTCTTAGAAAAGTATGGGGTAGAGGCTTAATAGATTGAACTAAGAGTTTACGGGCTTCTTAGAAACGTGGGGTAACATTTAAAGGCTTATTAGAATTTGAGCTCTTTTTCAACTGATGCTCTTAATCATGTGGTGCGGTAAATTGCAGATAACCCCCGCATTTATTCCTCAGTAGCACTTATTACCTCTCAACTACTTTGTTAGACACTCTCGACTTCTCACATTGAGAAGGATTTAATTGCAGATAACCCCTCTACTTGTGAATTCAGGTAACTTCTATTAAGAAAGTTGAGGGGTTCTAAGTGCTACTGAAGGTATAAATGAAGGGTTTATCTACAATATACCAAATTGGATATGATGTTTTGAGCAGCTGTTTTTTTTAATTGGTTATTTGATGTTTGGTACTTGTTATGTTTGTTTTTGAAAGCTTCCTATATTGGTTGTTTCTTTGCCCCCTGTTTGGGCTAAGTTTAGTTCATGTTTGTGGTAACTTTTGTGCCAGTTTTATTTCCTCTTGGACTCTCTTGCCGGATGTGCAGTAGATTCAAGCTGAGTGGACATCTTGCTGTTTCTTCACCAAAATTATGATTTCTGCCTTAGTTAGTTTTTAAGTTTTTGGCCCAAACTCTTCTGTTTGTTTTGAGGAAATGGGTGTTCCTTAGTATGCATGATAACTGAATTTGCCCATCTTTCCTCACTTGATGGAGTTTAATCTCCCTCATTGAGACAGTGGCTTCTTTGCCCATTTTATTGTGCCGGCTGGAAATAAATTCTCCCTTGATGGTACTGGCTGGAATTAAATTTTTTCGCTCTTAAGGTTTTTTTTCTCGGCTTTTGTTATTGTTCTCTATGAGTATTTTCCTGCTGCCATTTTCTTTCCTCATAATATTTTCTTTCTTTCTTTGTTTTCCCATTGGGTTGATGAATCCATCAGTGTTGGCATGCATTTTCTATCAATTTGATGGTATCGAACGTGTTAAATTAGGAGTATCATCAAACCTTGCATTGCATTTTCTTCGGTGGGGATTAATTTGTTCATGTGATCTGTGATCATGCGTCTATGTGATCTGTATTGAGGTCTAATGAGCTTTTATCTGATTTTGATGGAAGAGATTTTGTTTATTTGTATTTTTGTTTTTTTGTTTTTGGCAGCTGAACGTTGAGCATCACTTCCCAGCCGATCCAAAATTCTTCGACATTGGCAACTGACAGAAATAGCAATCAGCTTTGCTCGGCCAACTCATCTCTCGTTGGCTTCTCAAGTGTAAATATGCACATACATTTGATTTTTTTTTTTTTTCAATTACCCATGTTATCTGATAAGGAACTTTGCCGAATTTGTACAGTAAAAAACTACTGCGTTTTAGCAATTTAATGGCATCACATTATTGCACAACTTTGTTTGACTTTCAAGTTCGATCCTTTTGCTCTTTAAGATAAAATTCTGAAGTATAGATCGTAAAATGGCATCAGGTACTTATCATGATGGTGCATGATTCCATACTAAAGACACTTTTATATAGCAGGTCTTGTTCTTGTACACGGGGATGTTACATATTCCTGGTTGTCTGGATAGTTTAACCAAAATGTTGGATATTTGGCACTCTGTTTGGATTATAGGGTTGATATTTCTTCATTGGCTTGGTATCCATCACATACTCATAATGCTAAAAAAATTTGACTCAGTGTCAGTTTCCAGCAAATATACTATTTCATAGTAAGTACATTGTTGCTTTGGTTCTTTGGCGGATGTCTAATGAGTAGGAGTTTTATCAGGGCGCCCCGCACCGTGCTGGGAAATCTGATACAACACACGAGGGGAGAAAAGGGGGGGCGCTTTGGGTATATCAGGGCTCCTTGTGTGTATCAGATTGCCCCATTTGAAAACACCTCTGTTTCAGATTGCCCCCTTAGCAAACAACTCCTTGGAGAAATCAGGTTATTTCTCTTTTGCTTCAGATCTGGGGAAAAAGAAGAAAAGAAAACTCAGCCGTAGGAAGGGGAGCTTTTCCCATGTAGGTGTTTTGGTTTATTGTTGTTAAACTGAAGAATCCAAGCGTAACTGGGTGTTCATGAAAAATCTTTTTGAGTATCTATCGAATATGAAGTTTCTTTCGAGAAGATCTAGGTTATTCAATGTATGTGTTTATTGATTTCATATTTTGAATATCAAATGCACGATTTGTATTGCTTATATGTACCAAGAGAAAGAGATTCTTTTTTTTTTAGTTCGTGTGAGCGACATTTTTAGAACACCAAAAATACACTAAAAAAAAAAAAAAAGAAAAGAAAAGGTTTGTTCACGCTCGGAAAAAACTACAGAGATGCGCTGGCACATGGAAAGCCATATGAAAGCGCTTTCACTCTTGTAAAAATCCAAAAATCTCACAAATCATTCATTCCATTGATAATTCGACTATGATAGTCCTACATATTCGATGTCATGGAACGAAACTTGTGCTTATTTATTGCGAGAGAAATCTAGGTTCCAAATCGAAAGAGGGCTATCGAGAAATTCCGCGTCTGACTCAAGAGTCCAAGGCGGCAGGTGGTGGGGTTGATTGTTGTCACTCTGTAGAGAAAAATTAGGATTTAGGCCACATTTGTTTTTTGTCCCTGCTGGAGAGTATTATATTGCTCGAACTATAATATTGGGACTGCATTATTTTAAGATTATTTTAATCCAATCTAATGTTTGTTTTGGCACCGATTAACATTTGGACTAACTTTAAATAGTATATATTGATGTTTGTTTTTAAGAGGATTATGACCGTTCGGACTATACAATAACTAAAATGACATTTTTTTAATGCATCTGTTTGGGGAAAAAAAATTAAAATTTAGGCTTAACCTTATCTAAAAAGTCAAAATACACTTGAATAATTTAAAAAATGTTACAATATATATTTCCTTATTATTATTTAGCACAAAACAATAGAAAAGATAGTGTCCATTATATTGTTGTTACTATCATTATTGACCATATCATGTATTATTTAAAAATAATTTCTAGCACTTCTGAACCTAGACGGGGGAGGGGAAAGACATTTTTTAAAGAAAAGAGTGGGAAGACATATTGTAGATTGATCACAATTTAGATGATAACAATAAAAAAAGGAAAGAATCATAGAACTCTACGGTAGAAAGGCCATATTTTTTTTGTCAGAAACATATTAGATGGTTATGATCATTTATTCAATGATTAATATCATGCTATTAGAGATTATACTCATTGAAAAAAAGAACATTCAAACAAGTTTTAAATGTACATTTAAAATAGTCTATATTTGTGTTTGTTTTTATAGCATATCCAATCAAGCCACAGTTTACATAATAAAGCCAAATAGTGGTTAGGAAAATTGTGAGAAAAAAAGAGAAATCGATAAAGACAAGTGTCTGAATCCTGCGAGCACACAATTAATGTGAACATTCCTTAATCCACATCAGATGAGAGCAACAAAGGTGCAATCAGATGTAAGTAGAGCACCGATTTTCTCTTTTTCTTTTCCCTTTTTTTAATATAAATAGATACATCCTGGGAATATAACCGCGAATAAAAATATTTCGTGGAAAAAAACGACGTCCGATGAAGAAAGTTTGCAGAAAGAAAAAAGTGAGGTAGTGGGCTTTTTTGTCAAAAAATTTTATTCCCCTCAGATGATTAATATCTGGACTGTAAAGGTGGGGGCTATGGTGTATTTAGTTTAGTCCCCCTTATTAGTTATTAAGTAGTCCGAACAGTCCCCTCTTAAAAATAGTCCGACCAAATTAAAAAACAAACCAGGGTTAAAGAGGTAGGTCCGTATTATTTTAAAATAATACTCTCGCTATTTAAAAAACGAACAAGGTCTTAATGCACCACTTATAATCCAACAAACACCACGGGCCGCGTTACTCAACAGGCAGTACATGAACGCAGCCCCTAATCCATGCATGTAAAGACTTAAAAGCTAGGCCTCGATCACAAGCACAATTCCAACAACAAAGTCCATATAGAATTCATGACTAACACTAGAAACAACAGATTGTATATCTTCATGGGCTTTTTCCCTAAACCAAATTGGTTTTTCAACTACTTTCTTCCAAGCTTTTTACCCTTTATCCCTTTTTTAGAAAAAGAAAATTATTTTTTCAATTGCAGGGGAAAAAAACATTACAGCGTTATTGATCTGTTAAATATTTAACTAATAGACTAAGAAAATGATCATATTGGTCACATACGCATAATTTTAAGGAGAAAAATAGATAAATTAATATTTTATGGAGGAAATGGAGAGTTCCTTTTAAGGGAGATTTCATTATTTTGTCATTTTTTCGCTAAGCATTCAATATGGTTAGGTGTACATGATTGAACGAAAGAAAGTAGTTATAAAGAAAAAGATTACTCTTGAACTAACAAAATAGAGATCACTTACTATAGACCTTAGTATTAAAAGACTACTCTTGAAAAGGAATTAAAACAAAAAACAAAAGGGCTTAATTGCAGTTAAATACCCTATAGTTTCTCCTACTTTGCATTTATATACCCTCACTTGTTTTGATAGCACTTATGCACCCTAAAGTTTTTAAAACTTACACTTACATACCCTCACTTGTTTATGACAACGTGTATATACCCTAAAGTTTTTTAAATTTGCACTTAAATCCCTAAAGGTCCTAAAACTTGCATTTAAATACCCTTAGTTATGCAGACACGACTCATGCAATACTCATATGCTAATTTTAGAACTTTTAACCCATTATTTTTTTTATTAAATTTAATATTAAACCTATTGTAAGTCTATTTTAAACCTAACCTAATTCTATTTTAAAATACGATATGGATATGTCTAACAATAACTTTAATAAATGTTAAGAAATAAAAATTTCTAAAATTAGCATGTGAGTGTCGCATGAATTTTGGGTGGACAACTCTTGTGTTTACATAATTTAAGGATATTTAAGTGCAAGTTTTAAAAACTTTAAGATTTTTAAGGGCAAGTTTTAGAAACTTTAGGGTATAAAAGTGCTAAAAAACAAGTGAGGGTATGTAACTTGCAAGTTTTAAAAACTTTAGGGTATATAGATGTTGCCAAAAACAAGTGAGGTTACATAAATGCAAAGTAGGGGAAACTATAGGGTATTTAAGTGCAATTAGGTCCAACAAATTAAAGACCCATGCATGTCTATATGCCAAACACATCGGCAGTCAACATAACATATTGTAAATTTCTAGTCTTAGCTCCCTGCAACTAGATCCTGACATTAACAATTTTTGTCAAAAAAAGTTAAGATAAGAAGGAAAATATGACATGATATTTGATAGTGTGAAGTTGAGTTTGAGATGCCCCCTCTCTTAGTACTCGCACGCAACTACACCGATATAGCAAACCCGAGGAAAAGGAGCGGAGGCATGCCCGTACCTAAATTAATTCCCAAAATAGCCAAAAAATCAAACACAAGATATTCCCATTCTATCCCCGTATTCTTGTCTGGACCCGACGCCATGCAGGCAGCGATTCTCTGCAACGAGAGTGGTGGGGTCTGCACCAGTAGGAGACTGCCACGTGTTGAGAGCTGAGGCCAGAGTGATGAGTAACCAATGAGAGAGGAGGATCCGTGCGTATTATGGTCATTTTATAAACGGTTTTGATCTCTGCTTTTGTCGGGGCTCATGGTCTCTGTCATCGGGTCTCTGGAAAAAATCTCTTTTATTTGGACGAAAATGCCCTGTACATTTATTAGAAAATATATATAATGGAAAACTTTGTTTTGAAATAAAGTTTGATCTCATTGACATTGAAGAATATGGTTCTTGAATTAGGAACACAATTTCCCCGAAATTACATATTTTTATTCAAACTAGCTAGTAGTTTAGATGGGTTCATTATAAACTTGATATTTTTATGGTTACAGTAATATTATGACCAATTATTTTTCGTACATATAACATTACTTGATGCCCAAATGACTAGCGTACTGATATTTTTGAAATATTATCATTGTTTTGAAAGAGTTGGACATTACTTTCCTTTGACCGTGTCTATTGGTAAGGAGTATATGCTTGCTTTTTGAAGTCATTTACATTACCGACAAATATATTCTCATGTTTCACATTCTTTCAATTGATCCTACAGATTTGTGAATTGATAATGCATTAGTCCTTGCATATAGCTTATATATATATATATCTATATATCTCTCTCCACCTTCCTCAGCTATAATAAGAAAAGGCTTAATGTCACCCAAACCCCCCCCCCCCCTTACTTTAGATGATTATTAGTTAATAAAAAAACTCCCTTTAACTTTAAAATTTTACCAAAAAAGCACCTAACAATGCTAACTGAAATTTCACTAGGGAAAATATCATTGTGCATAATTTTACTCACCCATGCGAAAGTTGTGGTGTTTTGATATTTAATACCTATTAGAAAGAGTTTCTGATAAAATCTTAAATTTAAAGGAGGTTTTCTTAGAACCCCTAACTTAAGGGGGATTTTCTGATATTTTAAAAGTTACAGAGTGTTATCTGATAGTCGTCCACAATTTTTTTTGGGGTTATTGTTGTTGTTGTTGTTGTTGTTGTTGTTATTGTTTTTGTTGTTGTTGTGTGTGGTTGGTTGGGGGGGGGGGGGGGAGGGTGTTATGGTTCTGATATTTAGCCATAATAAAATAATTAGATTTAGTTTCTCAGAAAATAGTAATTTTTAATTTCATTTTGTCCACTGAACTATTGGCTAAATAAATTGAGCAAACTTGTATCAAAATTTTTTTTGGCTATAGAAATTTGAAATAAATGTTCATGTATTAGCCAATAGCACCACTTATTTTAGTTAATAAGATCGAAGTTAAGTAGAATAAAGAGCGAAAATGGAATGAAAAAAAAGTCTAGTCCCTTGATCTCTTAGTTATAAATACAATATTAAGATGATAGACATTCAAATCAAATTTAGTCTATTTATTTAACACAACACACGTAATTAATTGAGTGATAAACTTATGGATGAACAAGCATTCAACATTGAAGATGGAACTATGAAAATAAAATCAATCAACTAGTCACTAAATATTTAATTCTTGTAAATGTCCCTTGTTTACGACATATAACTAATTCTTGATGTTTTATTTAATTTATACAAAATTCAGTTCAACTTTCAACAGCACAGAAAAAAGGAAAAAAAAAAAAAAAAAGAAAGAAAGAAAAATGACAAGGGTATTTTCGTCACTGTAACCAATCATATAAACCACGTAAACCCTCACCCAACACGAGAAGAACCAAACAAAACCCTCTCTCTCATTTTCCTCACTCTCAACTCCTTTTCTTCTCACTTCATCTCTAATGGCGGAAAACCCTAACAGCTACTGCCACTTCCTCTCTCCTCCTCCTCCTCCTCCCCCCTCAATCATCACCACCCAATCCCCATCTGCCACGTCATCACTCCATCCGGTCGGGAAACCGGCGGTGACCGGTGCCGAGAGAACATTCGCCTGCACGTTCTGCTCCAAAACGTTCTACACCTCCCAAGCCCTGGGTGGTCACCAGAACGCCCACAAAAAGGAGAGGGCCGCCGGCGCTTCCCGCCGCCGACCTCATCCTTCCGCCGCCGCCTCCTCCTCCTCGTCGGAGATGAGAAGCCCAGCGTTCCACTTCAGCCATGGCCAGCCGGTGGTCCCCCTGATGCAGGCGAGTACCAATTACTTGTATTTCTACCCGCCGCCGGTGAGTTATCTTCCTTTGTTTCCTGGTGGTTCGCCAGAGGCCGAAGCTGGGGTGGTCGCCGGCGGTGAGGAGGCGGAGGCGGAGGAGGAGCTTGATCTTTCTCTTCATTTGTAGAGAGGGTGAGAAGGTGGTATTAGGGACTGTGGAGAGTTTTACTAGCTAGCTAGGGTTTCCTTTCTAATTTTGTTCTTATTCTAATTTTTTTTCCCCTTCTTTTTTTCGTTTTATTTTGTTGCTTTCAGGAGTAGAAAGAGCATTCTGAAGGGGGGAAAAAGAAAAAGAAAAGGATAAAAGAGACGAAGAAAGAAGAATGCAGAATATTATTATCTACATAGATTAGTTGTAGTTAATGGCATTCTATGGGGGTTCTAAATTCTAGTAAAGTTTATTTTCTTTTTTAGTCTAGATTCATACTCTCTCAGAAATAGCAATAGTAGTTATGGTTATTGTTATCATTATTGTGATTTTTTTATGTGTTGGATATTCTGTGGTTATTAAATTTTAAGATATACCTAATTTTCTTTCTTCCTAAAATTTATCTAGTTATTATATATTATTTTTTGTTAAAAATATGGATTAATTCGGTTATGGAGAGAGGTATAGTACTGGAAACTGCAAGTACTGAGACTGGATAAAGTAGTGCCCACAGTAAAGTGGAAAGTGTTACCCCGCAACTGTAACTGAAGCTTATTGGTGGGGGAAGAAAATAGTAACTATTATTTGCACTTTCAACTTAGGTATATGTAGCTGTATAGACCAACTGTAATTTCAGTTTTACATACATTTTTAATACCATATTTCTTTTCAGTTGTTAATATGAAAAAGATATAAGGAACACGCACTTTATGAATTAATGATTCTAGAAAGAAAATATATAGTTATTGCGGTTTCTAGTTTATTTTAGCAAATATTTAACTACCCAACAAACTACTGCGCAAGAAACCAAATTGAGCTAGGTAATAATAAATTAGTATCTCTAATATTATTCCTAATTATACACAAATAAATAAATAAATAAATAAATAAATAAATAAAAAGAAGAAAGAAAGGTAAACGGGAGGAAAATAAGAGCAAAACCATAGCAGGCAAACAAGAGGAAAATAAGAGCAAACTATAGTTTGCTCTCAGTCGATGCTATATATAACTCGTTATAAATTGCTGTAACTTTCTAAAATGGTAATTAATTGTCATAGTTTAAAAATTTCTGGGAACACGTACTGTATATATACAAAAAGGATGATATACTGTTTTTGGGTTTAAAAATAAATCAGATAGGGTGTTTTGGATGCACATGCAAATGATTATCTAGAAGCAGGTGAATTAGAAGAGCTTAAAAAACCTTTAATTAACATAGAGTTTTGATCCTGAGTTTGCCGTTATAAATACCACTGGGTTTTAAGCATATCATTAATTACTTAACATAGACTCCTATTCGCAGCAAATACAAGAGCATCACATGAATATGTACTCAGACAACCTGCATGCGTGATCATGCAGTCAGTAACATAAGTAATGTTGCTATTGTTTAGGATGCAAAAAAAAAAAAAGGAAAAAAAATCAAATATGAATTATACACTATCCATATCTTAAACCATTTATCATTTTTTAGTAAGTAACTTTTCTTATTACCAAATAGCAAATGCAAACAAAAGAAGCAAATAGTATATATGTCTCGCCTCTCACAACCCGAAAGCCATAAAACAGAAAAAGGGAAAATCAAACTTCCTAACTATATATAGCTACAGAACAAACTCCCAAAATCTAGCACAAGTAGCTAACAAAACTGATTAAGGTGGTGATTAATTGGCAAGTTGAAGGTGAATTGAAAGTGTGCATGTAACTTTCTTTCACTACTGACTTTCACATAATCACGTCAGTGTATGAGTAAAATATAATGCTCTAGAAAAGAATTATTTTTGAAAGTACCAAGGTGAAGATGATGTGGCAAAATATAATTTACTAATAAATTTAGTTAAGGTATTTTAATTAAAAGTGGTTCCCATTTTTTCACTTTCGCATTTACATGTATGCAAATAAACATCTAAAATGCTAAAAGTGTGCCACTTTGTCATTTTTGACTTGCATGCAAACAAACACGATCTAGGTCCAACACAAGCAAAGTGATGCCAATTTGGTAGGGTTTGAAATGGCTCACTAAATGGATAGACTCGGCTAATCTACTTGGACTTAAGTGACTCAAAAAGATTAATCTTATATGAGTCAGGACTTCAATCCTATTTAATACCCGAATGGATGCAAGACAACTTTCCTTAACAATATATATAAGCAGCAACAGCTATATTCTTGATGCTAGAAATAGAAGAACTCACGCTCCTCCATCAAATCCACGACCTCTTCCACTTCTTTGGAGCATTATGTACTTGGGCAAATTTCATATAGTGTACTTCCATAGCAGTTAGCTAAAAGCACAACTAAAAAAAAAAAAAAAAAGAATGGTCCCTATTTACAACTTGAACAACACATGGAGAGCAAACATCCTCATCAAGAAACTGAATTGCCTCAATTTTGATTTAGTAGGCGCCTTTTCCAAGCGAACAATCCAAAAGATAAAAGAAAAGATTTGGAATTGTATATTTATTCCAAACCAAAGAGGTTCATAATTTCTTTCTTTCCCCAAGCACGTTGAAGTCTAGCAGGAGAGCTCCCAAAAGCTCTCGTCGTTGTTGCCGCCGCTCCGACATCGCGAGAAGCCGTCGAAGGCCGTTACCATCGCCGCTCGCTCGCAGTGCTCAAGCGAGCTTTCCGCTGTCTTTTCATCGTAGCACCGCAGCCCACGATGCCGCCAAACTCTCTTCGTGGGTGTCGTGCGCAAGAGGGACGAGCCGATAGCAGCATCGATCAGCGCCACGTTGCCAGCATCCAAGAGGAGGGGCCGGTACAAATCTCTCTCATTTCTCTGGTTTTCAATGCCCAAACGCGTAAAACAAAAATAGAAAAACAAACTCATTGTTGATCGGGAGATTTATCAACAGCAACCAAAAGCAAAGAGGTAGAACTAGTAAGAACTAAAGCATGTTGGATCTTTAAATAAATAATATGTATTCCTTCTAGAGCTTATTAGATAAGACTTTGTTATTGGTTGAGACGTACTCTGTATTTATGTGAAGGACTTCGCGCCCGAGGCGTATACTTTAATTTGTTGGGTCCTGTATCTGTGCGCTGAGGTGAGGGTCACGCACTTCTTCATTGTGGTGGATTGCGGCGACTCTTGTCTACTGTACCCACTAGCATTCTAAGTATTGGAGATCAGTATACTTTAATTTTTAATTTACAGCTTTCGCTCGATTGTTGTGTATTCATGTATCTCGTGCGGATGTCGTATGTAGTATTGTTTCTGGTGGCGGAGCCTCTCTTTGGCAGGGGGTGGCATGCAACCAAACAACCCTCTCCACCCCCAACCAGATCGGAAGAGC
>JBAKGM010000200.1:16574739-16590776 GCA_037177215.1 Asparagus racemosus
CCATCACCAAAGATTTTATTTTTAAATAAAAAAATTAAAGAGGTTAGGTAAAATCCATTTGACTTTGTTCACCTGGCCTCCCCATGACATTAACTTTGTCAACTTGGCCCCCCCAGCCATCAGATTTTGGAAAAAAACCCTTCACCTATCTAAGTCAAATCACATTCAATATTTCAATAAACAAAAAGAAAATAAAATTTTAGGCTGGAGGAAGAAAAAAAAATTAGAGGCACAAGGCATCCCTATGTTTCCTCTTTCTCTAATTCCCTCTCGTAGCCCTCACCCAAAATCACTCCTGACTCCGACAATTCTTCTTTCCCTTCCTAGTTTTTACTTCTATATGACAAATCCAACCTTAATTCACCCCATCTCTCATGGTTTGTGTGTCCCAACCAAATTTTTGTTTAATTTTGTCAACACTGAGAAATAAATGCCCTAATCAGTGTCAAACCCTAGTATTTAGTGTTCTCATATTTCTTTTTTCTCATCTCTTTGATAAATGCTTTATTATACTTGTTGTGATGTATAAATTATATTGATGGAGAATTTTATTTAAACCCTACTCTTTATTCTTTGTTCATCATCATCATTATTATTTGTAGTCTTTTGTACAATTTTTTAAAGATATTTGAAGTCTATTCTATCCAGTGGATTGGAAACTTTGGACAATTGATATATTTTCTTGTTTCCGCTTGATTAATCGTTGTGATGTTGTTGTTGCGATGAGACCCGTACTTTTATGTATATCTGTGTTATGTGTCATTGTGTGATGCATAACAAAATAAGTTACATGGTATTTATAGAACGCTTTATATTTTTGGTTCGATGAATATTCTACCTACTAAGTCACTACCTGTGAGGGGGGTGTGCATACGTATACTTTTTCTAGTAGTGACTATTTGATATAATCTTGAAATCCTGGCTCCACCACTGATTGTATGTATGAGGCCGATTGATAAGGTTTGACCTTGTGCATATATATACAACAAGCCTAGTCATGTGCATGTGTACAAATTTTGGGATACATGATGGAAAACCGGCATGTTAATTGAGAGCCATGTTGATCATAGGATTATATATGTTGCCCGGTGCCATGAAAGGAATATGTAGAAAGTAAAGTCTGTTTGGAAAATTGTACAAAATTGGGTCAATATTGATCTTGGCTGAGGTTTAAACTAAACTGGTTCTATTTTGAGCTAGGGGGAGATGATTCAAAATAGAATCATTTTAATGGCTCTTTTTTGACCTAAGAAAAATTGGGGCGCCAGTTTTGACCCAGTTTTTTCCAATCAAGATTCTTTTCCAAATTGAACCTGGGCCAAATTTAAGTGACCGGCAAACAAGCCCAATGGCTTTGTAGTGGCTTTCGTTAGAGGGTGCTTGGATGCTCATTCTAAGGTGAATCGAGAACCAAGTCAGCGGTTTGCAAGAGTGAAGAAGTAGCAAAGATGCTTGAGACTTGGGTAATGACTATATTAATCTAGAGTCCTTCGCTGATCTATGCTACTGCCATAAAGGCGCAAGATGATATCATAAGCTAATTTCCAACAAAGGACAATTTTACACATGCTCACAATTTGACCTGTCGAATAGTCTCAAATTGCATTGAAAATGTTGTATTAGTTTATATCGATTTAGATGCAATTGGCGGGAGGCAGAGGCTATTTTTCAACAAAAGATAATGCCAAATTTGAGGGAGGGCACATGCCCTATATCTCAACTGGATGCCTTTGCTCAGAGCAAACTTTGTCTCTCTGACGTAGCGTCTCAAATATTAATTCTAGGACTCCGCACGTATCATATTTGGTTCCTTGGTCGTCGCGAGGCTTGAGGCACGTGCACCTGAGAGGGCACATGCTCCTCCCTACAAGCTCGTGTTTTGTCTTATTTTCACAATTATCACTTGATTAGCTGTACTTCGATGATTCTGTACCCACCTCCATTCAATACCAAAGCCAAACACTCTAATGGCGGCCACCACCTCCTTCCACCACCACCACCACCACCTTCACCGCCGCCAAAACAACTTCGACCTACCCATTCTCCGGCAACCCAACTCCCTTCCTCTCAAAGCCCAAAGCATGAATTGGGTCCTGAAGACGAGCTTAAACGAAGAAAGGCAGAGCCAGGGCCAAGACTTGAAGTTGCATGGGCTGGTGGATTTCTTGTATAATGATCTCCAACACTTCTTCGACGACCGAGGGATTGACCCCTCGATCTATGATGACCGGCTCAGGTTCCGCGATCCCGTCACCAAGTTTGATACTATTGGTGGCTATCTTTTCAACATTCGGCTCCTGAAGTTTTTCTTCGACCCGGAATTTGTGCTTCACAGCGTCAGTCAGGTAATTTTTTTTTCTCACTGCCGTACTTCCCTAGTTGTCTCTTTTTGCTCTTTTATTAGTTTCCATAAGCTTTGTTAGTTTTTGTGTGCGAGATTCAGAAACAGGCTATATATGCTAGTTACCAATGTGATATGCGATACCCCCCCATCCCCAAAAGCATGTCTTTTCCCCGGTACAAATTAAACCCAAAAAAAAAAAAAAAAAAATCATATATGCAACCTATATAATAAGTTATACAGGATGTTGAGAAAAGAAATATCTCGTCATTCTGATAATTGAGGAGGAATATCCCTTACGAATATTGTAGGACATGTATAGAAAGTCGTACGTACAAGAAACCTCTATAACAAGGGGGGGAAAGTTTGCAGTGATGGGACGGAGACGGCGTGGGGTTCGACGCGCAATGGATATGGACAAACTCTGCGTCAACGACATCAATGGCACAGGGTAGGAATCCATTAATGGCGTTAATGGAGAGAGCTCGGTGGAGGTGACGAGCATATTTTAAGAAACCAGTGGCAATGTTGAAGGAGAAAACTCAACAAGGACTGTGTCAATGGCGTGTGAGAGAAATCTATGCAAGGGACCTTTTAGAAGTCAGCGGCATCCCAGAGGATGCCGATAAGGATGTATGAACCTCATGCCGGCGCCCGCGACGGGGACAGACAATATAAGGTCGACTCAGAGGCAGAAATTAATTTATCCGTGGGGGATAAATATAATCCATCGCGGTCAAACTGTTTATTTTCTATTAGTGACCAGCAGACCGTATCGATCTTATCGTGTAAAGAGTGGTTAAGGCAAAAAATTTTAGGACACCGAGAGCCCGCTGAGGACCGCACGGAACGTTGGTGCAGCCGTGCGTGAGTAGGAGGGATCTGAAATTAAACCACTAAGCAAGTTGAGTGGGTCCAAGCCCTCTCTGGACAACACCACAACCTCGCCGCGTGCAACAAACAAGCAAATGATTATGCCTCTCTTCGTTCTTGGCAGACTTTCTGCCGGTAGACCCAAATATAGTTTGAGAGGGGGTGTTAAATAATGTAGTTAGACACTTTCGTTTTTCTTTCTTTTAGTCCCACATTCTTGGGATACTAGATCTACTATATAAAGACATCAATACAATAAATGATATCGTTATCTTTCTCTCCTGTAAACTCTATTCTTATCATGTACAAAATATGATTCCGGAACTCATATTATCGTTCTTTTTTCAGAGAGTAAGAGATAGCTTGGTTCAAACTGCTGGGAGAGTTTAGCATTGTACTAGAATGGAAGGATTACTATATTTGTTCCAATGTGTCTTTAGATGAGTTATTCATTAATTTCTTTTTCATATGCATGATAGATATGTCTGGCTACATGATATCTATAGATTTTATGTAGACGATGTTATGAATAATAGAAGAACACTCTCTTGGCTGATGATTCTTTGATTCATGATTACATATACTTATAATAACTAAATAAAATTAAAGATGACAAATTCACTACTACATCCTACTATATTCATTATATTTCATTCTAATATTCAACAGACAGGGCCTTATGAAATTACAACGAGATGGACAGTGGAAATGACATCGACTCTTCTACCGTGGAAACCACAGTTTGCCATCACAGGAGTATCCATCATGAAGATCAACCCTAACAGTCAAAAGTTCTGCACTCTCGTGGTAATTTTAAAGCTTCGACTCGTTCACTCATACTTCTATATGTACTTTTGATACAAACTAAAGTACTCGTTGTTTCTGGTAACATAAGTTGGTGTTTGTTCTTCTTTATATCGTAGGATCACTGGGATTCCGTACAAGACAATGATTATTTTTCTTTGGAAGGTTTCATAGATATCGTAAAGCAGGTAATTAATTAATTAGAATCACCAATGTTTCCAGGTTTTTTGAATGCATATATATGACTTGCATATATTTCCACTTCAGCTGCGAATCTACAAGACTCCTGACTTGCAATTGCCAAAGTACCATGTCCTGAAAAGATGTGCAGCATATGAGGTGTATTTGTCAAATATGTGATTTTCTTCAAGTGCTGTAATTTATTTAAGAAGTGTTCGAAGATTAATTAACTAATCTGAATATCTTTACACTGCCACAGGTGAGGAAATATGAACCATTTATGGTGGCTGAGACAAAAGGGGATAAGCTCTTTGGGTTATCCGATGATCTTAATGAGGTTGTTGGGTGAGAGACTTTCTCAGTTCATATTGGTATAATAAAATTTTGCATCTTGATAACTATTTTTCTCTCACCTTCAGTTACGCTGTGTATCAATTAATGTGTGGTTGAAGGTACATATTCGAACGGAATTCTTCCATGGAGAAGATCACGATGAATATTCCTGCCTCTATTCAGATAGTTTTACCAAGTAACAAAGGGTTGGACAAGTAAGACATTCAGCATTAATTAATGGTGGTATTAACGTGGCATGCCATTGTATTCTAAATATTTGAAACATAAATACTATGTCAGAAGAAACTAATTAATTGCGGAAAGACGTCCTGCAGTATTGTCGTTCTAAATTTGCTATCCCTCTAGTTTTATTTTTGCAGATGGACTCACTGCCACGTGGTGTACTGGTCAAAAAAAAAAAAAAGCTACTACTCTTAGGCGGAAAGAGTAAAAAAAATTCGCTCGGTCTATCTACAACAATAAAACAATGATACTACAGGGTGTTTATCCGCAATTAACCTTACTTTTATCAGAATAAGAAGCCGAGGTAGTTAATTTCTTTTCTAATAAGTTAAAGTTCATCTGATCCAGGTTATTACCAGATCCTACCACTGGCGAGGTTAAATTAATAAAAGTGGGAGGGGGAATTGTTGCAGCAACCAAATTTAGTAGGAAAATCACTGAGGAGCTTGTCTGCGATAAGGAGAAGGAACTACGCTTTGCATTACTTAAAGCTGGTCTCAAGCCTCAATCTCCAAGCGGTTGCATGCTAGCTTGTTATAATGATCCTAGTCGGTCATGGAGCTTTCTAATGGTGAGGTTTCTCCTTCATCATCAAAATGCTTGTTTTGCACTTAAAAATGAGTAATATATATGATTGTGATTTGATATTGCATGCATGCATGTTTCTCTCTTCCTCTCTCTAATTTGTACGTATTATCAGCGTGTCTTCGTTGTATTTGTTCGCATTTTATCTTTCTAGCAGCAATCCACATGCTCATGTAAGCCCTTGAAGAAATGGAACGATAGTGAAAGAATAATCTAGGGTTAGTCCTTGTCATTGTGAGTTTTTATTATCGATATGACATTGAATTCTTTTTTGTATACTAGTGATTTTAATCTTAATTTAAGGGCCCGCAGTTTGGTTGACAGAAGTATTAGAATTAGGAAATAGACTGAAGAAGGAGCTCCTAGAATTATGAAGTAGGAAGTTGGAAAAAGTAATACCTTTTTTTTTATTTGTTTCGCATACTCTATGAAGTAGTGGAAATAATGCTTCCTCTATTTATTTACTTTTTTTCTTTGTTTGTTTGTTTGTTTGTTTGGAAATCAATGAAAAATTGTTGGAAGTAACTAATTAGGGAGATGTTCATATTGTTGGCCTTGGTTTGGGCAATAATAGAGATTTTAAAGGATTTTAAAGGAATTTGGGGGAGAAATTGTTTTTCTCTATTTTCTTCATGTGAATAATATTACAGGGCAAACTCATTTAACCATGTATATCATTTTTTGAGCTAATCTTAGCCATTCATTTAGCTCTTCAAGGCAACTATAACGTATGCTAGTCACATGACCTATTACAACAACTACATAACATTGACTCAACTGGCCCATGACAACTACATAACATACACTTAAATAACTTAACAAATGATAAACTAATAAAGCATAAGAACTTTTAAGTTATTTTCGGCCAATCATATTCGACCATATTACTTGTTTGATTGCCATAGTGGCTCCTCTTATTCATCGCCAATGTTTTCAAGTATCATTCTCAACCATATTACTTGTTTGCTTGCCATAGTGTCTGAAACATATTCGACCTCGACTGAAGATAATGCCACCATCTCTTCTTTGATGCCAACGAAAATATGCCAGGCTCATGGGTGAATGCTTAGTCCGATGTGTTTTTCTTGTCTTCAACATTTTCGGCCAAGCACTATCACAAAACCCAAATAACTTTGGCTTTGCGCTTTTATTTTTCTTATACAAAACTCCAAAGCTTTTGGTGCATTGAATATATCTCAACACTCTTTTTGCATCACCAAAGTGAATCTTGCTTGGATTTTGTATGAATCGTGACAACAAGCTTGAAGCATACATAACGTCGGGCCTTGTAGTAATGAGATACATAGGGCTCCCAATCAAGCTTCTAAGCATTGATGCATCGGTATAACCGCTTCCATCTTCTTTCATGAATTTCTCATTCATATCCAAGGGTGTTGGAATCTCATTGCAATTCTCCATTTCAAACTTCTTGAGAATGCTCTCGGCATACTTCTTTTGGGAAATGAAAACACTTTCATTACTTTGTTCAACTTCAATATCCAGGAAGTAATGAAGCAAACACATATTGTTCATTTCATATCTTTTCATCGTGTCACTTTTGAAGTCTTGAAGGATTTGTATATCACTGCCGATATAAATCAAATCATCAATACAAAGAGAAGCAATAAGTATACCAGAGTTACCTTGCCTTTTGATGTACAAGGTTAGCACACTTGGACTTCTTTGCAATCCCTTCTCATTGAAGTATGTATCAATTTGGCTATATCATACTTGGGATGCTTGTTTCAACCCATACAAAGCCTTCTTCAACTTGTAGACTTTATTTGCTCGGCCACTTAGAATATGGCCTTCAAGTTGCTCCATATAGATTTCTTCTTCCAACAATCCTTTCAAGAAAGTCAATTTTACATCCAATTGATGCAAGGACCAGTTTTTGTGTGCTGTCAAAGCAATGAGTGTCCTAATAGTGTCATGTTGGGCAACCGGTGCAAATGTTTTATTGTAGTCAACTCCGGATTGTTGAGCACAACTCTTAACCATTAATCTCGCTTTATGCATTTGAATGGAACCATCGTATTGTGCTTTGTTTTGTCAATCCACTTGAGGTCGATGACTTCTTTATTTTTAGGGGTTTTCCCCAATTTTCAAGTTTCATTTTTCTCAATCACAGTTATCTCCTCTTATATGGCTTGTTTCCACACTTCTTTATCTTTCACTTCTTCATAGCAACTTGGCTCCGCTTATTTTATTGGAGCTGAACTTGGAGATGAACTTGAGCATGCATTTGATAATGGGCTTGCATTTAGAGATGATTGGAGTGACACTTCTCCTTGTAAATCTTCGTTTTCTTTACTTTCTTTTTCTTAGAAAGTTTTCTTAATGATCACAACACCTTCTTGGATACTTTGTCTTTCCAATTCCATGAAGCTTTCTCATTAAAGGGCACGTGTCTACTAATGATGACTTTGTTTATCTTCAAGCTAAAGAGCCTATTCCCTTTTGAATTTTGTATTATTGCCAATATAGATGTATTTTTCACTAGTTTTATCAAGCTTGCTTCTCTTTTCTATTGCAACATGAGCATAGCATACACAACTAAACACCTTAACATGTATCCCCGAAGGCTTCCTTCCACTCCAAGCTTCAAATTGTGTTTTCTCTTTAAGAGCCTTTATAGGACATCTATTCATCAAGTAGATTGCCGTGTAGACCGCTTCGGGCCAAAATGAATTTTGAAGACCCTTAGCTTTGATCATGGATCTTACCATCTCCATAATAGTACTGTTCTTCCTCTCAGCCACTCCATTTTATTGAGGTGTGTATCCCACAACTAATTGTCTTTGCAAGCTAATATCTTCACAAAACTTGTCGAATTCTCTTGAGTTGTATTCACCTCCTCTATCACTTCTAAGCACTTTGATGTAGTGCCCACTTTACCTATCAACAAGGCTCTTGAATTTCTTGTAAATAGAGAACACTTTAGATTTGTGCTTCATAGAGTAAACCCAAGTTATTCTTGAAAAATTATCAATGAAAGTTAGAAAGTAGAGGTTACCGGCATGTGATGGTATTCTCGTAGGCCCACATACACCGGTGTGAATGAGCTCTAATGGTGCTTTACCTTTCCATGCTTTCTCTTTTGGAAAAACATCTCGGTGTTGTTTTCGAAGTGCACACCCCTCACAAACTTTGTGCTTCTCTTATACTGCCGGTAGGCCATGCACCATTCTTTTTTGATGTAAACTCCTTAACCTTTGAAAATTTAAGTGCCCACATCTTTGGATAGCCATAATTAATCACTCACCTCCATCTTAAGAGCAATATCTTTGGCATATCGGAGAGTGAAGGGAAATCTTCTCTATTTTGATAGTTGCCATGAGAGCTCTTTCCCTCCCCTTGTCATATATCTTGCACACATTATCTTAAAAGTTGATAATATGTCCATGATCCGTTAAATTGCCCAACACTAAGAAGATTGGCATTAAAATCCTCAGAACAAGTAAAACATCAGGAAAATTTTCTCCCCTTCTTTGTGTCAATGGCAATTGTGCCTTTGCCCTTTGCTTGAACAATTGCACCATTTTTCAGCTTCCCTTGAGAGGTAGTAGAAGCATTTATATCCATAAAAGTAGACTTGTCACCAATCATATGATTGTTACACCCACTATCAATGAACCATACATCATTCTTGAACTCGGAGACGCTTTGGCATGCATAGAAAGTGTTGTCACCACTCTCTTTCTCTTTGATGTAGTGTGCTCGCTCATTCTTGAATCTATAATTTTTTTTCAAACTTCTTGCAATTGTGATATTGAGGCTTGCCCTTGAACCAACAATCTTTTTCAACATGAAAAGACCTCTTGTAAATATTGCATCGAGCTTGATTGTCATCAATGAATCTTGCTTGGAGGTTGTTTCCTCTTCCTCTTGCATTTCTTTCACCTTTAAAAAATTCACCATTTTTTGGCCCACCATCAATATGAAGACTTTTGGAGGCCACATTGAGCTTTAGAGCATAGTTGGCTGTTACTTGTTTTTTGACTACTTATAAGTTACTATGTACTTATTCTCAAAACTTCTTATACGTATGTAAGAAAATAAAAAGGTTGTTTGGTAAACCCCTTAATTTATAAGGAAGTATAATTGTATGTGTTTGGTAAACCAATAACTTATAAGGTTGTGTTAAATACCAAATGACCAAAAAGGACATATTGTTGTAACTCCATAGTGTGACTTACTAATTTATTTTATATTAACCAGATAATTAATAAAAATAAATGTATTAATTATTTAAAAAGTAAATAATTTATAATTTATTATTTCAAATTAATTATGATTATTGATTAATAATATTGTGATTAATTAACTAATTTCATTGTAATGAAATATTATTATTAATAAAAATTTAGTTATATTATATAAAAAATATATTTGATTAAAATATTTTTTATATATTGCATTGTTTGGTGATTATTAATTACTAATATTGAGATTAATTAATTAAATTCATATTAGTAAAATATTATTATTAATAAAATAATTATTTAATTAAATAAAATTTAATAAAATTTAGTTATTTCATAATAAAAAATATATTTGATTAAAATATGTATTACATTATTTGTGATTACTAATTACTAATATTGTGATTAATTAATTACTGTCATATTAGTAAACTATTATTAATAATAAAATAATTAGTATATATAATATATTATAATATTGTCATAGTATTATTTATATTAAAATATAAAAATATTATAATGATATTAAATATTACAATATATATATATTATAATAATATAATAATATATAATATTATCATAATATTAGATATAATATAATATAATAATAATCTTATTATTATTATATTATATATTATTATTAATAAAATAGTAATAATTAATAAATAAATTAACCACTTAATTAATAATATTAATCACTTTATAAAATGATAATAGGAGAGTATTTATGTCTTTTGGTTAGAATGAGAAATGTTCCTTATATGTCGCCAAAAAATAAGTTGGGATTTCCCAACTAACTTTTTGACTACTTATAAGTAACAAATAAGTAATATAAGTGACTCTTACCAAACACAATGTTGCCAACTTATAAGTAAAAAGTTACTTATAAGTAGAAATAAGTAAGTTGCTAAACATACACTTAGATTGGAAGGTATTTTAAAGAGATTTTTCATTATATCTACTCAATCTTTGCTCATGCACACTCACAGTAGAGAGATCTTTAGTTTCTTCAATGGTAGCAACAGTGATATCAAACTTTTGTGGGAGACTAATCAATATTTTTTTCACATACTCTTTGAACACTAATCTTTTCTCCATAACTTTTCATTTGATTTACAATACCCATAGTTTAGAGAAGTAATCTTTCATGCTTTCATTCTCTTTCATTTTTAAAAATTCAAACTTCCATCTAAGAGCTTGAAGTTTAATGGTTCTCAGCTTAGTATTTCCTTAAAGCTTCACTTTTACAATGTCCTATGTATCCTCAAATTTAGAGGATCCAATGACTCTTGGAAAAGTCTTCTCCGACACTGCTTGTTGAATAAAGAAGGGGGCTTTTGCATCTTTCTTCTTGGTCTCCTTTTCGTTGCTAGATGTAGTTGTTGATATAGTTGGTTCTTCAAACCCATCCTCCACCAAATCTCATGTTTGAGGAAGTTGCCATAAAAATCCCTCTATAGTATTTCTTCTTCTTCTTCTTGAATGAGATTTGTTTTCTCACTCTTTTTGCTCAAACCCAATAAAGATGATCCCCTAAGCTCTGATACCAATTATGTTGACCTTGATTTGGCTGATAATGGAGATTTTGGAGGATTTGTAGAGAGGTAGAAGAAGAGAGTTTAGAGGAATTTGGGGAGAAGTTATTTTTCTCTATTTTCTTCATATGAATAATATTACATGACAAACTCATTTAACCATGCATCTCATTTTTTTGATCTAATCTTAGCCATCCATTTGGTTCTTCATATCAACTACATTATGTGCTAGTCATATGACCCATTACAACAACTATATAATTTGACTCAATTGACCCATTACAACTACATAACATAGACTTAAATAATTTAACAAATGATAAACTAACAAAACATTACAACTTCTAATACATATGACAAATTTAATCCCTAATTAATGCACATTTCACATACTCTAAGGTACTTCTGACCCTTGAAGGGTAGAAATAATTTAGGAAATAAGAATGTCATGTAGGCACCACATCAATATAATGTGTTTGGTTAGGAGGACTTGGAATAACAAATATTGATGGTGTTCTATCTCATTGTATTGCAACACTCTGAAATTTGAGCGCTGTTCTAACACATCGATTTTTAACTTATTTTGTTGTTGCAACCATCTTTGGATGTTGCAATAACATCTAACCAAACAATACTTTTGAAATTTAAATATAGTTGGAACAACTTGGGGTTCCAACTTCTTCTAACTAAACTCATAGTAAATTATTGGAAGTAGATATTTCCGAGAAATATTCAAGTTGTTTTACTCAGAAGTAGTAAAAATAACATTTGCTTTCTTTACTTCTTCTACTTCACAATTATTTTCGCAAAAATAAATAACCCACTGAGTGGTTCTTGAATTTTATTGTTACATTTCTAGCTAATTTATCTTTTACGATGATGTTACTGATTTATATTCCCATGGCTTCTTTTTGGATATGCAGAGGAATGAGGTGCTGATATGGCTTGACGGTTTCACCTTAAAATAATCTTTATACACAAATTAGACACCTTATGATGAAAGATCATGATTTAATGATCAAATAAAGATTGGGTGAAAAGGTCTGATCCAGTGAAAGCACTAGTTATAGCCCTATAGGGTAGATAAATTTGTTATCATATTTATATTTAGATTTCTAATTAGATTTAATTTTATCTAATGGAGTATTTGATATTATTTGTTAAATGGATTTTATTTAGTCTTAAATTTTAGATTATTTATGATAAAGTTTGAAATTAAACTTTAAAATTTATGATCATAGGATTCTAACTTTATTTAGGAGTTGTGATTTTTCATTATTTTAGAACATGAAGACAATTTACGAAATAAAGTGGAGAAAATTTTGTGAATTTTAAATTGTATGATAAAATTCCAATTCTGTTTAAGGACTTGTGATTTTTCATTGTCCTAAATTGTCTTATGGGCATGTTATTTGCCAAGAGGTGAAACCAGAAAGGTTATATAATGTTTACTAATCCAATCTACCCAATTTATCTTTTCTTTTATATGTACTTTGTTTTATTTTATTTTCTTTGACCAATTTAGTTGTCTACTTCCCAACTCAACTAATTCTTCACCATCGTCCATCTCCGTCCACTTAAAATATTTAAATAAATAAAAGATCGAAGATCACAAAAACTCTATTATTTTAGCGTTTTTTGAGGTAACCCCCTTAACTACTTTAAATTTACAAAACCCGCCTGAACTTTGAGAGATTTTTCACATACCCCTTAAATTTCGTTTATTCTACTAAACTCATTAAAGATTTTTCACTTTAAACCCCGAAATTAGCATCGTCAAGCCGAAACTGTCATTGCCAAGTACGTGACTGAATAAGGCTAAAAATACCCCTCACCTGCCAAAAAATTAATAGAAATAATAAAAATGCTTTATTACACTTAAATATCCTATAGTTTTACCTACTTTGAACTTATATACCCTCCGTTGTTTTCGGCAACGCTTATATACCCTAAGGTGATTAAAATGTTCACTTTAATACCATCATTTATGCAAACACGAGAATTTCTTCGGCAAAGTGCTCACGTTATGATCTCATGTAGTAGAGTCCAGATTGGTTGATAACAAATGGAGCCGCGATAGCTAACATTGCAAATCAAATTTCTATTTCCAATATTTCTTTAGGAACATGATACTGAAAAATATAACTAGAATATTAGTTTACAGAGAAGCATTGTGGCATTTACTTCGGCCAATACTGTGATTTTATAACCCAGACTGTCTAGTCGAATTGATAAGCTGTCTATACGTAGTACACCAAAATCTCAGATTCGACTCTTGTCAAAAGCATCTACAAGAATTTAATTTCCTGAAATACTCGAGGCCGTGGGTTGGGGGTAGTGGGGTAGGTGCCTTTTAGCCACGCTCACGAATTTGATACCCATGATCCAAAAGATTGTGGAGAAGTGCCTCATCAAACCCACTAAAAATAAAAAAGGAAAAAAAAATTACAATTATCTTACACTATCGATAGTATATTTCGAGTTGATACTTCAGTCGAAACTAAAGGAAAAGGGAACAAGGAAATATGCAGAAAGACAAGGAAATAGCCGCAAGGAATTTTGAAGTTGTAACCTCCAAGAAAGCCACACCAACAATGTTATACATTATCACATCAAGAAATAACATGCTATGCATTTTATTCCTTTTCTGATAAGAAAGAAAACAAATACATCACTCTTATCATACACAAATCATTTTTGCTGCGCCTGTTATCATATGCATAACTTATTACATAAAGCACGAGACTTGCAGAGGGCAACTGAAAACCTATTGCAACCCTTAGCTTCCCTTGAGGGAAGCTGCGTTGCAATAAGATTATCTCTCTCTGCGACTGAATCAAATGCGTACATCAATGATAAATAAATATAACAGTCAGTATGCAACTAAATGAGCAACTACGAAATTGACGCTGAGCAAAGTACAATAAGGATATCATCAGAGTAAAGAGGCTCTTAAAGCTCATCAAATGTGGGAATTTCTGCATCGAAACCGTGAGTGGCCTGATAAGCAAGTCTTGGTATTATATTCCTGTATGGGTCTTTCTCTCGCTTCTCCTTCAGATAAGAAATGCAGTTCTCTACCTCAGCCTTGACGTGCAAATATAATTCTTGGGCTTTATCCCTATCTCTTAACTCCTGCCTCCTCCCTTCAGCAATTTGAAAACAATCGATGTTGTCAGATTAAAACGTTATGAATATTAACACTCCTGAGTCCTAACTATGATAAAGCGAAACAACTAGTTGCAAAATGTTATCAATAATGTTTGATACCATTCTTCCATTAGTAAGGACTAAGGAGTCGTTGCTTATTCTTTTTTTTTTCCCTTCGTTCTTCTAATAACATTTCCAGGTACCAAAGATACTATAACTTCTGCGAAATCTAGAAGGCCATGGCTTAATAAGCGAATCCATTAGCAAATTATTCAAAATTTTGGTTCATGAAGTCCTCAAGGATCCCTGTATTATTTAAGAACTACTGGACTTATTCGTTATCTATACTTTAATTTGTCACTGACTGTATGTTTTCTGAACTGTGCTTTATGAAAAAAGTTTGTGATCGTACACCATCATTCTCATAGCTCAACTGTACAGACGCAATCATTTAGTTTAATATGTAATAGTAGTTTTAGTCCTACTTATTCGAAATGCTTTACTGAAACAGTAGTAGATAAAGTTCCTACTTCAAATATGCCTTGTTACTGCTTAACTTTGTGATTTTTAGTTTACAGCTCAAGGAAGGCCCAAATCAGGAGACCATTTACCAAAATAGAACGGCAAGTTGGTTTCGAACCTATTTTGACCCAAAATTAAATGTCTTTTTGTTTATGCCCTTACAAATGTGGGACTCAAACCTACTCCCACTGCATTTTCATTTGGCAGCTTTTTTGCTCTTTGTGCAGCATTTGCATTTTTACAATTTTAAGGTCTAAATGCAATAATGTACTTAGGAGTAGAGATGCTCAATTAGATCCCTGCAGGAATAACAATATTGGTTGTTATTTAATTTCACATTCTGATTATGAAATGGTGGTGAATAAACAGGACCATAAGGTAGGGACTTGAATTCACAGCAGAATAAAAAAGCCTATATATCAGCTAATAGCTATTAGAGTCTGGGGTCATAACTTCATTTTAAAACCCACGTTTTATTATTCTACTTGATTAGGGAATAAAAGTCTTACACCTGCATCTGCTGAACTCATCAATTCACCTGAAATGGGCCTCACTAGTAACCAGTTGGAGACAAGACACATCCAACGACAGACTACAATGAAATCAATCCACATGCATAATTACTGAAAAGGAGGATTTTATCTGGTAAAAGTTACATTTAGTCATACGCTGTATGTCAGAATTTTCCTTTATGCTTCACCATAGGAATATCGTAATAGTTTTCCAAATATGCAGTCATATATTTTTATAGAAAGAACTTTGGGATATCTTGCAGCATACCTTTGGTTTCAATTGGCCTTCCAAATAAGAAATAAAGGCGCCCAGGGAACTTAGGCATCATAACGGGGAGGTAAAGGGCTTGATTTCCAACCTCTCCCGTTTTATCCTTCCTAATAACATCAAATTCCACAAAATAAAAGATAAATGATTTATAGTCGTAAGAAAATAAAGTTCGCCTGACAAGAAACTTTTGTTTTCTCAAATTGTCATGCAATCTTCCTGTACAATTAGTTCTTGTGTGCATGTGTTTGTGTGCACATGAGTATGCATAGTTAACGAATAAAGCAGGAGAGGATGTGTCATTGCATCTTTCATTTTGCCACTTAGACAGCCAAGAACACAAGTTGAGAAGATTGAGTTTACTTAAACATTGAGTCAAAAGTTCGTTAGAAAAAAAGAAGAGAACGGAAAGAGAACATTTTATGGACATCCCTAGTCATCACGAGGTCACATCACTTTAGAGCTAGATTTTGTATGCCAAAGTTC
>JBAKGM010000200.1:16604320-16615008 GCA_037177215.1 Asparagus racemosus
TGAGATATTGTGAGATGTGATTTGATATGATTTTATCTCTTACCTATTTTGTAATATCCTCCTAATCTCTATTTAAGCGAGATTAGGGTTAGATGAAGAAATAACTTTACTTTTTACATTTTTCTACAAGCAATATCAAAGGTTAGTAGCAGATAGACGCCTCGTAGTATCGTTGTTCTGAACTTGCTATCCCTCTAGTTTTAGTTTTGTAGATACACCCCGAGTGAAAATATTTTCTCTTAGACCCTCAAGGGCGTCTATTTGCAAAATAAACAATTTTCTTTTTTCTGAGGGTAAAAGAGTCAAAAAATTTTACTCAGGCCTATTTGCAAAAAGTAAAACTAGAGGGATTGTAAGTTCAAAACAGCGATACTACAGGGGGTCTATCAGTACCGATGATATAGCACATGCTTATCATAGTTAAAAGAAGCGTTTTCATGAGAACATGTGGTGAAAAGTTTGTAGCTTTCAAGTGCATAAGCTGATTCTTTATTTGGAATGTCAGTAGCTTTAAACTTGATATGCTAACTCTGTAATGAATCTGTATTGATTCGTTACTGCTGAACAAACAACAACCAATTTCTTTTTCATATTTTTGCCCTTTCAAGTATGCACTTTCCCACTTTACACTTTCACATCAGAAGCTAGCATGTGTAAGTTGCAAAGTACATTTAGGGTTGTCCAAATGGGCCGGTCCGGCCCGGCCAGACCAGGATTTCTAGGTCCGGGCCGAGCAAAATGCCTAGCCTGGACCCCTACCCGGGGTTCCTGGGCCAGGCCTGGGTTTGGGCCAAACCGGGCTGGGCTTTGGGCCGGCACGGATTTTATTTATTTATTTATTTGTTAAGCATTGATTAAATTTTTAGATTAATCTTATTATATTTATATAAGTATGTATTAGTATATACTTACATATTAGTATATAGCTATATATTATATGTAAGTCTATATAAGTATACATTAATGATCATATCATACTATAATTATATATAGTATACATTAGAAATATATGTGTAAGTATATAAAAGTATACATTAATGACAATATACACTTAAAAATATATAAGTATACATTAATGACCATATCATACTATAATTATATATAAAAAATATAAATATATATAATTAAAAACCAAGCCGGGCCGGGCCCGGGCTGGGCTTCACCAACTCGGCCCTGGCCCGGGCCTGGAGCCTGGCCGGCCCGGATTTTCCCGGCCTAACCCGGGCCGGGGCCGGACCTGAAGCCCATTTGGACAGCCATAAGTAAATTACTGTGTTTCACAATTGTGACTGGCATCAGCATCTATTTGAAATGAAAATTATTAGGAACAATCTTATCATAGATTTTGTCCAAAAGAAAAAAGTGAAGATGAAAGAAACAAAGTGCAGCAATGAAAAGCCAGTAATTCATTTCACATGCAGTTAAATTTAATTGCTCCTAAGAAACCATCTAGATTTGTCTTATGATTACTAATTGAAACACTGTGAAGACCCATAGTTAAAGTAAGGTAAACTCTGCATGTCAGCTGATAATAAAATGGCCTTTAATGTAAACAAATTCAAAGAGCTTGATGATAATGATTAGGTACCCAGCAAGGATCAGTGTCTGGGCTTTCACAGCATGCAGGCGCGAATTGGCAAAAGATGATGCTACCCTTAGCATCTTCAGTTTCCAAAAAAGAGATTCTTTTGGTAAAATATCAGCTAGAAACTGCAAGAGGTAAACATAAATCTGTGTGATTATATGCAAATTATAGAGAGACATAATTCCATTAAAACTCTTAAAGAGATCCCGAAGTAAAGAAGGTGAATTCAATATATTTTTTCTGCTAGGAAGAAAGAGGGGACATGCTTGAGTTATTTTCATTCGACAGCAAGAACACACGCAAGCTACTTTTCCATCGGGCATCACTTACAAATGAGGAGACAGATCTCATATAATTTTGAAAATAACCAGATGTACTGAAATCAAAAGTAATTACTACGCTTAAAGTTTGTATGCTACTCACCAGCTGCACTTAACATGGAAAAGGCCATTCAACACAATGGTAAATCCTCTTCGCAGTGTCTAAAAGGTGTGGAGTGCAAATTCCACTTGCATTAGGTTATACTCTATAGCCAAAGTATTCTCAAAAAGTAATAATAATAACAAATTATACTCTTGTCTCCATAGAATCCTAAGTTACCCCAACACTTTGTCCGGGCCCCCGTACCCATGTCCAACACGTGTTTGACTCCGACACTCCTTGGCCACTCCCTGAACATACATACATTTTAGATGTGTACTCAATTATATAATACATGCTTTAGTTTAAAACACCTGCCATACACTTCTTGGATGTATATCTTATACTTCACGTCCACTTCTTGCAACTCGTCGGACACAAGTCAAGTTCGTTTCACCCATACCTAGTTCAAAAGTACAATTCTAAAGGGTCATTTACGTTCTAGTTCAAAAACAAGCGATTTTCCAATTTATAATCTACTTTATAAATGAAACATAAAAATATTATAGGAATTAAGTCCTTATAACAAGTGAATGAAAAACAAATTCTATCTTATGCAAATTATTAATTTCAGTGTGTATATGTAGTTGTGCCCCTGCATCCTACCTTTCAAACAAAAAATTGTGTCCCATACCAACATCCGTTCTCGTACTCTCACCCGCACCCGTATCCGTGTAACACAGAATCTATTAGCATTTAATCTAATGGTCTATACATTGAAAGGAAACTGTAACTGGTTCCACATTCCTACGTTGATCATTTCCTCATTTTTCTATTATACTATAACAGGTGAATTTATTTGCTCTACCAGAAGACAGGATAAAGTAACCCCATTTATACTTTGATTAGTGGCTTAGATCAGCAGAATCCATACAGAACGCTTCCATACCAGGAAAATAAAAAATAATAAAGAAAACCACCATCGTCTATTGGTGTTATCTGCAAGAATCCTTTATCGTATTTAAATTATAACAAGTGCATCATCCTTGACACACACACACACACATATATATATATATATGGTTTATTTTAGCTATTCCTCAAGGTAGTAGCACTTTCAACGACTTCCATACCATTCCTCGAGTCCCAGCATATCCATCAGTTTCTGTACTACACATGTTCAAACTTCAAACCACCTCAACTGATTTTTACTCATATCCTAAACTATAGCCACCACGAACTACCCACTGGTACATTTATTTCTTACTCTTATCGTTCCTCATATTTCCATTCATCTATCCCATCATACCCATACTCCAAGCCATGGAATCGGACCATAATATTTGAAGGATATACACATAGGAGGCATACAATTACGTTTAATAATTGTATATTACTGCAAAAAGATCTGGAGGTATTCTAAGAGAACTTGGTTAGAAGCAATTAAAAATGATACGATAATGGTTAATTTAACAAAGAAGATGACCCGGAATAGAGGAGAATGGAAAAATAGGATTCAAGTAGTCGACCGCAAATATTTAGGATAAAGACTTATTGTTGTTGAATTGAATATTGACTAATTTAAATAATAATTCCAATGAAAAAATTGAAGGTTGAATTTCTTATTATATGTTTAATTTATTTTCTTCTTTTGCAGTGTTCAAACATAAGGTGATCACATTTGATGTGTTCTTCCCAATAAGACTGCCGGGTTTCTTTCATTTTTCCCCCTCCACATTGAGCTATTACACTAGGATCTTCTCTCCTTTATTCTTTAGAGATCCAAAACTGTGATGCCTCATTCATATTCGCACCTGGTCCCCTATCATTAACCTCAGCATAATAACAAGACTTGTGATTACTGGCTCCATCCCAAATCATCCAACCCTCAGGCCTTATCGAAATCATTCTGGGATCTATGTTTAAGAATATGCTGGTGAGAACCTAGGGGTTGGAATTGTGTATAATCATTATTGATAGAATAGCTAATATGTTAAGCTCATGCCCTGGTCATGTTTGTATTCATGTTTATAGTGTCAAATCCATTTCATATTATCATGCAGTTCTAAGTAAGCTTTGGAAACTAAGGACATTGGTTGCATATGTACAGTCAAAATTATGTATATGAAACAAAATATAATTCGATATTTAATCAGTTTGAATACGTGGTTTTACACTCACTGTGAGACAAGGAAGCATTTGTGAAAAGTTTGACGGCAATGCTGCGATAGCTTGTTGAAGTGAAAGCTTGTCATCCATATTCGACAATGACATCCTCATGGAATTACCTGTAAACAAATGTGTATTCAAATATGCAAGTATACCTGTTATTTTTTACCTTGAACGAAGAGCTCGTAGTAATGATAATGAACTTCATTGGTAGGTCCCTTGGAAATATGTGACCAGGAAGTTTGTAATGTTCAAGAAAGGCTTATCGTCCATTTATGTTGTCTTTTGTTTTAAAAAAATTATACTCTTCAAATGTAAGAGAAAATGCTAGTGAATTCGGTAAAAGACATATTTGTTCTTCATCTATTAAAAAGAACCACCTAAACAATGAACCACTTAGTCTAAGAGAGTGATACAGAGGACAGGCTGGGAAATAAGTAGATGAAGGAGAATTCTGAAAGAAAGTCTATAATTCCTCATCCACTACAACACTAATGAGAAAGAAAGAGCGCAATCCAGATCACAGACTGAACAATCAAATAAACATCAACTCAAGCCTGACCAAAGCTCTAATAACTTATTTGCCAGAATAAAATACATTGCTGTTACACGGTAGACTGATTAATTCATAATTCAGAGATCATGCACATTCAAAATCTCTCCATGCTAGAATATTTAGTGATAATTTTGATAAAACTATAAAATGGGTGAAATGACTGTAAAATATGCATAAAATAAGTAATATGTGTTATCATGTATAATCATTCAACGACCAACTAGTTCTGGAATTTGAACACATTAAGCTTTTCACTGACCTGTGATAAAACTAAGGAAATATGGAATGGTAACATGGAGTGGTTCAGGGACAACATCCAAGAAAGCTGAGAGAGATTGAAGATGAGACTTGTAGAAGGACGTCGCTGCGAGATGAGCAAGCATGATGGTCGAATGTCATTATAAACCATCTGGTTTTCTTAAAAAATTATTAAAAAAAACATGAAGCATTTGTGAACAAACCTGGATTTGCCAGTACAAGTACAAAGTCAACATCAGGGTTCCGTGCTGCGACAGCTAGAGCAATGCATGCGCCAAGTGATTCACCGACAAGATATATTGGCTTGTTTGGCAAGCAAGATTTTTCTGATTTAACTGTCCTTTCTACATACTCTACTAGGTCTGAACCAACAAAAATGAATCCCCTTGAGAAGGAATTATATAAAAAGCACCAAAACAAAGACGGGATTTGCCAAAATGGTCAGTGTCTAGCTATATATGCTACATTTAGAAAGTCAATATTGAGTTTTAAGTTTCAAACTTCTATGCTAAAGGTTTATTCATTTGGATTTCTAAAAATATGTAAAGGAAAGCAAAGGAGTGAAAATGAAAATAAAATGAAGAAATCTACGTATAGAGAGGCTTTACTACTCACAGAACATAACTAAACTAATTATGCTTACCTACCAAGATGCACGGTGTGATATGAACTTGAACAATCTGCTCCATTCACATCATTCAACAGATTGTTAATATTACACGCTTCGTATCTTACAATTTATGGAATATGGGATTCTTTTAGTTACATTATTAAATGACATGCATTTGTCATCACTTGGTGCATGACTAAAAGGACAAAAATGCACATTTTTTGGTTGAAAAAACTTTATAACATGTAGATCAATGAGAGTGGTGCATCAAATTCCTATGAATATCATGCACTTTCATAGGAAGCATAAATAGGGAGTACTAAAGCCTCCACGTCTAGATGAGTTACCCACAATAATGATCTAACCTACATCTTGACAGGCCAAAACAAATCATAATTTAGCCCATTCTTCTATGAAATCCAAGATTCAATTTTCAGCTATTTTAAGGTTCTCAGTAATGAGATGAGACATTTCCCCGATTGAAGAAACCGTATGAATACTACATTGATCTGATGCACAATTTGTTCCATCGTAATACTGTGACCTGTTTCGTTCCCTTGAGAAGTTTATATTGCCTCCAAGGATTAATACAGTTCTAGTAAGATTATTTGCTATTTCGCCAAAATCTGAAAACCAACCCCGTTGCAAAAGGCCTGTTTCAAATAGGGACCTTTTGTCCCCACCCTAAACAATTGGAAAGAGTATGTATCAGCAATGTTTTTCATACATTCCTATAATTAACAAAAGGTAACATATTTATCTAATCCATTGCTTCACCTGTCTCCCCTTCATCTTGACATGATGATAGTTGATGACTAACGTAAGAGGAGAGATTTCTCCCTTCAATCCATTTCCTCATTATGAAAACAATTCATAATATCTAGGCAGTGGTGATACATTCCAAATATGACTACAGTCATGTCCCCATGAATCACATGCATTCTCATTTTCTCTCTCAAGAAAATTTTAACGCTCAATAAATGATGACAAGCAGTGATCAAAAGCAGATCCTCCAGTGCCTAGCTTCAAACCCGAGGATCAGAATCCATAATTTTCAAACAGTTTATCTACTTCAAGGAACATACTTAACCTGAATGAAATTCTACTAAAAATTAATGCTTAATTTCCCATAAGGATTCGCTGAATGGGAGCAAGAAACTGACCTTCAAATGGTGTCCTATCCATAACCGGAATATGCAAGCACCAAACATCAAATATCCTGCACTCAAATTTCAAATTTTATAAAGGAAACACATATAATTACGAACATCTCAGAGTAAAAAAAAGAAACAACAGGTTCATCATGTTCATGCTTACTTTCCCAATCTTTGATGATGCCTAATAAGACCAAAACCAACACCATCAATACCTACAAATTGTCGAAATAATACGCATTCAAATCAGCTTCTCATTAAGAAAAGGTTCAAATCATAACTAAATGAGGAAACTATGGACACAATTTTTAAGATGCAAAACTTATGTAGTACACAATTTCTGAAAGTCACAAAATTGTGATGCAGGATTAGGACCAGCAGGGAAAAAGAAAGAAAAGGAGAAGTTTTTTAAGAGTAAACTCTAATGAGCAATTTGGAACATGAAAAAATGTAACTTTTCATATTTAATTCTATAAAAATCCCATCAACTATAAGAAAATTATTCATAAAGGACAGTTTGTAAAAGAAGATAATAATTGTTTATGAATATAAATTTACTAATGCCTACAAAAACATAAATCAATGTCATCTTAGAGATTTATATTTCAAAATGAATTTTGTGTTGTGCGCAGCGGAAAATTTCGGCAGCACCTCAGGTGCACAAAGGACACAACAAGAGTGCTAGATTGCAATAAGAATTCCCGTCTCACCAAGGAAACAAGAATCTGAAGCGAATATCTCAACAAAGTGGGATATTAACTCTTCCTCTCATCAGTTCTAGGACTGACCTGTCGAGAGAACCTAAAAGCTATTACAAATCACACAAATAGCTATTACAAACTAAATCAACAGCAAGACACGAGTTTTACGTAGTTCGACAAATTGCCTACGTCCACGGGGCAAGAAGGGGAAAGATCTACTACTAGAGAGAGAATACAAATAGAGTTTACAAAATTTCACAAATAAAACCCTCTAGTAATCTCTTAGATCTCTCACAATAGCTCCCTCAAAAAAAGCTCAAAATTACCCTCTCTAGCACCTTAAAACAAAAGGAATATGCCTATATTTATAGACCCCCAATTTATAGTGCTCCCTCAAATATCCGATGTGGGACTAATAGGGAGAGAGAATTCTTCACAAAATCTCTGTGCTAGTGGTGGGCCTTGGGCCTCTCGTACTCACAATTCTCCACCTCGGTGAAGTTTCTCCCAAAACTGAGCCGATATCAAAGCAATCAAATGTCCCACTTGTTGCTGTTCGCCGCGAAAATAGTTGCTTCGATTCTCATTGCAATTGAACTCGTTACAAATTTATTTTTTACAATAATATTCAAGAAAGACCTCGCCTTTTTATAAGGCTTACAATGAAAAAATCAAAAAAAAAGATTACAACTTTTCGCCTTTGAACAAACGCGGAGCCCATTTATCGGACCCTCGCTTGCGTGGGATTCTTTGCCTGTGCCGGGGACTCTTTTCCGTCTGTAGACCACCGTGCAATCCTGATCTTCGATCGATGATCTAGATGCTGGGTTTGTGGATCTAAGGGATCTGTTTCATGAAGGAAACAAACGCCTGATGGAGATCAGCCCCACGAAGGGGATGATCGCCGGAACGGGTGACATCTACTAGGAGAAATCACACGCTTTCCCTGAGCCTAAGACGCAGCTTAGACTAGAGGGGCCCTGAGCCTAAGACGCAGCTTAGACTAGAAGGCAAGTTAGACTACAAACTTGACCTGGATCGTTGCAAGTCTGAACTCGAATGGCGTAGATCTAACGAAGGAGATGATCGCCATAGTGGGTGAGATCTACTAGGAGAAATCACACACTGACCCTGAGCCTAAGACACAGCTTAGATTAGAGGGGCCCTGAGCCTAAGACGCAGCTTAGACTAGAAGGCAAGTTAGACCGCAAATCCGACCCGAATCGTTGCAAGTCTGAACTCGAACGGCGTAGATCTGATGAAGGAGATGATCACCGGAGTTGCTCGGACCTGATCGCCAGACCTGATCACTGGAGTTGATCGCTGGAGTTGATCGCCGGATCTGATCGCCAGAGTTGACCGCCGGATCTGATCACCGAATCTGACTTTGGCAGAGGCTTAACCTCTTTCAAAATTTTAGATCTCCAAAGTCCTCCTCCTCTCCCCCTCTCTTAGATGTTATTTATAACATCACAAATACAAATAGGCTTCTCTCTAACTGATATGGGACTAAACAACATAAAGAAATAACTCTCAACTCAGGTGGCCAAGGTGGCTCAGGTATTTCAGCTCTAATTCTCTCATCGGACCTCTGATTGATGCGATTAAAGATGTTTTGAAAAGCTCGTGAAGAGAGATACAACTTTTATGTTTTGAGCTTCCTCATATTCAAACTGTATCATAGCCAAAATATGTGAGACATTATTGGTGTCCTGCAGGTGTGAAATAGCCTGGACCTTCTCGGTTGTTTCAGCTCTAACTCTCTCCTCTGTTCTCCGAATGAGTTGATCCAAGATGTGTTAGAAAGCTAGAGAGGATATCTAAAACCTCTCATAGCCAAGACACCCATGCTAGAAATGAAACACTCGTGGTGATAAGTCTTTTATGGGTATCGATCAGCTCATGGTTGAGTCATTTCTTCGTTATTTTGTTGTTCCCATTGACTCGTATGCTTCACCGATGTGTCGTTGGATAGCTTGCCAATCATCAACTCATCATCGTAAGCTCTATTCAGGACTGTATAAGCAATTTTCGATGCCTACAAGGATAAGTGGACAAGTCCTAATTCATGAGCAGCCTCTTCCCTAGAGCTCATCAACTGACCTTCTCTGCCCTCTACTCTGTTCAATCCCAAGGCCTTGTTATCAATAATAGCTGAAAGTGGCATCTAGTGTTAAGAAGAGGCCTTCTAGCTGCGGATAGCTTCGAGATTACCTCTCTCATTCAGGTCCTCCAGCAATTCTAACTTCCAGGAGCGGCCACCAAAGACAGCATTCGGTGGCCCAAGCTTTCCTCAGGCACATTCTCAGTCAACTCAATGTACAAGATTCTCAACAGTGGAGGTACCCCTTTTAATCTCTTTAGGTTCATCTGGAAATCTCCTATCCCAATCAAGGTAAAAATATTCTTTTGGATTTTAAGCAAAAGAAGACTCCAAATTAGAGAAAACTTATTGAAAAAAGGATGGAATGGTGATCCCTACTGTTCTTTTTGCAATTTGGAATTAGAATTTAATTATCATCTATTTCTTGACTGCCAATTCGCTAGAGAAGCCTGGGCTATTGTTTTCCCCTGTACCATTTCTGCAATTGGGTGACTCAATATTGACTCCCTCATTACATCCAAAGGCAATTTCCACCCCAACAGCAGTCTCAGAGCTCTATGGTGGGTGCTTCTTCCAGCATTTTGTTAATGCATCTGGAACAGTCGAAACAACCTCACTTTCAACCAAGTTTCATCCTCTCCCTAAACATTGGCTTCTAATGTGGCTCGCTTTGTTTTACTCTGGACAGGTTGCTAATCAAACAAGAAGGCTGGACTAGCCCACAAGATAGCACCTGAGTTGGGTTTGAAGGAAATAGGTAAGGAAGCAGATCGCGACACGGTGGGGGACAATTTCCAATCATCATCGAGCTAAATTTCTGCTTGATTTTCTGTTTTAATTGTCTATGTGCCTCAGGTACATGTTTAATCTCAATGACGGTGTGTTATCTTTAGTTTTTGTAAGCCGGAAGTCCGGCACAAACAGTAGGTTTGGGTTTTGGGGTGGCTTCGAAGTATCGCTTTGTTTGGATCGAAGTTTTAGGTGATGACAAGATCCTCTCCCTAATCTTCGACTCACTAACCCGGTCCTTCAACCCACCCCAACTTCGGACGTTTTTATGTGTATATTTCCTTTTATGAATGAACAGGGTACCTCACCCTGTTTTTTACCTCAAAAAAAAGAAAGGAAAAGAGCACTTGTTTGTTAACATAAACTCACAAACAACTTTCAAAGATGTGATTAATATATATA
>JBAKGM010000200.1:16683505-16698069 GCA_037177215.1 Asparagus racemosus
ATCTCTTATGTTCATCTTTTCTCCATTGTAATTCTTTCATAAGTTTTTCTTGTATAGCCAATTCTAACTAGATCGTTTATCTTTAATAGAAAGTACTTTATCTTTTTTTCACTTTCTATTTACTTTTCGCTCGCCAAACATGAGGGTATTTAAATGCAAAGTTTAGAAACTTTAGGATATATAAGTGCTGCCAAAAGCAAGTAACGGTATAGATGTGCAAAGTAGGGGAACTATAGGGTATTTAACTGCAATAAAGCCAAAGTGGAAACATCTAAACGAGGGCCATTTTTATACGACTCCTAGGATCAGAACCATGGTCTTCATCAGGGGGCGCACGAATCTCAAAGCTCATCCCCGTTCCCTTCCTCTGTTTAGACCGAAGATTTTACTCTGATCGCCGGTTCCCTTTCAGGTTTGGGCTCTCCGCTTTCATTTGATTTTCGGCTTTAAATATAAAGGAGCTATGATCAAATTTAGGTTCTGAATTCGGTGAAAAAAAATTCAAATTCATTGCAAAACCCTAAGCCCCTCGGTACCAAACTCATAGGAATTTGCGTGGTTGTTCAATAGACAAGCAATTTTGATCAATATTTGAAGAATTAACGCTCTACTTTGATATTGCTTGATCCAATTGTGTTTCACTTTTTTTGGGCATTTAATTACTTATAATGAACATAAAAGAGTTGAATTTTCTGTGATTATTTCTTTTGTGGCTGTGGTTGCAGGCAAATTGTTTGGAATAATGTTCAAGAACACATTTCAATCGGGTTTCTTATCTATTTTATATAGCCTTGGGTATGTGTTATTATTTTAGGGTTTTTGCTAGTTTTTTATAGGGTTAAGTGTTACTTTTTATTTGGGATATTTTGGATTTTAATCTTCATTTGTTCTTTTAACAGGAGCAAACCATTGCAAATATGGGACAAAGAAGGTTTGTATACTTATTTCTCCTTCTTTGCTAACGAGTTTTGAATTAGTTGTGATGATAGGAGATCTCTGTTGGAGCTGGTGAACTGCGCAAATATTTCATTCACCACATCTTTCTATGTAATTGAGTTGGGGCAACACATCTCGTATAGCTTTTCATGTGCTAGAGCTTTCCTCAAATATGATTGCTAGATTGTAAAACCCAAATTTCTATTTTAGAATGTCAAAAAAGATACTATTTCACATGATATCTGTTTGTGAAGTTCTAAACCATTCAAATCCTTTGAAATTTTGATGTAGTATTTGTGCTCTCCTAATCTTGTAGATATAACCTTTTCCGGTTCTTTATTCTTCTTCGTGAGTTTATGGCAGTGACTAGTATATCTGTTTGTTTGTAGAGTATTTTCGACTAACCCCGCAACAACTTGGTATTCCTGCAGTTGTCAATGGGCAAATTAAACGTCCTCAGGATGAAGATATCCATTCTAATGTACTTGAAATCGTTGGATCAAATGTGCAGTCTACATACATTACATGCCCTGCTGATCCTGCTGCAACACTTGGCATAAAGCTTCCATTTTTCATCATGGTTGTGAAGAACTTAAAGAAATACTTCACCTTTGAGATCCAAATTCTCGATGATAAGAATGTCCGCCGGCGCTTCAGGGCATCAAATTTTCAAGTGCGTAACTTTTCCCAGTTGTTTTATTGTTAATGAACTATCTTTGCATGCATTTTTTTGCACTATAACATAATTGAGTGGAATCTACACTTGCATAAATAGCGGTAATTTGCATTTCACAAAGTATTTCAACAAGTTATCATGATAGTATGATGCACATATCTATCGCTGAACATGTCAAATTTTCAATATGCGCAGGTTCTTATTTGATTATTATGTGATGGTTGAAATTTTAAGATGGCCTCTATAGTCGTTGAGTTCTACATGCGTATATGAATTAAATATAAAGAAATTTAAGTCATTTTTGTGAATTATCCGTGTCAGATCAATCAATATTGTATTTTGTTTTTGTAAAGTGATGATACATACAAGGTGTTAGTTTCTTTCTATTGAGAAATAGGAAAAGGTCAAGAAGATATTATTCATCTAACTCTAACCTCTCTTAAATAGAGGCTAAGAGGGTATTACAAAATAGTTATGAGATAAAATCGTATGAGATAAAAATCATATCCAATCATATCCCTAATATCTCTTAATCACATATTCCTAATATATTATTCCTAATATTGAAGATTTCTCTAATATATTTCTTAACACTCCCCCTCAAGCTGGAGTTTGTATATCATACGTATCCAACTTGTTACAAATAAAGTACACCCACTCTAATTAGTGACGATGCCTCAAAGTAATATTGATCTTCTTATCTTTCACTTGGATGCCTTCAAATCAACTAATTCCCTCTAGGGCTTCACCAATCAAATAATCCTTTCAGGATCCGATAACAAATGATTCTTTTTAGGATCCAACAACAAATGATACTTCCTTGAAGGATCCAACAGTAAATAATTTTTTTGAAGGATCTAACAAGAAATAATTTTTCTTTAAGGATCCAACAACAAATGATCCTTTCTAAGATTCAACAATGAATGATCCTTTCTTGAAGGATCTAACAACAAATAATTCTCTTTACGGATTTGATAAATAAATGGTGGAGTTGACTTTGGGCTCGAGCAAAGATCGACAAGGAGGCAGAGGTCGACAATGAGGATGAGATTGAATCGTCGAGATCTACGCGAGATCAATTATCGCAGGCGAGGATTTATGGCATAATGGTGATCGATGGTATAGATGAACAGTAAATCACGCCGAACAGTACCACGGATGAACTGTACCAATGGACATCATCTACAACAGATAGTAACCCGCGGCGAACTGCGCGTGGATGAACAGTATCATTGGTGAACAGTACTAGAGATGAACAGTATGACGGCCAATGAAATAGTGTTGATGGGTCAAACGGTACTATTTTACGAAGCAGCGAGATTAGGCTAGGGTTTTGCTGTGAGCGGAAGTTGTGAGTGGAGTGATGTGTTAAGGTTGAATTCGATGTCGATACCGCTATGGGGAAGCGCGAAGTTTTAGGCAAAAACCCCTTTGGTGGCTAGATATAGGCGAAGAAGAAAGAGAGCGCTGTAGGATTAAGAGGATGGCTCTGATACCATGTTGAGAAATAGAAAAGGTCAAGAACATATATTATTCCTCTAGCTTTAAAATCTCTTAAATAGAAGTTAGGAAGATATTACAAAACAGGTATGAGATAAAATCATATGCAATCATATCCCTAATATCTCTTAATCACATATTCCTAATATTATTGATTTCTATAATATATTCCTTAACACTTTCAATGATTCATTACAAAGTGTAGATGATGTTTTGGGTGTGTTTGTGTCTTTGTACTTTTTTTTGTTTGTTCTTGCATCTTTCCTTCTGGGCCAATCATAGAATATGTGCCAATTCTTTGTGAAGATACTTCACATTGAGTCGTTGTCCGTGGCTAATTCATGTAGTGGGAAAAGGCTAGGAGCATTTGAATAGACAAATTTGCATAGAAGTAAGAAACTTTATGCAATGATTCAGTATTATATAGTTGGTAATATAGATCTCTAATGTTGACAGTAATCAACAGCAGTGTCATTGACTGGGGACAGAAAAAAAACATGAAAGTGAAAAAAAAAAATCATTTTAGCCTCCCACCTCGATAAATTTCCTCACTCGCACTTGAGTGAATGGTATCAGACCAATTACGGTTGCACACCTAGGCACACTAGGGTCAGGCATGAGTTCAAGAGGGGTGGGGCTAGCAGGGGAGGTAGTCCCCCTTGATTTTTAATTTAATATATATAGAAGAGAGTTCAAGATAAAAACAATGAGTGAAGTACATGGGTGTTGTGTAAAGGAACAAGGAGGTTGCATTCCTTGCAAGCAAATACAATAATAAAATAGTGCAACATTCAGTAATTGTTTATTCACGTCATTTGGAGGTGGGACTTTAAGCAAGAAGGAAAGTAAAAAAGAAAACTACCCAATATTCCTAGTGGAAATCCCAATCTCTCCCCCATTTTCATGTTTGTTAAAGATAGAAAGTCAATGATAATTGAAAATGTTTTAGCATAGAGGCCTATTTATAGTGGAATGGGATTCTGAAAGGCGAGCTTTTTCATTGCATATTCTTATCTCATCGTCTTTGCTATACCTTAGGTTTAGCTTTTGCAACCACATTTTCCTTAATTTCTTCCAAGTTTGGACATGTATCGATGATTATTAAGCATGCTGTACTATTCTATTTGTAATTTCAGAGTGTATATTAAGTTATTGTTCTAAGTGTCAAGGCCAAATTTTCTTTAACTTGTTAGGATAGTTGAATTGAGTTACATTGGAACCTTTGTGTAGGGGTGCATTCAATCCGGATACGGCTCAGATATGATACTTACAATACCCATATTCACTTACCCATCATAGATATTGATACAGATATGGATATCTTGGTAAGGAAAATTCATATCCATATCCGCTAAAATCGGATACAGATATGGATATGCATGCGAATATATAAGTAGATATGCACGCGGACACAACACAGATATGAGAAAACTAGATTTTGTTAAGAAAATATAGTTCATGTGATATAAAATAGTTTACTAATATGTTCATTATATTTGAAAAACTAAGATTAGACATATTGATCTTCAAAATTAACCTCAAATCCATATTCTAAGGATTAAAACTATTTTAATAGTATGACTAATATGTATTCGGATATTTTGGATACGGATCTGGATTTTTCACTACAAAATCATATCCATAACCATATCCTATCAGTTATAGATTTGAGTAACCATATCTGTATCCTAATGGATACAGTTACAGATATTTCCTCGGATACGGATATAGTTTAGCACGCCTACGTTTGTGTCATCAAATTTACTCTGGGCAATCTATTTGAAATCGACAAAAAGGAGGATGATTTAATTGATAACATGCTTGAGTTTATTTGGTCATTCGTGAAACTGAGCCTCCCAAACCAAACAATGCTGGAGTTGTCCCTGACTAGTGCCTCATACTCAAAGATTGCATAACACAACCTGTACTCATAATTTTTTCTCAAAACATTTGCGTCATATTTTATTGAAGAAAATCAGTGATAGTCTTTTATAGACTTTTATAGACTTATAAAACATAATAATCACTAAGAAACTGATTCCTAATGAGGAGGATTTTCAATCATAGTAAAATAAAAGATTTTCTAATATCAATTAGAATCACTATCTAATATTTTGCCATTTATAGATAAGGCTAGTCTATGAGAAAAGTTATAGTAAAATCAAAACTGTAATATTAAAACAATTCAGCTCTTTGTTTCCCTTTTTGATCTTTCCTTTTGTGATTTCCTAGAAGAAAAGTTGTCCTACATCACTAATGCTTTCCCTTTTATGCGTTATACTTCGGTTTATGTTGACCATATAGGATATAACCTGTAATAAAACATCTTTGTTGCAAGCTCAAGTCACAAAATGGAAATTACTTTTGATTCTGTATACTACTGTGTACTAGTAGTAGCTAATGTTTGGCTGCAATCGCTAGTCATGACATTGACTTCAGTACTTGCCTTTTGCATAGCTATCCATTGCTTCTGTGGTAGAAATACTAGCCTTTTTTTTTTGGTAGAAATTGGACAGGTAGATGAATTATTGGATTCTAATGCCTGAGGATTCTATTCAGATTCTCCTCTCTGATCCTTGCAGTGTTATACTGACATTCTGTTAAAGATGAACATCATGTAATGATAAATGCATTAAGTTGAGTTACGAATGATTTATCTGCAGAAACCATAATGTTCACTCTTAATTGTCATGCTTTCTGGTCATCAGGATTGATACTACATATTAAATATTTTTTCTTCGAGCTTGTAACATGTCATTTAAAGTAAATTTGATAAGGTTCAAACAGGCCTTCACATGCAATCATTGATTTGGACGAGGAAAAGTTTTAACTTCTCTGCTTGCAGGCTGTAACGAGGGTGAAGCCATTTATCTGTACCATGCCCCTAAAATTGGATGATGGGTGGAATAATATTCAGTTAAATCTTGCTGATTTCACAAGGAGAGCATATGGCACAAATTATGTGGAGACCCTTCGAGTCCAAGTCCACGCAAATTGCAGACTGAGGAGGATTTACTTCTCTGACCGCCTTTACTCTGAAGAAGAGCTTCCACCAGAATTTAAGCTCTATCTTCCTACGCAGGTAACTTCTTCAGTTGCTTAATTATTTTCTCTGTATCAGTTATGTCAATTTATATATCATCTATGCTTGTTGATTAATGTTCCAGAAAGCATAGAAACCTCGAGGAGGGATACGGTCAAAAATATCAAGAGGCTTACGCCTGTTGTAGAACATGTTGAACCCTGTGATGGAGGTCACGACCTTGTGAAGATCTAACTGCTGATCTCCTTTGAAGATGCCCTACGTAGATTATTACGCTTTACGCCATCCTGAACTTGTTGCTGTATCTTGCTACTTCCAACTAAGAACATTTTGATATTGTTCGTTATTACTGCCAAGTGTAGTTTAAAAAGGAGTTAAATTCATTAACTGGCGCCTTTTTATGGGTGGAAGGACGGATACCTATTTCTTTTCTTTTTTTTTTCTTTAAAAAAAAGGTTTTCTAAATATTTTTCTATGGCTTAATTCCCAGTGTATGTATATTACGTCAATTGTGCCGTAGTGGTAAAGCTACTCGTTCTGTCTGCACGCACGCCTAAATACTCGGAGTTTGAACTATGCATCTGAAAAGTCATGCCTATCTTAAAGCTTATTCGAGGCATGGTGATTCTTTGGATCAGGGTGCAAGTGTTCTTATCAAATTTCGCAAACTTTTTTCGAGTTCACATAACCTTCTTGCATCACTCTGTGATAAATAAGCCTGAAATGTTCCTGGGAGTGAATTACACTGTAACAGCAATAGTACACTGAGACTTCATCACTTGAATTACACTGTAACAGCAACAGTACACTGTCACAGTACATCACTTGTAGATCGAATACGCCAGTATTCGTATCCATTTCGTACGTGACTATTCGAATCTGAAACGAAACGAATAGGAAACTAGTATTCGAATTCGATTTGGATTGTATCCGAATATTCGATAACTATTTGCGAACAATCATTAAGAGTGTTTGGGTAGTCTTTGCGAATTATTCAGTAGATATTCGGCAAATATTCGTTATTCTAATCTTGCAATGGAGCCAAACATGATATACCTGATGAATATGCAACCTAATGATATGTAATATTCACAAATAAAAAACTAATTATCCACATTTTCAAGTAGGAAAATGAAATTTTACGGTCTAAACTGTACAAATGAATCGTTTACTAAACAGACGAATCAAATATACCTAAATTCTATTCATTTTTTATTACTAAATGAACAATTGAATTGAATATGACCGAATACTTGAGCAAATAAATATCGAACTATTTGTTAAATATTTGATTGGTTTCCACTCCTGCTTGTGGAGACTTAGAGATTGATCGATGCACCAGCGTTTGGTTTTGCTAGCAAGGGTGATCCCTTATTGTTAAAGTATTGCTCCATATATCGATCGAATGATAAACCAATTTTTGGCTAGTACATCTAATTTGATGAATCTTGGAGATTCCAAAGCAAAATTAAAAAAAAAAAAAAAAAACAGAAATGTATTCATGAATGTAAGAGTGCATTGAATCAATGACAACAGTAGTATCAAATAGAGGAAGAATAGCTGGTCATTTGCCATACAGTATCCAAAAAAAGAAAGGTAAAAAAAAAACCCCTTCTCTGGGCAATGCCAAGAATTTTGCCTCGTTAAAGTGAGAGCAAGAAGCAATAAGTCATTGAACAGCAAAGGACCATGCAAATCTACTTGGTGACCTGTCCAATAATATTTCTTAGAGAGTTAGCCTCCTCTTTTGCACTCTCCACCAAGGAATCCTGAAAAAGGAAAATACATCTTTTGATCATACAATATCTGGTTTCTTTCTATATGTAAAAACTGTGTTTAGTATAAATGAGAGCTGAAGTGGATTAGTGGAAATGAAGTAGAGGATATGTTAAAAAAATTATCGTGTGTAAGGTGGCTCCTATAAAATGAAGGGGATTAATTGAGATGGTTTAGATAGAGGCTACCGTGTGTCTCTAATCAAGAAACATATTAAGATTATAATTAGTGAAAAAATAATTAAAAATTATAATAGAGGGTACAAGTCTAATAGAACTGATCAGATAAAAGGATACAACCGTGGTTAACTTGACAAAGAATATGACGTTTTAACGGAACTTAAAAAGGTTTTACGATAAGGTCTTTCTAAACTGATATTATGTACAATTTTAATTTGTCCTTTTAATGAATCATTTTAGTTATTGTCAAAAGAAGAGCAAACTATCATCACTAATTCACAGTTTCATCCAAAAGTTAGTCAATAATGACATAAAACTACCTGTGCATTTATAAGCCTTCTAACAACTCTCCTGCTCGTCTCCTGAAGGTTACCAGCAAGCAAAACTTCATCAAGTATATAATACGCCTGCAAAAATTCAAAGATTTTTTTTTTGAATGCTAGAGATAAAAAAGATAAACAATGCATTGTGAAAAACCACAGAAAATAAATACCTTGTGGAAGTTAAAAATCAAATCCAGCTCGCACACCTGAAACTCAAAAATACAAGATAAAGTTAGATTCTATCCTACTCCTATAAAATTCTATCCAACTCCTACAAAATGATATTTATAATAAACTGTAGATGATGATTAGAATACTGTATGATCACATTGCCAAAGTACTCGTCCAAGATCACAAGAAAATGATGAATGATTTCGAGGACCTCCAGCTCATTGTCATCAGCATCAATACACATACAAAAATAAAGGGAAGCATATCTGCAAATATTTAACAATTTGACGAGAAATTGAGTTATTGCATTCCAAACAAGAATATGTACACTCAGGCAATACTACATTTGCATTACCTTCTGTAGACAACTTTGAAACCCCTCCACTCGACAAAATTGCAGAGCTTTGGAGTTCGTCGAAGAATATCACTGCTTAGCTCGCGAATGACCTTTCGAATGATCGAAATTGCATTTAAAATGTATACAATGTACAACGAATCATAAAGGATATAAAATGTGATAAAAACCAAAGATAAGGGGGTTAAAATTAAAAAAAAAAGAAAAAAAAAAGAAAGAAATCAAAGAACTACCTACTTTGGACCTTTCCTTCTGTGAATATGAAGAGTACCATTTTGTCAATCTCACTTTGCCTTGTCGATTAATTAGAAGTATGAAATGAATCTGAAACAATGATAAAACAAAGTAAAGTAATAAATAAATAAATATTGGAGATATCCCAAAGTTTGCAGGGAACAATAATATTCTCATGAGAAATTAAGAGGACATAATATATGCTTTAAAACATTAATGAAGAAACTACCAGTTAAAAGCTCCATGGATCCATTCATTACATAGGCATTCAAACTGAATGAACTATTATCACATTGAAGTAGAACACTAAAACCTTACAAAAACTATTGTAGAAGACAAAATAATTTTTTTAAAAAAATTTAGTAGGGAGATGACGAACCATTTTTAAATGTGTCTCTGTCTTCAATCTCAGGAAAAAAAAAACTAATAATAAAAGGGACAGCAAAAGGAGGGTAGTGCTCCTTACAAATAAATAATCCTATAATTAAAAAAGATTGGGCTTTGACTAAGCCGGTTCAAGTATTTAAACGTAAATATAGCTAATTACAAGATTTGGTGCACAAAATTAAATTAAACCGCAAATTAAGAGATAATCCTCCTCCCATCCACACATGTTGCTACCCCATAGCAAAGATATCTCAACCAAAAAGAAAATCACAAATTCAGCATATGTATTCCGAAAATTTTGTTTGGTGCAATAATATTTAATAGAGTTATTTGTTTAGCATAAAGTTAAGTATTATGCATTTTGTAAATATTTTCCACCACACGTTCCCACAACCAGAGTACCATCTTTTTGGGTTAATTTTAGAAAACCCCTTGAACTTTGGGGGTGTTGCACTAAAACACTCTTGAACTTTTTGTTGTTGTTAAACATAAAATAGGGCGAGCTGCCCTATTCAAATCATACTCCCTTTAAAAACACGAGTTCGGGAAAAGCTTTTCATGGTCAATATTACCCCTCACTATTTTAAATATTTCATTTAAATCTTAATTTATCCTAATCCTAATTATATCTTATATTAATCCCACGTAATCTACCTGTAGCTTAACAAGTTTTTAAAAAAAATAAGATTAATAAAATACATGAAACACTATTTTGAATATTTCATTTAAATCTTAATCTATCCTAATACTGATTTTATCCTTCACTAATCCCACGTGAACTACCTATAGCTCAACAATTTACAAAAATAAGATCAAGAAATTATATGTACCTAACATATTATAATTCATAACGTATTACAAAAAAGTCCAAAAGTTTCAAAAAATGTACAAAATACCCTCAAAGTTTAAAATTACACAAAACACCCTAGCTTGTAAAAACTTAAAATAACAAACATAAAATCTAAAAAATTAACAACAGCCCCCGAAGAATTAAAAATTTGCAATTAACACCGTCAACATTTCACAAGTTATAGAAATAACCTCAAAAGTTCAAATTACAAAAATGCACCATGAAATTTTGAAATTTCAAAACTTACAAACAACATAGATGAATTCAAGGGATTATCATCATGCACTTGAAATTTAAAATTTACAAAAAATAACCTCAAAGTTATAAAAGTTGCAAACACTCTCTAAGAAGTTAAAAATAGCGAAAAAGCCCTAAAATTTCAAAACTTATAATGAGTATACATCAAATCTAGAAATTATCAGTAGACTGCTGAAAATTTAAATTTTGTAAAAACAACCCAAAGTTTCAATAATTATAAAAAACACCCTCAAAATTTCAAAGTTGCAAGAAATATCCTAACATGCGAAACATGGAAATTATAAGCATCCAACTTAAATTTAAAATTTTTTAAAAATACTATAAGTCATATATTCATGAATACATTCTTGTATTTTTTTAAAATTTTGGTTTGGAATCTCCAAGATTCATCAAATTAGATTTATAAAATTCGGAAACTTAATAGGGAAACAGTGTTTGATGAATATAATACTCACAGTGTATTCACGAAAGATACAAGAAAAATTAGTAAGTGTTTATAAAATTTCATACTTTATTCTTCAAATTCTAAAGGAATCATAAACTTAATATAAAATTACAAACAAATAATCTTTTAATAGAAACTAAAGTGAAGTCATTAATTAACTATGTTGCAAGTTATAACATGCCAGATAAGAGAAGGGAAATCACTGTAATGAACAAAAGGTCACATGATACTTGTTAATAGCGTAAGTAAAAAAAATTAAAATTGACCTTTTTTCCCTATACATTGGCAATACTCTGCGTGTAACTTTATTTGGAGATATGACTACCAACGAAGGATCAATTCTTGAAGACGCGATCAAAGATAAGCATGTAATAGTACTATCAAATTTCAAGATCTTTAAATATGAACGTAACATATTTCATTACTAAAATTCTTATTAAAGGCTACTAATATAAAACTCATATGAAATCTATCTCAAATTTATAGGGAAGATATGCATATCATCATAAATTGTGTCAACAATATATATCAACCTAAAGATACAACTTACTAAAGAAATTAAATAATAGTAAGTAAATCAACCAAACATCCATATAACACAATAAAGAAAAAATTACATTTTAAAGCTAATATGTAGGGTTCATTCAGAGCAAGCTGCCAAGATAAAAGCATCTCCATCAAAGCTCTTTTTAAATGCAACAAAAATTCAAATTACTGATATATGTAATCATCACAACATTCAAAAGATGTATGATCTTACAAGACATACTCTAAAGTTTATACAATTAAACCTAAAAATAGTTTACCAATATACAGACAAGTTATTGCACCTATAATGCAAAGATAACTACCATTTACAATAGAGTTGAGCCGTAGTTCTATGCTAGCAAGGGCAACAACAAGAAGGTGGATAAATATGTTAATAAGAGTGTCCAAATAATAAATATCACAGAATTATGGATAACGTAGTACCAAGGTTAAGTAATATCGCCACTTCATGAAATAAACATATCAAAATTAAATATTAACATTATAATCTAAGGCAAGTTGATAATGAAAAATACAGTTATTTAGTTTAGATCCTAAAAAAAATGACACAAACAGAGCAAAGATAACATTATTGAACGCAACAGAAACTCTTATTGGATGCACAACAGAAGAATTCATTATAGAGAAAAAAGAGGTAACTCCTAACCTTATTTCAGTAATAAATTAGAGACATAAAAATTTCATATATATATAATTAACATTTATTCTCATTGAAATAGAAAAATAATCAAAGTTCATATTTCCAAATATTTGTGTTGAACATCAGAAATACATTCAACTTCTTTAGTAAGACGATAAGACAAAAGATGAATGAACCCAGGGAAAGATAATAGCACAAGAAATCTAGCTCCAGCCTGATTTTATTTAATGTGTAGACGATGAAGACACTACTCTAGAATTATATAGGAAAAAGATAAAGGTGGAGACAGATTGCTCTTGACTCAATAAAAATATAAGATAGATGGAATAAAAGAACTATTTTCTAAATATTTTATAGAATAGTTTAATTTTTTTAAAATAAAATTAGAAATCTTTAGAAGAGATTTTCATGAACTTTTTTAGTACTTTTATATGCTTATGTGGATGCCGTTATTATATAAAAGTGTACTAGAGTTAGCATTAATATTTAGTTTATGATTTTTTAATAAAGTCTATCAATGATTAGGAACAAACTTTATATTCTCTTTAGTTTCATTCTAGCCCACTTTTCACCAATTATTTTGGCTTATTGGCTTTAATTATTTGTCTTTCTTTCATAATGCTATTTTTTCAAAGTGTTCTTCACTTTCGAAACACTATACTTTCTCAAGTCAAACTTGCTTTCATGTTTGTCAAAATAACATGAAAATTCAAATTGACTTTGGATTGTATTTATTTTCTGTCAATTCAATTATCAACAAAAAAATTTAATTTCTGTGTAGCCAATTCAAACAAACATCAAAGAAAATAAATAATCACAATGTTAAAGTTTAGAGACATAAGTAAGCAAAACTATCAAAATGGAACCGAGAAACAAATTTTAGTAAGAAAAATAACCTTAATAATAGTATTTAACCATGTGCATTACACGTGCATAAAATCTAGTATATTAAAAGGACTAGCTTAGCTAAGGATAAATAGTGAGAAAGAGGTATGAGAACAACTATCAATGCATGTTTGTGAACAATAGAGAACCTTGTCGTCGCTTGTTACTCAAAACTGAGATGTTTAGTAGTATCACATCTCTAATCACTAATCATGAGTAAGCAGAATTCCCTTGAACGTTTCTTATTTCACTAAAACTCTTAAACTTTAGGGGTTGTTGCACATGACCCCCTAGACTTTTTTTATTACACCAATAAATTCTACTTGGAAACTTCTCATCCTATTCCGAAAATTAACACCATCAATTTGAACATGTCGTTATCATAACGAAAGCACATGACACTAAAAGATGAACATTATTCCACCCCCCCTCCCCCGCCCCCCAACACACACACAAATCCCGCCTGCCCCGCCAAAAAAAAACAATTTTTGTCGTTTTACCGAAAGATTATTTTTTGGGTATAATAAGGATTTTTTATTTCTTTTTTGTCGCGTGCTACTACTTGACATGTTAGTGTTGACAATGCTAAATTGGTTAATTTGGTGGACTAAATGATTTTTTTGGGGCAAAATTAAATGGACTATAAAAGGATTTATATGCAATAGCCTCTAAAGTTCAGGGGGTTTACTGAAACAAGCCGAAAGGACAGGGGAGTTTTCTGTCGTTATATCCTTTTTTATCTACTTAACTAAAATTAGGTTTGGTTAGTCGGGCCTTGTATTGTTTAAATATAAGTTGAGCCTTTTGGGCCTTATGGCCCATTGAAGCGGAGCTTCCCATTTTAGTGTAGACTAGTAAAGTAGTGTTTTCTGACCAAGCCTTTTAAATTCCTCTTGTCCGAACCAATTTGGTTTGCAAATATTGATTATGCACACAAAGGGGGAAAAAAAACCAAAAAAGTTCTGTAGGGAGCTCGAAACGAAAAAAATTATTGTCAAGGGTTTTTTGGCCCTTGACTTTTTCCAAGAGAAGGGAATAGAGGCAATCTTCCCCCTTATCGTTTAGTTATTTAACTTTTCTTATCTCCAAAGTCATAAGAGTCAAGCAATTAGTGGCATTCTAAAAGGTATCCTATCTCTGAATGATACTTCAAAGAGAAGGTATCACATGCTTTTGGAGCACATGAATGAATCGGTGTGCTGCAATACATGAGAAAGATAACAGTGAAGACCATATGATTGCCCTAATCAATCTTCCTCAAGCATTTTAAGTTCATGATCAACAACTCAAATGCACTCAGAGAGAGAGAGAGAGAGGGTGTTTGGGTGGGGGGATGGGGTTGTTTATATATGAGCAC
>JBAKGM010000200.1:16744104-16756847 GCA_037177215.1 Asparagus racemosus
ATAATAATTTAATTGGTTACTACTAATAATTGTGTATACTTATTTTATAAATTATTTTATTATATTATTATTAAACAATTAATAGTTATAATATTAGTGATAATTATAATTATTTAGAAAAGTGAGGAGGTGCATAATTAATAAGATGATATATTTATTTAATAAAAGGTTAATTAGAGATAATGGTATAGTTAGAATTTATCAAAATTTGAGAGGGCAAAGAAGAAAATTAAAAGTTTTAACACCCCAATCCTCTTTCTATAGTAGTATAGATGGACTCTTATTTTTAAATGAGCCCCTCAACATATTGAAATTGTTATTTAGCCCCTTAATTCATACAACTTACTTCAAATTAGTCTTCAAACTATAGTGTTGGTTGGGGAAAACATTCTGTTAAACTTAAGTTTCTGACGTACAATACCTTAGGTTCGATTCCCGGGCGCCTCACTATCCCAAAAAAAAAAAAACAAAAAAAAAACTCCTCGATTGACTTCGACTTCGACTAGAAAATTATAATAATTGAATTCTAACTAAAAGAGTTTGAATGTTACAATTACTAGCTAGAAAATAATAGTTAAATTTTCCCTTCAACTATTTAAAATTCAGCTTCACTAGAAGTCATAATCATATGCTGATTAACATATTCATGAACGTCAGTAGATTTCCTATGAGAAATCAAGCTGTCAACATTTTTTCTTAAGAGACTAGAAGTATATTCATATGTTTATGCCCCTGAAAGCTTTACTGGAAATTAAACCAACAGATGTTGAAAAAGGTTAAAAATCTTGTAAACAGCCATCCCAACTCCTTGAGGTTTACTCATCCCTGGGCATTCCGTTTTATTACCATCATTCTGTATAAAGTTGAGACTTAATCAATACTTCAAATGTACACAAGTGTACAAGTTGCATAGGCTTCTAAAAATTGATTTTCCTTCTTTCACACATTCTGCTTTCTTTTGTTTGACCCACTGCAATGTCATAACCAGAGGATCAATACAAAAATTCCATGAACTCTACAATTGTTTGTATCAATCATAAGTTACCACTCTGATCACATTTCCATTGAATGCTACCAGTAATCAGCACAGGAACATTGCCCATCCCTGAAATGATGAAACCGATGTGAATCCCTAATGACGATCTCTCGTCCCTCAAGCTTCGCAATCAGCTTGATCGCTGAATGGCAATCGCTGCACACGCGAAGGTTCTTGATGATCAAGATCGATGATCCTGAAACTGTATTCAAAATTGCGAAAGCCACAGCCAACTTCTCGCTATGAACTCTCAATACCGTCTCCTTCTCCTCTTCATCGACATCATGAAGCACAGACCCAGTGTCAGGAACATACCCAGCTTCTTGCATTCTAACCCTAAGCTTCTCCAAATAATCATATATCTCTTTATGTCTCGGATGCCTTCTATCGCCAATCATAAACAAATGACTCTTCCCCTTGAGCTCAACCAGACTATACCCAGGTTGCTTCACGATTCCTTTGTTCTTGATAACTACTCTCATTCTTTCAACATCTTTCCATCTTCCAGCATCAGCATAGATATTCGACAGCAAAACATAATACCCACTATTCTTCGGGTCTAATTCGAATAACTTATTTGCAGCAATCTCTCCAAGGTCGACATTTTTGTATGTACGACACGCACTGAGGAGAGCACCCCAGACGACAAAATCAGGCTTAATTCTCATTTCTTCAATCAGACTATAGGCTTCATCAAGACATCCTGCACGACCAAGGAGGTCCACAATACAACCATAATGTTCGACCCCAGGGTCTATTTCATAATCCTGTTTCATTGATTTGAACCAGAATCGACCCTCATTGACAAGTCCAGAGTGGCTACAGGCAGCAAGGACAGAGACGAAAGTAATGTGGTTCGGTCTAATTCCTGTTTTCAACATTTCGTTGAATACATCGAGGGCTTCTTTTCCTCGGCCATGCATGCCATAGCCTGCAACCATGGCAGACCATGATTTTATGTTCTTGACGTTCATGCGATTGAAAGCTTTTCTTGCCATCTCGACTCTTCCACATTTGCAGTACATGTCGACCACTGATGTGCCAACATACACGTTTTCTTCGAGCCCCATTCTAATCACCTGTTGAAAACATCAAATGATGCTCATGTGAAAAAGAAAAACGTTCAGTAAGAAGGATTTAATGAAGTCCAGATACAAGAAAAGGATGCCCTCCTAGTTTGCACAAGTCAGAATATAAACTACAAAATGAAGACAATTGTGGTTACATTATGTGTACAAAATATCCATATGTAAAAACCAAAACATAGTACACAGACTCAGTCTGAAAGACAAAAGCAAATATCCAAGCGGACCAGCAATAAAACTAGACATTTTTAGAGACTGGACTAATAAGCATTTTGTTTTTCCAATGTATATGTTGTTTTAGAAACTAGATTAACGTACCTGTTGAGCTCTCCTTTAGGTTGGGGGAAAGTTAAAAGGATTACAATTCATGATTTCTATCAAGAACAGCTAAATTTTTAGTGCACCAGAAAGTATCTACCTTTGCACATTATATTACAATTAAGTAGCCCCACATGTACTTACTATGATACAATCTTAAAGATACTTTTCACTTATAAATTTATATATTAACAACAATAATAATACTGGAGAAAAGATTATAATTTTGAACGAAACGAGGCTAATAATCACCTGATCATGTATGCACTTCCCAACCTGCAGCGCACCCGCGTGCGCGCAAGCAAACAGCACAGCCGACAACGTCACCGCGTTATGCTTAGTCCCTCCCCCTCCCCTCATCATCTCCGTATACACCTCCAGCGCCTCCGCCGCCAGCCCATTCTGCGCGTAAACCGCAACCATCGAGTTCCAGCTCACCACGTCCCTCTCCCCCATTCCATCAAACACCTTCCTACTCACCCCCACATCCCCTCCCTTCGCGTACGCATCCATTAGGGTATTCCCCACGGAAACCTCCCCATCGAGCCCCGCCTTCACCGCCAGCCCGTGGGCCCCACCGACCAGTTTTTTCCCCTGGACCCTCGAGCTCGCCGTTAAAAGGGAGACCATCGCGCCCGAGTCCAGTTCTCCGCACCCGAGATCCGCCAACAATTTTTTAAACATGGAAACGGCTTTGTAAGGCAGTGAGTTGACAATGTAGCCGGTGATGAGAGAGGTGTAGACGACGGCGTTTCGGTTGGGAGATTCGTCGAACACCTGGCGGGCGTCGGCGAGGCGGGAGCACTTGGAGTACATGTCGACGAGGGAGGAGGCGACGAAGAGGTCGGGGGTGAGTCCGAGGCGGAGGGCGAGGAGGTGGAGCTGGCGGCCGGAGGGGAGGGAGGGGAGGGCGGCGGCGGACTTGAGGGCGGGAGGGAGGGTGGAGCGGTCGGGGGCGAGGGAATTGCGGCGGAGGGAGGAGAAGGCGAGGAGAGCCTCCTGAGGGTTGCCGGAGCGGGCGAGGTCGGCGATGGCGGAGTTCCATGAGGAGATTGAGGCTTTGTCGACGACGCGGGAGAAGTGGGCGGCGAGAGCCGTAGGTGGAGGCCTCATTCCATCATTATTAGTTGGATTTCTGTGTTCACATCATGATGTTAGCGACTTTTTGTATATGATCTGCGTCTGAAATATACAAATTTAGAATCCTGTACACTATCACCGCTGTTTTTTAACCGTTTTTACTTACTTTTTATTATTATTTAATTAATGTTACTAGACGACTGTGATTCGTTCAAATCAGCGTCTGGACGTAAAATTAAGAACCCTGATGTGGACCAAGCTTATTGCTTTTTTGGCCATGTGTTTTGGCCTCTTAACATAGTTCTCATGTGAAAAAGCCTCTTTTTAACTTTTATCCCCAAAATACTCTCACGCTCAATCTCTCATCTCTCTTTTTTTAAAATAAATCTATGAATTATTTTCCTCATCCTCCTCATTCTGCTCAACCATTATCTCTTTCACCACTACCTACGTCATTGCATCATCCTTCTCTTTCTTCTCATCTCTTTCAACTACTATTTTTTCGCCACCACGACAACTTATTTGTCATTTTCATCTTTTCTCAATCATCTCTCCTCTTCCTTCTCCCACCACCACCATCGCATCAATAAAAAACCGTTTCCTTTGACTAAGATAGTTGTCTTTTAAAGTCACGCTGAAATTAATACTTAATATGTAAAGTACAGATATAAGACTTACAATTACGATCTAACAATTAAAGGTAACACGTGAGATCTAAAGTTAACATCTAATAATTTTCAAACTTTTATACTAATTTCAAACTAGATGTTAACTTTATACCTTATACGTTAACCTTAGACCTCACGTGTTAACTTTCATTGTTAGATGTTAATTTTAAACGTCACTGTTAACTTTAGACCTCATGTCAATTTAAATAATTAGACGTTAACTATAAGGTTTAAATGTTAACTTTACATGTTAAGTATCAACTTCGGTGTGACTTTAGAAAGTGGTTATTTTATCCAGCGAATACGGCTTTAAGAGATGAGGCATATGACTTTAAAGAGATGAGGCCACGATTATGAAAGAATGAGAAAATGAAAATGGAAGAAGAAAGAGAAGGGTGAAAATAAAATGGAAAATGATAGAGGGGAAGAAAGGTAACTACAGATGGGCTAGATGAGAGAAGACGGAGGTGGATGAGAGGAGGAGGAAGGATAGGGGAAGCAAAAAAACAGAGATGATGATGGAGTAAGAATGAAGGAAAGAGAAGCAAGAAGAATAAAGTTGGATAAAGAAGTAAAGAGGAAAGAGCGTGAGCGAGGAAAAGACGAGAGCGGATGTGGAATGGAGGAGAAGGGAGAAGGGTGATGGTAGGGGAGAAGGGAGGAAGAGAGGAGGTGGAGTGGAGAAAGAGAGAGAATAAAAAAGGAGGAAGGAGGAGTGGAGGAAGAAGATAAGCAGTATTTTAGGGATGTGAGAAAAATATAGGTTGGGAAGGGGCCTTTTCACATGAGAACTTGAGTCAAGAGGCCAAAACACAATGCCAAAAAGTCAATCGAGTTAGTCACATGAGGATTCTTAGTTTGGGGTCTAGACGCAATTTTTCCTTCAAATTATGACACTTGGAGTACATGTCGACGAGGGAGGAGGCGACGAAGAGGTCGGGGGTGAGTCCGAGGCAGAGGGCGATGAGGTGGAGCTGGCGGCCGGAGGGGAGGGAGGGAAGGGCGGCGGCTGACTTGAGGGCGGGAGGGAGGGTGGAGCGGTCGGGGACAAGGGAATTGCGGCGGAGGGAGCAGAAGGCGAGGAGAGCCTCCTGAGGGTTGCCGGAGCGGACAAGGTCGGCGATGGCGGAGTTCCATGAGGAGATTGAGGCTTTGTCGACCACACGGGAGAAGTGGGCGGCGAGAGCCGTCGGTAGAGGCTTTATTCCATTATTCTTAGTTGGATTTCTGTGTCTAGATCATAATGTTAGTTAATTTTTGTATATAATCTGCGTTTGTAATATACAAATTTGAATCCTGTACACTATCACCACTGTTTTTAAACTGTTTTTACTTACTTTTTATTGATTATCTAATTAATGTTAGTGGACGACCGTGATTCATTTAAATTATGACACTAGTCATACTTCTCATAATTTCATTTGCTTATACTTTGTACGCTTCTAAATTACAATTTATCCCATTAGTAATGATTTTCCCGGGACTTTTTATAAATGGAAAGAATTCAAAGCCATGTGAATATAAAGACTGTGGACGTACAAATTTTCCCAAAGACCAATATTCAAGTAGAGGTACGTAGTTCTAGCGTACATATCTAACTCATTTATTATTGAAACAATTCATCATGACAAATAGTTACATATTAAATTATTTATAAAATCATAATATCACTACAATTAATATACTGCGACAGTGTTGAACGGTAAACAGCGACTCATTTACCTATATCAATCACCCTCTCATATCTGAAATGTGCGACTCATTAAACAGACTCAACACTACACATCACCCATTAATTCAGCCAAGCCGCACGCAGCATACTCGGACGCACTTGCAACTAAAACCAACTCCTCCTCCCTCCTCAACGTCGGCCTAATCGCCTCCCTCATATCCAGCTCCTCCCCATCCACAACTTTCCAATCAAAACAGTGAACCAAGCGAGCCAACGCAATCTCCGCCGTCGCCGACCCGAACCCGATTGCAGGACACATCCTTCTCCCCGCGCCAAACGGCAAGAACTCAAAACTCCCCCCACCAAAATCAACTGAACTCTCCTCAAACCTCTCTGGCCGAAAACTCTCCGCGTCGTCCCCCCAGATTCCTTTGTCCCTCCCCATCGCCCACACGTTGACAGCGACCCTGGTTCCCTCGGGAATGTGGAAGCCGCTGATGTCGCAGGGCTCGCGACAGAGTCGGGGGAGGAGGAGGGGGACTGGAGGGTGGAGCCTCAGGGTCTCCTTGATTACTAGTTTTAGGTAGTGGAGGTTGAGGAGGTCTTTTTCTTGTATTTTGTATTTGTTGTTTAGGACTTGATGGAGCTCTTGTTTGCATTTTTGCATGGTGTGGGGATTCTTGCATAGCTCTGACATTGCCCATTCCAGGAGGGATGACATTGTGTCTGTTCCCGCAAAGAACATGTCCTGCACATGAATTGAGTGAGTTTCGTGAGCTTGGGTATATATTGTTTTGTTGTTGATCAATTTACATTGTTGAAATATAGAAACATATTTTCACTGACAACTGCATAATTTTAGCCACTCGTGTGAAAATGGCAAGTAACACTCCAGGGCTTTCCTAATATAATATAATAAAATCTTATAGTTAAAGAGAATTTTCTAATAATTTCAAAATTTTAGGGGGTTTTTGATAATTAGAAAGTTATGAGGGTTTACGTGATAGTCATCAAAAGATAAGGGGGTGTTCTAATACTTAGCTTTATGGGTTCTAATTAAGGTGGTGATGGGATTTTCAGATTGTATCAACCAAGCATACAGTTTAAACACCTTTCAAAGAAAAAGGACTGTGATTGCACAAAAATTCAGATTTTTAGTGAAAAATTAAGATGCATAATTACATGTCTTTAAATATAATAATAATATAAAATATTATGCTCAACCTGCATTTTTAACTTAACATGGGATATATTTACAAGGCTACAATATCAATATGACTTTTTAAAGCAAGCAATAGTATTTACTTAATATTGTCAACGTCTTTTATTAGTGCCATTTATCATCTAAGTTGTTTTTTCCATCCCAATGAAATCGACCGCTAAGTAGGCTCCATGAAAATATGACAAAGTTTTGCAGTACTATACAATTAAATGTCAAATATCTACCAAACCCTCTTTGGCTGTCTAACATTAGAAGGAAGATATATGTATATGCTATATTTAATTTCTATAGAAAATTATATTGAAACTTGAATAATACATAAAATTGAGAGGTAAGTTCTCCAATTAATAATTAATTAATGCTAACTATAGATATGGATAAGTTATAATGGATGGGATCCAGGTCCTCTCTAAGTAGGTGGTAATTAGAGAGAGTCTAATTACCATAATTCTTATCGTCCACTTCCATTTCAGTGTATAATATTTAGCCACCTAAGATGACCAAAATCACAATAGTAATTTTCAGAGTAGCAATCATGACAATAATAATACAAAAAATCTTATATGATTAAATATTATATGTTAAATGAATGGTAAAGATGGGGATGATTGCATCCTCTTTGCATTAAAATGCGTTTGGTTCTTTGTTCAATATATTATGATTTTAAATTATTTGTTCCATCTTCATACTATTATCTGATGGCATAATTCTAAGCAATATTTTTCCTTCTCTCTCTCTCTCTCTCTCTCTCTCTCTCTCTCTCTCTCATCATTTATATTTGTAAGCTTTAGCAAAGTTGAAAAGCCAATTAACTAATATTGTCTAAAGCATTAATATATCATTTTAAACCTAATTAAATATTCTACTTGCCACGCTAAGCTAGAAAAGTGGGAGATATAAATCTGCAAAGATTTCGTACTTAATATCAATAAATAATTAATTCTCTTTTAAGAAATAGGATAAGATAATTTACTCACAATAATTGTAGCTTTTATGTTATCCATGGTGATAGGCACTTCAAGCTCCCCACTCTCACTAACCCTAAGCAAAACATCTACCAAATCCTCATCCTTACTCTCTCCTCCTCCCTCTAACTCCATCATCATTTTCTTCTCTTGATGCTCTCTTATCACTCTATCCAACAACCCATCCATTTGCCCACGAACATTCTCTATCAATCTGACAGTTGGAACACTAATCAAATCCACAACCTTAGAAGTAGGAAATATGTCGACCATCCTAAAACTCGAAGCGAACACAATCAACTCCTCCGCAGTCCTCAGGAACATCTCCGCGTCTTCACGAGCCATACTAAACACAGCTCTACAAATAACCCTATTCGCCATCGCCGCCACCATCTTAGTCACGTTCACCGGCGAGCTTTTCCTCGTCGAAATATCTTTGACTAAATTTGCACTCTCTTGTTCCATGAGCGAGAAGAAAGATCGAACGCGGTTGCTTGATAAAAGATGGAGGACGCAGATCTTTCGAAGCTGGCGCCAGTAGGGGCCGTAAGGGGCGAAAGTGAGGTTCGTGGTTTTATAACCCGCGATTTTTGTGGTTAGTAGTTCGGGGCGAGAGGCGAAGTTGATGTCGTTGGTTTTGGTGACGGATTTGGCGAGGTCGGGGGAGGAGACGACGATGAAGTCGACCTGGCCGAGCTTGAGGTGCATGATGGGGCCGTGTTTTGAGGCGAGATCGCGGAGAGTTCGGTGAGGGGGTTTGTAGGCGAGGAGGTGGGCGTTTCCTATTATGGGGAGGTTCCATGGGCCTGGGGGGAGTCTTTTCTTCTTGTTGTTGTTGTGGTTGTTGAGGATGTATAGGACGAGGATTGAGAGGAAGGTGAAGAGAAGAGGGAAGGATGGGATGTGGAGTTCCATGGTTTTTGTGAAATGGTGGTTGTTGTCTCTATCTTTAAAGGAGTTGGGGAGGGGAAGGCTGTTGTATTTTTCTTTCGGAAGTGGAGGTGACAATCCATGATAAGGAAGTCCACTTTACATGCTTGGGGTGAAGTTCCTAGCATGAAGTTGATATCACAACTCGAGTTTGTTCCAATTGAATGGGTGTCTTGACAACCAATCTTGATCTAGTTCTATCCTAAACAAATTCTAGTTTGGACCAAGTGAGAGAAATGATCCCAATTAGAACTGGTTTAGTGATTAAAATTTTACCTGCAAAAACCAGGTCAATTCTAGTAGATTTTTTTTGCAAAAAAACACACAAAAATGGATTAGATTTAATCTTAACCAAATTAAAAGGGTTACCAAACACGCTCTTAATTTTTAATCACACATCAATCGTAATGAGCACCTGAACAAATTGTCAGTGTGTTGATGTCGGAGATCACACAGTCAATAATCACGGTTAGATTAGTGTTCGAATGAGTGGGGTCCGTTTTATCTTCTAATGCCTGGTGGTTTAGTTGAAGAAGAATCTTTCCCGCGCCAGAAAAAGACCTGTGAAAGGGTGTAGTTAGGATCTCTGGTGATCTCTCCGACGATCAAATTAATATGGGACTTTTATAAGGACAGAAGATGAAGATATTCTTGGAGAGAAATTCTCTAGGTTTGATTACTTACCCCCTTGTTTTGGTATACAGTTCTCTATTTATATGGAGGGTTGGAGGACATTTACGTCCCTTTGACTGATAATAGGCTGAAGGATGAGTCAGCCCTACTTCCACGCGTCGACTAACGATTGGACAGATGTATGTAAAGGCGGCATCGCCAGATAGCCTTAACAGGTGTCGGTTGTAAATTGGCTTAGGAGTTAGTGCTGTTTCGTTGTCTTTAATATGATGGGATTGGTGACGGCTGCAACCGGGATGGTTCGAGGTGTCTTAATTATCGTGAGAGATGGGGGAATTAAGGCACTGATTCTACATTTAATGTGACATCGACGTATTGCTGGGACCAAACTCAATGCAACCATCATTTGGGATGAGGGCTCAAGTAAACCGAGTGAGGAATGATGTCGGGCATCCAAGGGATCGATTGACACCGTCATTTGCGTCGTCCATGAAGAAAGTCGATCAAAAGATCGACTGGTATCAGCAGTCGAGTCGCTTAATGGAGGCAGCCGACTGAAGGGTCGACATATACTGCCTTTCCAGTCGTCCATGAGACTGTTAATCAGAATGGCTTAGGCAAAGGAAATGAGCCGTCTTCCAGATTTGGTAGAGTGAGTCCGGGCGATTCTTTTATTAAGGGATAAAAACGCCCATTTATCCGATGTAAGGATTCCTTCTCTCATAATCAAGGATCTCTTAGTGAAAATTGTTCAGGACCATAACAGTCAGTGTAACATCTGTGGAATGTTCTCTGCACGGAAATGGAATCAACCCCCCCCCCCCCCCACCCCACCCTCCAAGTGTTCGAGAGAGAAATTGGTAGTTAATTTGACTAGATCGGCTGTGTAATTGAACTTTATCTTCTGCCATATCCATGATGCATGTTTTAAATTTATAGAGAGTGTGGTAAAAGTTTGATGTTATGGTATCGCTCTCTTTTGGAGTTTAAAATTAGACACTAGCTTAGCTCATTAATCCCTAACAATTAACAAATCGAGTTAGCTTATTTGGATTTATTTAAAAAAATAATGTTTCCCTCGCCAAACAAAAGAAACAATTTCATGAGAGACGAATAAGAGTTTGCATATTTAATGAGAGACGAATAAGAGTTGGGGAATTTTGGTCTTGTTAAAAGCGACTGGTTTCGGTTTCTTTGGTACCGACGGTGGAATCTTAAGACGGCAGTATGCATGACTTTTAAGAATTTGCACCATAGATTGCCAAGCTGCCATGTTTCTATGCTATAGAAAACAAACTTTCACTGTCTCCTAGTTCCTAGAATTGAGTTTCTTTGAAATTTTGCAAAATAATTAATCAAAAACGATAAGATCAGATGCAATAATTTATGAGAGAGATAATTTAGATTTTCATTTGATCACCAAGAGAATAAAAGCCGGCTATGATTTATCACACCTCATCGTTCAAATGCCTAATTAATCCTTCAACAAAGCGAAAGAAGTTATGGCGCCAATTGTCATGCGCGAGAAGTCGACATTTTTTTATGTGTATTAGGCGGAAAGTTTTTCATTAAAGTTATTATCACTAAAGCTGTCATGTTTGGCAAGTGTAAAGTAAATAGAAATTGAAAGAAATAGAAGGTACTTTCTCAAAAATTTACTTTCTTATTACTTTTTATTTTGTAAAAATATATTTGGGTGGTAGGAAGTAAAAATAGAGGAAGCTGGGATGGTAAATGATGTGATGCTTACTTTGTACTTGTTTTATTTGACTATCATGAAAAGTAACAGTAGAAAGTGGATAGTTAAAATGAAAATGATACGTGAAAAATCTAAAAAATATACTTTCTCTCTTTCACTTTCTGTAGTATGGCATTCGGAAAGTAAATGAAAGGTAGACCACATATTAGAAGGTAGCTTCACTTTCTATATTTTTCCCGTTTGGCACTTGAAAAGTGAATAGAAAGCAAATGACAAGCAAATAGTGCCACATCAGATTTTTAGCCCTTTTAACTTTCTCAAGAAAATGGAGAAAGTGGATGGAAAGTGAAGGGAGAGGAGAGAGAAATTAATTTTAGTTATTTTTCTACCCTAATTTCAGAATTAGTTATTTTTACTTTTTAAGTTTTTAATCTGGTCAACATGTTGAAAATTAATCTCGGCCCAACTCACAATTATGCCAATTTAGATATGACATTTTACAAGGCTTAAAATCTATTTTGATAAAATATTTAAAAATCATTGAAGTCCGTTAATGAAAAAGTTGAGTTTGAAACCAAGCAACACAAGTTGATAAATGATTAAAAGCTATGTTCTACTTAAAGATCATTGAAGTTAACGTTGTTAAGGATGGAAGGTTAAAGTTTTTGGTATGAAATTTTTTGCTCAGAAAGTATTGCTAAGTTGTTGATTATTTTCATTATTATAGAATATACTAGCAATCATATACATTTATTATTACATCATAGGAGGCCATTAATCCATCTGAAAACTAATAATTTTCAATGAAAACGAATGTCATGTTAGTTGCCACATCAACTGCAGATCATGTGTCACCTCAACTTTTTCACATCTCTACTTTCTATCATTCAAAAAAAAAAAAAAAAAAAATTGCACAAAGAAAGTATACAAGAAGTACTTATTTTTGAAAGTACTTTCTCTTCACTTTCTAATATACAGGAAGTACTTACTTTTGAAAGTGATTTCTCTTCACTTTCTACTTTCCATTTACTTTCCGATTGTCAAATATGGCTAATTTCTGGAGTAAATGAAAGAGGCTAAAACGATGATGTGACATTTTCACTTTTCAATCACTTTCCAAATGCCAAACGGAAAAAAAATAAGAAAGTAGAGCCACTTTCTAATTTGAGTTTGCTTTTCATTTACATCCCGGTTGCCAAACACGCCGAGAATTTTTTTTAAGCAATGGGGGATTAACTTGGTAGGGTACTCCTAAGAGAGAAAATTTTCATTAAAGGAGGACCTAACCATTTCAAGAAAACTGATAATATCTCAAATTAACACACAGGATGCTAATAGAAAATTAAATCAACCACTAACAAGATTCATGGCATAATTATAAACTAACAGTAAATAGATAAGAAAACTTACTTGTAGAATCCATAAGTAATAATAA
>JBAKGM010000200.1:16765544-16809890 GCA_037177215.1 Asparagus racemosus
AAACGCACACCCCCCCCCCCCCCCAACCCCCCACTTGTTTTTGAGAAAATTCAGAAAATCATCCCTATCTACCATTCTGTCAATATGGAACCACCCATGCACTTTTCCAACCAATTTTCCATCCAAAAAGTTATAGTTTAACAGTTATCCCTACGTAGGTTTAATTTTGTTGAACTTTGGGTATTAAAGTTAAATATCCCAAAGTATTTTCCATTTTAATTTTGATACGACAAAATTTTTCTTTGCCCAAAAATACCCCAGTCTACTTCATTTTCCACTTTGATATCATGAATTTCTTTTTTTGCCCAAAAAATGCCTCAAAGCTCAACAATTTATCCCAAAGTTCAACAAAATTTAAGCTTGACACCCTAAATTTCAACAAATTTTAATTTTGATATACAAAGTTTGAAAAAAAAAATTTAACATTGATATTCAAAGTTCAACAAAATTTAACTTTGATTCCCAAAGTTTAACAAATTATTAAACCTATATAGTGCTAAAGCTGTCAAAGTATAATTTTTTGGATGGAAAAGGGCATGAGTGGTTCTATGTTAATTGAATGGTAGATAGTGATGGTTTTTTGAAATGTAAGTAATTAAGGGTAGTAATGTAAGTGGGGCCTAATTTAGGGGTGGTTCCCTAAAAAAAAAAGGAACTTGCATAATTTAAGGTGCTTGCTATCTTTTGGATTGTTGAACCATAATTTCTATAATTCCAGATTTTTCTTTTCTATCAATAACTTTCATGACTTAATCTTATAATAATTCCATTTGTTAGGTGGAAGATTTGAAGAGCATACTTCATCAGCTCATGCTGTGCCAATTGGAAGGCCAACAATATCAGCTCATTCAACGCCTATGGTTTCCCCAAGTACAGCACCAAGGACCTTTACCGTTCCTGTAAAAGGCGCTCCTAATAGTAGGCATAGTAGGCATAGGGAGAAGAGGTAAATGATTGTTTTGGCCCATAGACAAATTAGTTAAGTTAAATGTAGCAACTAACCAAAATTTTCAACTAATTCTCTATTCATTAAGTAGAAATAACGAAGCTAATGACAGACCACTTGAACCTGTAAGGGAAAAGCACCAGCTACCTCCTCAACAGTTTTTCATTTTCACTTCTAATAGTGCTGGGTTATTATCTGCACACTGTAATCTTTACACGAAACATGTCTCATCATGGAGATCATACAAAATATGTGTAGTCTTACCATGGAGTTCTTACGAAACATGTATCACCATGGAGATCATACAAAACATGTGTAGATTAAGAGGGCTTGCGTGCGCGCGGGTGTGTGTGTGCATGCGCGGTTGTGTCCGCATGCGTGCGTGCGCGTGCGGATGGGCATGCATACATATTAGCTTTCTAGATGGATAACGGGAGAGGAGAGGGAAGAGAGCAGAGGGGAGGGTGTAAATGTAAGAACTTGTATCTTCTCAATAGCAGTTCATACAAATAGACCTTTTATTATATCTCTTTATTGCTAGTGGCCTGAATTAAAGCCGTCCGACTCAGTTCCTTCTACTATGTGATAAAGTTGGATAGTAACTTTTTTTCTCGGTTTCTGTAGTCTGCTACATGTTATGCATACCGGTAATATAGGGTCAGTTAACCAATATTCAGAATAACAGACTGATCTTTTTAGCTAGAGTTGTGCAGTTGTTGCTATCTATTTCTGTTAACGATTCACTTTTTTAAACAGATTATCAGCAGATTTTGGGCATCTCAACTTAAGAGATACAGGAAACCATCGTGAGACTTCTGAACTTCAAGATGAGGTGTGTACCCTCATTTATGTTTTCAATTGATGACAGTAATTGGCATTCTCTTGGGAAAGAAAGAAAAGACTGCCCTGGCAAGCCTACTTTAAATATTTATAGGTAGCCTATTTAGTTTCTGTTTTCACCTTCATTAACCTGCATGTCTGGGGTGTATGTTTGGTTATATGCATTATTGTGCCAAAACCTAACAGGGTTAATTTGTTTAGGTAAAACTGTAAAAGTATTATTAGCTATGATCAGTAAGATAAGTTTGTAATAGAAGATAAAGAGATTATGAGTTGTGCGCACAAATTGTAAATGAAGTCTCTGGAGATTTGTGAGGGCTAATGGCGGTTCTCCTGCAGATTGATATGCTACAAGAAGAGAACGATAATATTCTTGAAAAGGTGTGTTACACTTCCGAAGATCAGTTCAGAAGCATTTTCATAAGGATAATAATTCTGTTGAAATTATTTTATCCAGTTAAAGCTTGCTGAAGATAGATGTGAAGAAGCAGAAGCCAGGGCTAGGGAGCTTGAGAATCAGGTTACTTTTTGTTCCAATATTTAGTTACATATGGTATTTTGAACAATCTGATCAATTTCTATATATAGCCACTTCTCTACTAAGCAAGCAGTTCCTTTTATTATGTTTTTAATCAGTTGAAAGTTTTTCAAAGATGTTGTTGGGATGTTACAGTTCATTGCTGAATTCAGTAATCTGGGTGGATATGGATTTGAGGTCCAATTGGATTATGCAATTCGAATAGTGGTTTTTCCAATTTAATGTTCTTTAAAATCAATAATGGGCTGTTTACTCCGAATGTAAGGATATTACGTGCAAGTAATCCATTTAACTCTCAATGTCAATGTTTCGAAGAAGAATTACATATAATAATTTCCTAAATCATACTCTAATCTCATTCCAGTTAGGATGTTTAAAAAGTAAAGTGGAGATTATCATTTAAAAACCAATATGAATATCATAAAATCATACTTCCTATTTAGAAGTTGACAAGCATTTTTTCTCTCTATAATATCTGTTTGATAACACTTAAAGTTTCATTGCATTTGAAAAGATTTATTACTGAATCTCAGATTCATCTAGAAACTAAATAATCTTTATGAATTTTACATTATAATCTTTTTGTCTGTGTGACTAGCTACATGGATTGATAAATAGAGTTGTTCATGTTGACCTTTGCGTGAGTGCATCGTGACCAAATTGATGCACCAAGTAAACTTTATGCAGTAACTTGACTTCTGATGCATTATTTACTGGTTTCAATTTATTTTCCCCTCCTATATCTTTCTGATTCTAGAATATTTTTCATTTTAGCAGGTGTATTATTATGGTGTATGAGTTGATCTAGAATGTGATCTGATCTGGCTCCATGATAGTTAATGATTGATTCTGTCTTGTCAATGGACATTCTTTCCCATTATTCAGCATGTCTTTTAGAGTAAACTGATTCCATGCATATCTCTAACGCATGGCATGTTAAGTGGTGTAACTCAATCTGCAACATCAATCTCATGCATGCACAACGTATAATAGCAGCTGATATCATATCAGTATAATTAGTATGTTGTATTGTTGGTGTGGCTGGAAAATGTACACGAACACAAAATGAGCTTACTTCGTGTTAAAGTGAGCCCCCATTTGGTAGTTAAGAAATTTGGTTCTCATGTGGTGCATTGTCTCGGTCAAATAATTTGTATAGGATGTTAGTATGTTGAATGCTAGCAATATCATTCCTGGCTTTCTCAACTTCAGGTCTCGTGGGCGATTACTTCTTTATGTCTCATTTGTCATTGAAAAACACCCTTGTGCATTATTGCTTTTGAAAAGAAAAATGTAATTGCATGCAAAATTAACCAATGGGGTTACTTTTTACTGAATAAAGAATATGTTTAATCACACTGAGAGAGAGAGAGGGAGGGAGAGGATTTGGTCATATGCTACAAAGACCATTAAATGTATCAATTAGAAGAAAAGACAGGAGAAAGATTATCAGGAATGGAGAAAAGACCAGAGGTAGGCCTAAAAGAAGTTAGTTAGAAATTGTTAAGAATGATATGATAATAATCAGCTTAGCAGTGGAGAAAGTAATCAGCTTAGCGGTGGAGAAAGCGTCAAAAGAACTGAGTGGAAGAATAAGATTCATGCAGCTGACACCAAAAGTTTGGGATAGAGGAAGAATAAGATTCATGCAGCTGACACCAAAAGTTTGGGATAGAGGCTTTGTTGTGGTTCTTGTTGTAATTGAGGCAATATCACAAGGGTTAAGAGCAAGAACTAACATATATTTAGAAATAATATAAGGCATGAAGAGAGACATTCTTACTGTACAGAAAATTATAATCCTGAAAACTTTTTAAATATCAAGGCTAACTATTTGGAATACTTCTGATAATTGTGTTCGTTGCATGAAAAATCACCCAGTAAACATATCGCAGGTTGCTGCTCTTGGAGAAGGTGTATCTTTGGAAGCCCGGCTTTTGAGCAGGTCATTGTTGTAACATTTACTTGTCAATCCTAATTAGTACATACTTCCATCGTGATATTTCAGATGACCTTTGCAGGAAGGAGGCAACACTCCGTCAAAGAGAGGTAATTGTGCAGTATGAGTTTGTCTGGACTATGAAGATTAGTAAATGGAACTAAGTCTATGTTCAATACAGCTAAGTCCTTAACATTTTTAGCTCTGCTATTACGTTTGAATTCAACAATACAAGATAAATACATATCTCTACTGGTACTCATGGAATACTTATTACATACATGTGAATCTATTCAAGTAACTGATATTGCAACTTTATTTTGGTTTCTCACCCTCATTTGTTACTATATAGATACAATTCTCTTTACTTTTTCCCTTCCACTAATAAAGACTATATGAGTGATGAGAGCCACAAAATTATCCGGGTGAATACTTTTGTAATGGCTGCCATCCCCTTGATGTAGGCTTGCTTAAGTTTTGTCTATTTCTTTAAGGTGGAAATCAACTTTCTGGATTGCGTGAAATTGGCCATTCATGTTTTTTTCCCCTCACATTGGCTATATATCTTAAATTGAATAAAAGGCTAAAGGCTATTTTAATGTAAGGTTGCACACAAAATCATCCCAAAGCAAGAACAGATGTTTCTATGTGCAATTTATTATGATAATGATCCACCTCGAGTTGGGGAAATGTGGTGCACTTTTTTTTACCACTGACATGAAAGGCCACCTGTTAGCTTTTGTTTTAGATTCAGCTTCACTGTTACAGTATATGCTTCAGTTGTTCATTGAATCAGTCTAAGCAATTTCTCGTGCAACATTGTTTCATGTACTTATTTGGTTATTAGTGATTACATGAACCTATTTGACCGTGTAGAGCATCATTCTTTTTACAAAGTACTACTCCAATATTTGATAGACTTGCTTCAATGATTTCTAGGACAGAAGCATTTCATTGGACCTAAATGAACATGTTACAACGTGCCTTTGACTTCACTATGTTCATGGAGATAGGTTCTAAAGCTAAATGTTTTAGCACATAAGTCTTGCCTTGCTTGTGCACATGTCTTGGAAGAAATTGCAGGTTTACCTTGAGCTGTGCATCACTCGGAACAGCAAAAGGATCTGCCAGCAGCTAAATCTGGCAGTCTTTGCACCCCTTTATGCTCTCTGCACTAGTTAAGTATTTCTTGAGGATCAGACCTGAAACTTTTCAAACACTGGAGCTCCATTTGAATTGTGGTGCATTTGTAGATTCTCCCTGACCATTGTAGATGGTGATAAGGATAACTTGAGGCCTGTTACGTGATTAAAACCATAGTCTTGAGAATGTAGGGCAGTATGAGGTGTATGTATTGGGACTAGAACAAAAGTTGGCCACGGATTCATCCCTGAACAAGAAGTCTTTGTAGTCACTAGCCCACCACTTCTGTTTTGTGTGTTGGTGTTGGTTTGCTACGTGTAGAAAGGACTTTCCCCTTCATGTTTTTTGAGGCTGCAGGTCTTGGCAAGGTTGATTTGCCATGTGTGGCTTGCCCAATTTGTGCATGGGAAAAGTTGTCTTTGACCAGAAGTAGTAGCATTACTTCTGAACCTCGTCATCTTAAGGAACAAATCATGGTCTAGGTGATCTATCTGAAGGCTTTTAGTTGTATATTATTTCTTCCAATTATTTCTGTGTATTTAAGATCTATATTGAAGTAAGTAAAATATGTTTTCTTTTGGGTATTGAGTCTTTGTCCCATGATAGCAGTTGTGATTTCTGTGGCACTTAGGTTCATCATTTGGTCATTGTCATCACCCACGCTTTTTCTTTCATGGACCACAGTTTTCAAGTTTGAAAAAAAAACTGCAGATAGGTAGTTTACTAAGATTCTGCGACTTGTTGCGATTTGCGAACTTGATGTCAGCGTTCTAGAAGCTTGTAACGTACTCCTAATGCAAGGTACTAATGAGGATAGATAGCTCGCCCTAAAAATGGCACAGGCTTGGAAGGAGTTGAGACATTGTTTAGATATCAGATTTATTTGCAGAATCTTTATTCACCTCTATGGCACACTATAAACTAAGAAGTAAGGGAAATCACATTCCCTAAATAAGTCTCTGAGAAATTGGTTGAGCAAGAGTGTTTGAATGAGTTAAATGTGCATTTACTAGAACCAAGCAGTAGCATTTTAGTACCTGCTATCACTTTATGCCGGTTCCATAGACGTATATAATTAATTAGGAGACTTATTTATGTTTAAATGCTCTTGACAACCAATGTTTATACAGACTAATAGAAATGAGATATGTAATGATTTAGGCTGCTGTTAAGGCTGCTGAACAAGCTAGAGGTGGAATGGATGAGGAAATCGAGGGTCTTCGACTACAAGTGGAAGTACTAATCAATTTACTTGATCATTTATGTTAATTTCTATGTTACAGAATTGCATTCTAGTCACTCTTGCTTGTTAATGTAATGAATATCCGTTGGGTTTTGTATGTCAAATAGTCTGCCAAGGATGAGGTTGTGACAGCCATCGGACAACTTGGAGAAGCTGAATCTGAGGTGAAAGCTCTTCGCTCCTTGACGCAAAGATTAATCTTGACTCAAGAAGAGATGGTAGCAGTTTCATCACTAGTTAGTATTCTGGAGATAATTTATAAGTCTGATCCTCTAGTTAGAAAAGATAAGATTCCATGTGCATGCCAATTTTGTAGGAGGAGGTTGTTCTTAAGGGGTGCTGGCTAGCTCGCTACTGGGGTTTAGCGGTTCAGCATGGTAAGCATCTGTAGTTTAAATTCATTTCCAGTGATATAATTATTAAAGTGCCTTTTGAGTGCATTGCCTATCTTAAATTCTTAGAACTGTTTTACCCATGATCCATGTTTATTGCTAAGTGGAGGATTGTAAAATTAAGATCTAAATCCCATATCAGACTGAAGAAGAGACAATTATTATGATAACTACTCATCTTCTATCCAAAATAGTTTATTGGGTTTGTTAAGGAATGGTTTTTTTCATGCATTATCTTTGTCGTCCATTTATGAATTTACTTTTGAGTTATGCCCACGTTTTTTCAGGTTTCTATACCTGTAGTCCATCAACTTGTTGGAATAAGACTATCCATGCAAGTATATGTAAACTATAGCTAAGTTGTCGACAGTTTTCTGAGCTTGGGACAGGCCAGGAAAAAAAAAGCCACTAAACTGTCACGTAAAAGGAACTCACCTGATGTGAAGGATTTCATTAAAAGAAAGTATTCAAATGATGAAAGATATTTGGAGTGATCTTGAATGCATATAAGTGCAAAAGAATCTACAGTAAAGTTTTGCATTTCTGGGGAGACAATTCTGGAGTCTCAACTTATAAGATGCAGTCCTAGCAAGCTGGTGTACATTATTCAAAACACATAAAACCAAAAAAATAAATACTATTACGTTTTCTTACACATGCATCAAGTGGTCCTAAAATGAATAGCAGAAGTAGCAAGTGACTCAGATTCATGGTTAGGGACATCTAATTGAGAATTTGAACCTTAAACCATGTCAAATACTTTAAAACCTCTACATGATAGTTTTTGTTTGGTTGAGACATATTTTAGACTGTTACTCTAAACAATTTTTCATTTTCGACTTTCCTTTTTGTGGGTATTGGATGCATGGACAAGTATGTTAGGGATCTAGCTTTTCAATCGATATTGCTATGATACAGATTGTAAGGGTTTTACTTTAGCTCCTAAACAATAACTTCAGGGTTTTGCGGATAACCTTAACGTTATGGCAAAATAAAAAAGGCAAACGAGCAATCAAACCCAAAAGAAGAAGATTTATGTGGTTTGGCAATGTGCCTATGTCCATTGGAGAAAGGGAGAGTACTTTTATTAACTTGAAGAAGATATAATTATTTTTCTCTCGTTGATCCCTTAGAAGATTAATCCCTTTGGTTTCTTGTAAATCCTCACAAGAATAATATCTTTTCTTTTCTAAATCCTCACAAGAGTAATCACATTTTCTTTGTTTTCTTCATCCTCTTGCTCTTAACGGCTTGACCTTTCGGTCTCTTTCTCTGACCACTCTCAACTCTCTTCAAACCCCAGATCTGAGGAAATACACATTTATATAGGGTAGAATTCGCGAGCCCAATAAAGATCAAGAATCCCGGTCAAAAACGAATTTTGACTATGCAGAAAAACAACCTGAATGATTGACTGACAGTCAAACCGTTTCACCTCCTTGGGCGGCGGACCGACCACTCTGCTGTCAGAGTGGCCGGTTCGACTACAGCCGATGTTAACATTCACTGCTGTTGCTTGTTGTCCGTTCATTGTTGCTGCTTGTTGTATACCGCTACTCAACTTGGGCCAAATGCAACAAAGTATACTCTCGTTTACGTTTTGATATTTAGGCACTGTAAATGATATTCCAAATGCAAGGGCATTACCTATTTCTGAATAAGAATGTGTCTCTCTCTACTATGCATTATGTGTTTGTGGTCATTCTGAGGATATTGCAATTCTGAATAAGTTGGATTAGGTTTTGTTCAAAAAGTTTGAAGTTGTTGGTGAATCTTTTTTCGAAACTCTATTTCATAGTTGGCGTGGTGGATATTGTTGTTGAAAGTTTGGCTTGTTAGATATTAAATATTGTATATATGTTGCTAATGTAAGAGAAAACTCCGTAGAACCTAAGAGAAAACTCCACAGAACCATTAGGTTTTATTACCAGCAAAGACAAGTATTGAAATCTAGTTTTTGGGAATCCATACATTGTAATTTGTTATTTGTGATTTGAACATTATTTGATTTCTGACATATACTAAAACAATTGCTTTGAGTAGATTAGGATATTAAGATTGGGTGATTCAAAAATGTGATAGACTAGTGTTTGCAAGTCTTTGATAAAGATACTATTTTGAATTATTTCCTTGCTTTATTGTCATTCAGATCATTTCTTAAGATTCAAAAGGTATCCTACACCATATATTTGTTGAAACACTGGTCGTATCCGGTTCTCATGAAAATCCAATTGTTATTTTGTAATTATGACTGAATAGCACGCAGATTTTAATATTATCAGAAGTATTACTTTCAAATATTGACTCATTGTCGTTCAAACTAACAAAGTGGATAATAGTATTGATCCTTTTGGGTAGTTCCTTTTTTTGTAAATAAGAAGTAGATCTTATTACTAATAGAAAAGTGTAAGCACAAACTTCTCCTGTACAAAATGCTAACTGCACACATTCTCATGTTATCAACATGGCTTAGAACCAGTAAGGATAAGCATGAATGACAAATATACTCAAGCTTAGAGCATCTTTTGTTATTGAATTGCCACCACCTACCTATTTCTCTCAAATTCACTGTAAAGTGTTACGGGTCTTCTCCACAACATCAAAGCCCCAAAGTTATGGCGAGGGTTGAGTGCTATAATTTTATACTCTACCATGTCCCCACAGGCTAAACTATAGAAGTCGGGAACGTGGAACACCATAGCAAATAGCCACCCGGGTTCAATCATCCCGGATTCCCGGTGGAACATGACCTGGTTCACCAATTCTAGCGACCTGATTTAGAATTCAACCCAGTTAAAATTTAGAAGAAAATAACTCTTTTTCAAAAGAATAAACAACAAATAATGTGAGAACTTAAGGAAATAAAATATGCAATACCTTAATTGCAACATGATTCTCAAGGTTCTTTTACCATTACTGTAATCAACTAGCATATTTCTAGAACTTAACTCTTGCAAAACCTTTGATTCCTACATTTAAGAACAGAACCTAAAACGTACCAAGTTCCATGGCGTACCGTATAAGCCTACCCCTTGTACCTGATTCCTAGTGTGTGGCGTACCAAGCTTTCGTACCCAACTGGAACAAACTGGATTCCATGGAACTATAGGCTAAACACCCTTTTCATTGGTCAAAACCTTAACACATGCAACATTTTTTTTCCTTCAATTCTATATAAATGAGTAGTTGGTGGGATTTGAACCCAAGTTTTTGCTGATACCATGCGTAGGTCCTTTCACTGTGCCAAAACTCTAAAGTTGTGATGAGAGTTGTAAGTTATAGTTTTATACTCTTAACATAAAGCTTAGAATAATCATAAATGTTGATTTAGGAAAGTAATTTCCTGTTAAGAAAGAAAATGCTAAAATGTATATTTGCTTTAAATTATGCACGAAATAAGTCAATATAAATATTCATGTGTTGCCTATGTTAATATGCAAATCTGGAGTTCTCTATACTTAGGCAAGGGCAATTGTTCATGTATCCTCTTATCATTGTAATTGTATACACCTTACTATTTGATGATGCATAAGATCGTCTTGGGTTTTGCTCAACAGTTCTACATCCATAGACACTACCTAGTGACATCATAGTCTATTGTATCTAAACATCATTACTCATACCCCATCAGTGCTACAAATGGTCTCATTAATCATGTAATCATCTGGTTTTGTCGCTTGTAACAACATGACGTGAAATTGTATATATGAACTTTGTGAATCTAATCTAAGAACTTTATAAAAAAACTTCGAGGTGAATAGTAATATTAATGAACATTGCCCAAGATTAATGAGACCATCTAACCTCTGAAAATGATGAAAAAAGCCGGTTTCACACACAGATGTCTAATAAAAAATACACTAGCTTCACACCTTTGAGGAATCACTCACAAACTTTTTAACTTTAATTTTATTCGTCATAAATTCTCTGAATACAAATAAAACCTGCAATCTTTTTGTATGCGTTTTAAAATCTTATCTCTACTAAAATTCAAAATACAAATAAACTTTTAATCCTATTATAACTTAAATTCCAACTAATCCTATCTTGCTAGAGTTTGAATACGAATAGAACTCTACTTTAAAATTTAAACCTAATCAATGATATCCTAACAACTTATCTATCCTATCTAGTCTTACCATCAGATGAGGACTTTTCAACCAAACTCGGATTTGATTTTCAAATCGTCCTACATCAGTTCTCTCCTTGGTGGAGAAAACTTGATCTCGAGTTTTAAAGGAGGATGGGATGATAACCTCTGTGATTTTTATGAACTTTGATTGCGCAATCTCTGAGGTCTTCAACAATATCTGCAAAACTTGAAAGCAGGTTGATGGAGGAGGATCTGATATAATAAATTTCATCTTCACATTGTATTGAACTCGAAGTGACTAAAGCTATATCAGGATTTGATTTTGCAGCGATGATTTTTTAGGCTCAGACTCAGGCTCGCGTTCGGTTTTTTTCAGGCTCTGATACCAATTGATGCGGAATGGATGTGATCAACTTTGATTATAAGTTTGAATTTGAAAACTAAAGGAAAAAAACATAAAAAAGATAAAGACAACGGGGTTAGACTGGTTTCACATGCGAGACCTAATTGAATGTGGCTTTACACCGGGCACATTAAATTCCTTCTAGATATAGCGGCTTCACACCTAGAAGGATTCACTCCTATTTTTCTAATTTCAACTTTTATTCATCTCAAATCTGCATCTACAAAAATGAAAAAGTACAAACTTTTTATAGGAATAAAACAAAATCATAATTCTAACTTATAGATAACATCAAATAACATATCTAACAAAATAATAAAATCAATAAAATAACAAATCTAACTAAATAACAGGCTCCATCCTAACCAAACATATCAACTATAGAAAAGTCATACCCTAAAAAATCTTCATCAAATATTTTGTAGCTTTTTGACCTAGATCTGCGAATTCGTTCTACATGAAATCTCCCCCTATTGGAGAAAACTCGACCTTAAGTTCAAAATTGCATATCATTGTTGAACTTTGAATTTTGGCAGTGTCTATGTTGAAGCTTCAATGGTTAATCTCTTCGGTTCTTATACCAAATGATGCGGGATGAAATGGATGAACTTTGTTGTGAATCTAATCTGAGAACTTTGTCGAAAGAAGTTCAAGGTGAATAGTAATTTTGATGAACAATATCCAAGATAGGTGGTTAGACCGGTTTCACATTCTGACGCGTAATAAAAAACATAAGGGCTTCATGCTTTTAAGGAATCACTCCACAAACTTTTCAACTCTAATTTTATTCATGATAAAACTCTGAACACAAAAAAAAAAAAAAAACCTACAAACCTTTATATAAGGTTTAAAATCCTATCTCTACTATAATTCAAAATACAAATGAACTTCTAATCCTACTACAATTTGATTTCCAACTAATTCTATCTTGCTAGAATTTAAATGCAAATAGAGCTCTACTTTAAAATTTAAACCTAATCAATAATATGCTTACAATTTATCTCATCCTAACTAGTCTTTCTATTGGATGAGGACCTTTCAACCACATTTGGATTTGATCTTTAAATCGTTCTACATCACAACATGAATGCACTCTCCATGAATGTCTCCGTTGGAGCTAGTAATATCCTTGAATTTCTGAGTGAGCCAGTGATTGTTAAATTGTCTCATTGTTCACAGCATATATGGCTAATAAGCTGTTACTGTATTTTGTGCTATACCTGTAGGTATCTGCCCAGAGATTGCTCTGTCAAAATATGAATATTGGTCCACTTTTGCTCCAGATCCTCTTGAATTTGTCATTTCTGCTGGTCAAGAAGCTGACCAAGAATCATGGAACAGAGGCAATTAATCATACTAGTCTAACTAATTTACCTTTTCCTTAGTCATTATGATAATTTGATTTCTATTTGTGATGCTCTGAAGACGTAATTGTTTACATCTTTGACCTTGATATAGGTTATAATGGTTCTAAGAGGCAAAATAGAAAGCTACTAAAAGATTGTGATAAAACTGGAGAGGGTGACATGGAAAGCATGCTATCAGTGGAGAAGGGGTTAAAAGAACTAGCATCTTTGAAGGTCACTTTTTCTGTATTTAAACGATATGTTTTTGCTTATAACCCCCACCGGAATGTGTTCTTGTTGTGCTCATTTGGCTATGGCATGCTGAATTCAATTGGCATATAGCAAGTTTTATTGTTGAATCTTTTTTTTCTGGAGTTATTAACCTTGGAGAACTTTTTATGTGGGGAGATGGTATTTTTTATCCTTTACCTTTTCTTTTATTTTATTTCTTTTCTTCTCGAGGATGGGGAATGATTGAATGCAGGTCAACAAGAAGAATAAACGCATCACTGAAGTTAGATTTTTTCTACCTGCAACAGATATATTGGGTTTATAACTGGGCTATGTCCAGTTCATAGTTTCCATATAAAATGGTTTTGACTTATTGCATGGAGTTCAGTTTAGTTGAAGATCATCATAATATTTGTCAGACCATACTTGGAGTCTATTCAATAAGGTTTCCATTCTTCATAACGCACCTCATTTTAGTACGAAATTTTAATGATGAAATTTTGGTTGCATAAAGGTGTTCTCTTAGAAAAGTGGATTGTAGATATGAGTACCTTTTCAGTGCTTATCCTCTTTTATGTTAGGTTGAGCTTGTTCCATGGCATACACCTTATTCTTGACCTTCATCTTGTCTATCATAATTTTAGGTGGAGGACGCAGTCATGTCTATGTTGTATCATCAGGGGCAGCAAAATTTTGTTCAAAAATCTACATCAGGTTCGCTCATTTGTATAAATATGGCATAAGCTTACTATAAGTTACCTATAAGTCAGACTATGTTAATGCCAGCAGGATTGTCAATGCCTTATGGATCATTTAATTATTGAACAAACTCTGAATTTTTTATTTTATTTTATTTTTTGCTGAGATTTTTGGCATAACTATTTTTATATTTCTCAGAAATTTGTCTTTTTCCTTCCCTTCTGTATATTTACCTTCATAATCTTACAATCACATACTACAACTTCCTGGTTTTTTGAGCAAATATATGGGGCCCTGTTTTACATGCACCCTGTGCGAAGCACCCTTGCGCAGGGCGCTTGCGAAGTGCAAAAAGGTGCAGGCGCATCAGATGTGGGGTGCTTTACCACCGCCCGGCATCACAGGGGCATGGGGCGCAATGAGGCGTGCGCCTTTGAGAACACCAAACAACCACTAACAAAAAAAGAAACTTTTTACGCTATGACCTAACAATGTATATCAAGGAAAATTAACACTTAAAAATAGCTCTCTAATCTTCCTTATAGGATTTCTGTATGGTGTCAAATTAGTCATTTCGAAATAGAAACTCTGATTATTGGATTGAACTGCTGTTGCGCTGTGATTAAAGGCTCAACCTCTCCTGCTGTCTAGCTATCAGGCAGATGCATTCCTGCCTTTGTGAAATGCATGATATTCCAGTAACCTGATTTTTGTGTTATGCTCCCAACTTAAATGACATGAAGTCTAAGAGCTTATTTTCTCTTTTATACATCTTAATTTCGTCATTTTACAAATTTATTAAATCATATCCTCTTTAGCAACGATGAACACAGTACATTTATTAATGTGTTTTCTCGTGTAAGCACATTATCCTAATTGATCCATTACTTCCAATTTTCTGTTTTCTTATCATTCCATATCAACAGCTGACACATAAGTTTTTTTTTTCCTCTGCCTTCCATGTTTTCAGATTGTAGATTATCTGGTGATGCAAAGTACACAGAGGCCTATGGTAACAACTATATCCTAAACCTCATAAGCTTGCATTATGTCGTGATATTATATTTGTAAATTTCCTGTTATTATATGTTGAAAAAATTCACTTTTGAGATTGATTTGTCGATGAACATTATGTGACTTATACTGCTACTTGTTTATTGATAAGCATCCCACGTGACTTATAACTGTTACTGCAGAACTCAACAAAGAGGAGTCGGAAGATGTTCTTTTTAAGCAGGTATGAGTAACAAATTAGTATGTTTCTGGTTAGGTGCATCCTTGTCTTGAAGTATAAACAATACATTTAGGCGTCTGGCTTTGTTCTATTGTGGTCACATGGTTATTCAGCTTTTTGGTTATTGATTTCTCATTAGAAAAGAAGATAATACATCTTTTCCCTAAGGATTTACAATTTGTGCATCGAAGACCACCATAAATTATCAGGTATCTGGCAATAAATACTGCCCTAGAATATCAAAAGCTGTTTGCTTCAATGAATACATTTAAGTAGTTGTAACTGCTTGCTTCTTGCGACTTAAGTTTAAATTTTATGGTTTATGGTAAGTTAACTTCCTTTGACATCTCTCTTATTTTCGCAGGCATGGCTCAGATATTTCTGGAGAAGAGCCAGAATCCATGGCGTAGAGGAGGATTTGGCTGAAGAGAGGCTGCAGGCCTGGGCCCAGTGCAGTGGCGAGCCACTGACTTCTCATGATGCAGTTGATGGTATACCTTTCTGAGCTTTAACCTAAAAACTGTCGGTCTATGTTTTTTATTTTCGTAGAAGTCTTAATAATGGTATCTTGGATGTCACTCATTAGTGTAGTATTTGAAATGTTGTTTCCGAAGTGATCCTGTGCAAAGCAGCACTAGGGGCCTTCTTTTCAAGAGAGGGGAAAGACAATGGAACCTAGTTCCCGTTTTCAGCTATAGAAACTATTTTAGCTGCACTTTTACTAACGATTATACGTAGAATGAGGTGTATCACATTATAGTTATCGGATTCTGAAAGTTCATATTACATTTCCAGGGCAGTATGCCACAAAATTTGATCAATTCTGTTAGTAACAGTCTGCAACTCTCCTGCTGACAAACATTATTTCTTTCAACCATCATCATCTTTTTTTCTGGATTTTTCAGTGGATAGAGGTCTCAAGGAGCTGAAGAAACTTGGGATCGAACAAAAACTGTGGGATGTCTCTAGAAGAGAACAAGAGCAAGCCTCCTCCAACAGCAGCTAAAACCTACTGCACATTGAAAAACCTCTTAGAGAATCTAACCACTACCAGTCACCAGGGGTTAAGAATGAACTTCACTAAAACATCAATTTTGTTGATGGAAGTACGCACCCTTTTCTTCTTGGTTTTGTATATATAATCACAGGCGACTGCTTTTCATGTGTGCATGTTGTTGCAGACATATAATTTGGTTTTTATTTATTTAAATTTCGGTCATTTGGAAGATGACTGCGTGGTGAGTACCTGATTCAGTGTCGCTAGTTACAGTGCATTAATAAATTTATGCACGTTTTATCTTGAAATCCCACGTACTTGATACCCTAAAAGTGAACATTTCAGCATGAATTGAATCCGGGATGAACACGATGCAAGATATGAGCTGGTTTTGAGGGATAATACTTTTGTGCCCCACATTGGGTTAACATCTTGTCCGTGTCTGAATGTAAGTGTAGGAAGCGCCGTCACGTCCAGGGAGAAATCTAAGTTCTCTGAATTTGTGTATAATTGTAGGCGATTGTGCTTGTACTCTTTCTACCATTTGTTTGGTGCTAGATAAATCCAAGATCATCGCGGGGAACATGGGGATGCGGCTAAGTAATCTGCACAGAATCAGCTAATAACTAGGGATCATAGTTTTCGTATTTGTGATATTGCTCGGGACGAGACCAGGTGTTGATAGTATTGTGGTTAAAGTTCACCAAATATCTTTTCAAGAGGAAGTCGTAACCGTTCCGCTCAATCTTTTTGTTTCGCGTGGGTGATCAACTCGAAAAATGGGGTCCCTACTAAATTTTGATTTCTCTCTTTTGCAGAATCCCTACTGAATTTGATGTGCTCTTGACACCATGCATCAAAAATGGGTTTGGCTTCAAATTGAACCGCGTCTTGCGGGATCTAATCATAAGAATCCCGAGCAGACCTGCTATTTCTTCCAAGCAAGCAGAATGTATTAACATTCAACAACAAAGCGTTCCATACAAATATATGACAGACCAACATAGTCATCGAGACAATCCAGGTCGATTAGTATCAGTAAGAATTTCACGCTTTTACTGAAGTATCTTGAACATCCAATGCAGCAGGCCATTACAACATTTAACTTTTGCGCGTTATCAACGAATTATTCAGCATGTCTACAGAGCCTACACTAAATAAAACTAGGGTAATTGATCATTGAGCCGTATGGAATTATCATATACAATCACACCGGAATAGCTGGCGGCACCGAGTCTGGAACCCCACTCCCACCATTAAGGACTGTAACATTCCCTTCAGAATCAACATCAACAATCGCCGAATCCCCTTCTTTAATTTCTCCAGCCAGCATCTTCTCTGCCAAACTATCCTCCAAAAGCCTCATTATCGCCCTCCTCAAGGGCCTCGCTCCATAACTCGGGCTGTACCCTTCATCCACTACGCGATCCCTAAATCTCTCTGTAACCTGAAGATCAATCTCCTTCGCCTTCAACCTATCAAACACCTCCTTCAACATAATATCAGCAATCTCCTTCACCTCCAGTTTTGTCAGCTGTCTGAACACTATCATCTCATCCAACCTATTCAAGAACTCCGGCCTAAAGTACTGCTTCAGCTCCTCGGTCACCAAGCTCTTAATCCTATTATAACTTCCATCCTTCTCATCATAATCCAAATCAAACCCAATCCTCCTCCCTCCTTTCTCAATGACACTGCTCCCAACATTTGAAGTCATGATCAAAAGCGTGTTCTTGAAATCCACAGTTCGCCCCTTGCTATCTGTCAATCTCCCATCTTCAAGAATCTGAAGCATCATGTTGAAGACATCAGGGTGGGCCTTCTCGATTTCATCAAAGAGAACGACTGTGTATGGCCGACGGCGAACAGCCTCCGTCAGCTGCCCGCCCTCGGTGTACCCAACATATCCCGGTGGAGAACCAATCAACTTGGAGACAGTGTGACGCTCCATAAACTCACTCATGTCAAGCCTGATCATAGCATCTTCGGAACCAAAGTAGTACGCAGCAAGAGCTTTGGCGAGCTCAGACTTACCAACACCAGTGGGGCCAGAGAAGATGAAGCTGGCAATCGGGCGGTTAGGGTTCTTCAGACCTACGCGGGCACGGCGGATTGCACGGCTGATGGCCTTGACAGCCTCATCCTGTCCGATGATGCGCTTGTGTAGGGTTTCCTCCATCTTGAGGAGACGGTCAGATTCATCACTCGAGACTTTCTCCACGGGGATACCAGTCCAGGATGAGACTATGTGTTGGATATCCACTTCTGTAACGAGAGGCCCAGAGTCACCTGACTCAGCCTCAGCTTTACTCTGTTCTTTGCCCTTGTCGATCAGTGCAGATATCTGGGCCTTTAACTCCATCTCACGGTCTCGCAACTCCCCGGCCTGTCAAGAAAGCTGATATATTTACTAAAGAAAATAATAATAATAATAAGTAGTTAAATCTAGAACGATATAGGTCACTGTTTGGTAAGTGATTGGATTTATACTGAAAGATAGCGATGTGAACTTAACAAGAAAGCCAGATAATTAAATGATGTTTTAACAAAATGAGTTTTAGACCTAACCTTAGACTTAAGATAACACTAATAGCAGTATTTTAAACTACTATGTATATAGAAAAATAAGCCAATGGCCCATCGATTACTCAAAAAATAGTGGTGCTAAACAAACATTTCAAAATTCTATATAAAACAGGAAATTAGAAAATCACAAGCTCTCTCAACACTTATATCTCCACAATATGTACTTTTTCTCACTGAAGCAGTGAGGAAAAAAAGCCTGTAAAATTTTTTTAGAAATGTATTTTCACTGAATTTCTCATTTTATTTTCAGCAGGTTTGATTAAAGCAAGTAAAGGTGTCGATAGGAAAGCCCTTCCATGACGCCCACTAGTTCCCGTGACTGAATTACATAATTTTCATAAGCTATTCTTTGGCATCTTTAACCTTTTACTTATTCATTTCTTTAATGAATAAATTTATGAGAGACAGACCTTCTCAAAATCCTGGCCACGCACTGCCTCATTTTTCTCCTTGGTGATCTGCCTCAGCTCTTTATCAAGTTCTTTAGCCTCCTCGGGAAGCTGCAATAATGACATCGTGCTTAAATAACCAGCATGTTGAGTCAAACTTCACTGTTAGATAGAGGTGTGAATATATCATACCTGTGCATGGCGAAGCCTAACACGAGAACCAGCTTCATCGATTAAGTCAATAGCTTTATCAGGGAGGAAGCGGTCACTGAAACAACATAAAGCATGCACAAGAATTAATACTTGGGAATGAAATCATTTCTCACAATTCTCAATAATTGTCAAAATATGATCATGACACCGGTTGATTAGAGAAAAGAAATGCTGATAAGAGTTATGTGGACATGCTGATGACCATGTCATGTGTACGAGTTTCATTAGAAAAATAAAATGTTGATAAGAGTTTTGTGGATATGCTGATCAAACTTGTCGTAAGTATGTAAACTGCTTCAATCATATTCAATAGAGTGAAATTTTTTCACGTGACACATAGAAAATGCATCTTGACATCACGCACCTAATGTATTGATATGATAACTGTGCAGCAGCAACTAGAGCATCATCTGTATAACGAAGTTTGTGGTGAATTTCATATCGTTCACGAAGACCCTTGAGAATTTGTATAGTTTCATCAACAGATGGTTCTGGCACCTTGACTGGTTGGAATCGTCTTTCCAGTGCTGGGTCTTTCTCAATGTGCTTTCTGTACTCATCCAACGTTGTGGCTCCAATACACTGACAAAATAAGGTAGTTCAGTACAAATGCTAAAAGAAATGATACTCGTTTGCTTGTAAACAATAAAATAATTTCAGATTTTGAACATAAACATATTCCACAAATCATATTGATAAAAGAAAAGTTTGAATAGAGAAATCAAATACCTGTAATTCACCTCTTGCAAGAGCTGGCTTTAAGATGTTAGCAGCATCTATAGCGCCTTCTGCAGCGCCTGCTCCAATTAGTGTATGCACCTCATCAATGAAAAGGATAATTTCGTCACTTTGTTTAATTTCTTCCATAAGTTTTTTCAATCTTTCTTCAAATTCTCCACGATATTTTGTGCCAGCAACAAGAAGCCCCATATCAAGGGTAATCACCTAGACCATACATTTATAGAAAAAAGGATGAGCAATATTCTTTAATAAAAGAACAGCCGTAATAGCAGAAAAGGAAAGTATGGAAATTTAGAAAAGATAAATGGATAGGTAACTAGGAAAATGGCTGTGCAGATTAAAGTAATAGTGATACGGAAAAATCAAGGATGACAATATTGACAAAACCAGAAATCCTAGAAAACAAAGGACACCAACCTTCTTTCCTTCTATTGTTTCTGGGACATCCCCATTTGCTATACGTTGGGCGAGCCCTTCAGCTATGGCTGTCTTCCCAACACCTGGCTCGCCAATTAGGCAGGGGTTATTCTTTGTTCGTCTGCCCAAAATCTGGGTAACACGCTCAATTTGTTGTTGTCGGCCAACTACAGGATCAAGCTTACCCTGTGAAAAGTAGTTTTCTTAATATTTTCATCGGCATTCCAATTATCATTATCAGCACATGACATAGTAAATGTAAAATAATGTCACCTCCTCCGCCAACTTTGTCAGATTAGTTCCATATTCCTCTAACGTAGGCATCTTATTTCCACTGCTGCCTCCTCCAACCCCAGCACCAACGGCCTCTGTGCTTTCACCGACCATTCTAATAACCTGTTTAAATGAAGAAATTACATACTAAGATTCACAGCAGAATGGGTGTAGGTACAACAATCTAGCCGATGCATCACGGAAATGATAATAGCATTGATGATGATGATGAGATAAGAAATACGAAAAGGGAAAGAGCGGAAAAAATTACCTGTGTGCGAATATTGCTCGGATCAGCTCCAAGACTCTCCAGCACACGAGCTGCTACACCTTCACCCTCACGAAGGAGTCCAAGAAGCAAATGCTCAGACCCAATATAATTGTGACCTGAAAATTGACCAAATTTTTGTTAAGAACTCACTGACATATTCTTCATTATGATGCATATATTACGCTTTTGTGCTGCTAATAATTGTAAGGAGGTGCTTCTTCAAGTATCAAGCCCGCTCAGAAGAGTAGGTAACATAAGCCAAAGCTGGCAGTCAAATCCTAAAACATGGTGGTATAATTAGGAGTGCAAACTGCATGCCATTCTTTAACTGGTTTTTAATTAAGAACTTCACACAAAGTAATCCTTAAAAAAAGTTATAAAAAAAGTTTTTATTATCCTTTTCTAGTAAAAATTAATATTATCCATCCAATTAACTTCATATTACAGGAAATGTAACAACTGAAGAAAGGGCATTCAAACATTTTAACACAATATTCCAGATAAGAAGATTTATGAAAAAAAACAAGGGAAAACTTATTTTTTAAAAAAAGCATATGAATGAAAGTTCAACCTCTTTTATAATGGAAATTGATGCTGCACAAAGTTCTCTGAAAGCTCATAATTCACACTCAAACCAAATTAATTTAAAGATGCAAAACTTCTCTGTTGGTGTATAGCAATAGAAGATACCTAGTTGTCTAGCTTCTTCAAGTGACAATTCCAGAACACGCTTTGCACGTGGTGTGAATGGTATCTCAACAGCAACAAATCCGCTTCCCCTTCCAATAATTTTTTCAACCTCCACACGGGCATCTTTGAGATTAATGCCCATAGACTTTAAAACTTTTGCAGCAATTCCAGTCCCTTCGCCAATAAGACCCAATAATATCTGCTCTGTTCCAACAAAATTGTGGCCTAGCCGTCGTGCTTCTTCCTGTGCAAGCATGATAACTTTAATAGCCTTCTCAGTGAAACGCTCAAACATAGCCACAGCAACTCCTCTGACAGCCTTTCCCTTTGGAGCAGAGATAATAGCTGCTACCATTGAATGAAAATCACGCCCAGATTTAGAGGAAAAATCCAACGTATTTAACCCTCTCAAGCCAGTGAATCCTTGCAATCTAAGAGGACGTGATTGTGCACTCCCCATCATTTTGCCAGCCCTTCTAGTCTTCCCACGTATCTGACTGCGACTTCCAACTACAACAGCTGGAAGAGTAGCTGACTGAACCAAAGCCCCAGCCATATCTACTACCTGTGGATAATTGCTCTATAGATATTATACTTTTTACAAACCTGCAGAAATGCAGTAACAAAGCTAAGATGACAGTTGATTTATTAGGTGATAATATGACTATATGAGCTAAAGTACAAGTATTCTCTTGAACCATGACCGACATAAAGATGTGATCATTGTATATTATCAAAAAATAGCAACATTTGATTCATTACCATAGTGGAGTTTAGACCCCAGAACAAACAAAGAATATAGGTTCATTCAATACAAACCTTCAGTAATACTCAACGGAATGTACTTAACAAAATGTGCAAAGATTTGCAGTAAAATATAGCTCCCACAGAAAGATAGGGCACTAGAAGCTGAATGCTAATATCCATGTTGACAGGTCCATTAACGGGCATCATAATATCCTAGTTAATATTAACGGAAAGATTGAAAGTTATAGCTGCCTGACATCATTAGACAAACAAGAACTGCAGTGATATTGACTATTCAGTAAGTAAGAAAATTGTTTGTGGAACTATTGAATAAGCCCGAAAATGTTTGTGGAACTATTAAATAAGTCCGGGCAATAAATAAGAAAAAGACAATAAAATCAGTCAACAAACTTGACATAGATTACAATCAGTGGATCAAAAAATTAAATCAGTACCGGACCTGACACGATATTCTCCTTTTAACATCTGATGAACTTACGGAAATGGTACTGACCAAACATCCAATGCTAAACTACAGGCACTTTTAACAGACTGATGCATGCAACATGCTGGATGTGCAGACAGTATGAATGCACAGATGATGAGAAAATCAAAACTGTAGTTCAATGAAATGAATCTAATTCCAAAAAACTTTCAAATTTCCAGAACAGTTTGTTACTCCTTTGATTCCCATTATTTACACTTATCAATTTGATGACAAATGGATGTTTGCTACATTACTCAAACTTAGACCTTCCTGCTATCTCCTTGACTTGAATGAGTTTGAATCCAAATATCAGACACTTGAATAAATTATCCGGGCTCCCATCCACCATCCGTGCAAATATGTATCGTGGCATAATTAGCAGGAGTTTATGCTAGACAAAGAAATTTTACCCATGTACAATTAATTAATGTGGAGCCCTTTCAGATCAAAAGTAGCATTCAGTCAGTACTATTAAGAATCTTTCGACCATCTATTTTTATATTTCACTAATGAACTAATGCACAAATTTAGGGTATTGAAAAGACATAATAAAAAAAAGAAGTCCATGAAAACAGATTCTTACCCAGGTTTAACCGCAGCTTCAATTCGATCGAAGAAATAGTTTGTTCCTGAGTCATTCATCATTGATAACGCAAATTAGCAAAGGTTGACAGAACACCTCCAGATAAAACTCGAAATATAAATAAAAAAATACCACTACAATGCAAAACTTCTCAACAACAATCAACCAATATAGCAAATAATAATCTACAGACCATTTCAACGATCCAAAATTTTACACGAACAAGAAAAATGATAATAATAATAAAAAAAACAGTCAAAATTATCACATATTTGAAAGCCAGCGAATGTTCTCAGTATCTTTTCATGTTTCCCAATCAACCAGAAAGAATTCGCCCGTTCCAAATGAACACACAAATAAACCGTACTTTTGACCGATGATATCAAACTGCTATCTTTCAACTACAGACTACAAATTCCCATAAATTCAGATCAAAAGGATGAGAAATTTCGACACCAACTAGCTCGACAATCACCAACCCTAGCTACGGTGTCAACTGCATTCGGGGAGAAGGTGATTGGAGTGAGAATCGCGTACCTCGAAGCTGGAGCTAGGGTTCCGAGGAGAGAGAGAGAGAGGTGTGGGGAATTTCTATGGTGGGATTGGGGATTTGGGGGAAATGAAGAAAGGAGACGTGGACGAAGATGAGCCGCTGTATCAGTTTTTGTCCCCTTCTCCCAGAACTTTCCTTGACTTTGCCATTGGACCGCCTCATGATTGTTGATTCCTAGGATTAATTGCACTTAAATACGCTATACTTTCCCGAACTACGCACTCGGAGGGTGTTTGGAAACTCTTATTTTTTAAAAAACTTATAATTTATATTGACTTTTAGTTGCTTTTAGCTTTTATGATAAAAATATTATAAAAATTATTTAGTATTGTAAAACTATAAAGTAGAATAGAGAAAGTTAGACAAGAAGTAGAGAGAGTTTTATTTTATTAACTCAATTGCTAATTGAGATTGAGATTCATATCCTTATTACAAGTGAGGTAGAAATACCTCTATTTATAGGCAAACTAAGAAAATGAAAACATGAACCATATTAACTATTCATTAATGAACTTATTCATCCTAGAACATGTATTGAATTGTTCCATAAGAAGGTTAATGTACTAGGAGAATATCAAGAAGTAATACATGTATCAATCTTCTTGAGAAACTAAATGGACATGCACATCAAGGAGGGACAAATTGATTTGAGGTTCGGCAGTAGCAAGAAATGATATAGACTTGACATTAGAGATAGAAAAGGGAAAGTACGAATTTGCAAGATCATAGGTTATTGCCAAATATTGTGTAGGTGATATAAAGGATAAAGCGCATAGAAATTAACATCACGTAATAGATATCATGAGTCGGATATTTTCTTCTTAGATTTATTTAAACTAGTTCTATTAATAAAAGGGTACAAAAATTTCCTCATTTTCAATCAGCTTAAAATTTACAAAATACACTTACTTAAGATCCTTCTTCTGCAACTGAAAATTTGTGTTATATATAATTGTCGACTTAATCATCCATTTAAAGCTTTTGGGTGAAATTATCTGTCTATCACTAACAATGTATCAGAAATAGCAGCAATATGAGTCACAAACACTTGGAGTATATTAATTTATGAACTTATAAAAGAACCTCCATCTACAATAAACTGAGCATACCTGAAGTAGAGTGGTGTGTCATCCCGGGCTACTCTCTGAAAACTTCATGATAAAAATAGTCACAATATGTTTGTTTATCATGATAAATTCAACATTATTTTTTAAAGAAAAGACAAAGGGGAAAAAAGAGGACAAAAATAAATAAACCCTACATAAATATTTATTGGAGAAATAATCCCTGTATAAAATAAAATTTCTATGCATAACTTTTTTTCAATAAAATTTTTCAATGTTTATTGGACAAAAATCCCTGTATAAACTAAAATTTCTATGCATAATTTTTTTTTTCAATGTGACAGACACACAAAGTCCTAGCTGTTAATTGCTTGAAAATATAATTTTGACCTAATTCAATGTCACATATTCTTTGTTTGGATCAGTAATTAGATCAAGTTACTTTATTGAATTTCATCGACTCCTTAAATATGCAACCTAAAAATTAATTTATGTCATAGATAAATTATTTCGCAACCGAATTATGATACATAAAATACTCAAAAGAAATAATAAAGATAATTGACCACGTGTATTACACGTGCATTCCAACTAGCAAGCTGAAATAAGTAGGTCGCCCAATGTGCTCCTAATGTAGTCATATAACCTGTAGAAGAAGACTTATAACCACTACATACCCTTAATAGTCGGGACTATTTCACGCAACCACTTTAAATAATTACAGAAAAATCAAAGGTAACACTACTTGTTACATTAGGCATCAGAAGGGAACAAATTAGATTCAAGCTGCAGAAACTAACATGCGAAAACAGAACTCAAATTTAATGGTATCATGGGCAAATGCAGATATAAGGAGGGTGGAGTCACGTGAGAACACCCTCTTATACGTGACGTAAGTACATAGGTTAACTCATGACTTATTTACAAAGTGAAACCATTTAAATTAAGGGTTTTTGCATATGTATCCCTCACATCATCAATGTTTGCAAAATTAACCCTTAAATCTTGGTATTTGTGAAACTACCCTCAAAACTAGCATATTGAATCTTTCTACTGCTTCCACTTAAGAATGTTGCTTTTTGAACAAGGCAATGTCAAAATTCCCAATAATTTCTAATAGGTTTGCATCAATTTCCCGTTTAAAAACTAACATGAGGAAATTAGGGGGCAATTTTGCAAATATAGAGATTTGAGGGTACACACACATATATACCCTCAAATCTCTATATTTGCACAAAACCAATGATTTACTCATTAACCCTTAAAACCCCTATATACAGTGATCATGCATAAAGATGACTAATTGAATTAAAAGGCCTGATTCCAAGATATGATATATCAAAGAGATAGCATGTTTTGTAAAAGGAAAAGAGCGAACATGGTAAATGAACCACAACTTAGTGACTTACATTGAAAAAGATTTATTTAGTAGTATATTGAATAAGACTATTATACAACAATTCATCTGTTGGAAATAACCTTGAATTTCAACTTGGGTTGACGTTAAAAGAGTCAAAAATAAAGTAGGAAAAAAATGAAGAAGATTGGTAGTGTATTGGCTGGTTTGACCTGCCAGGAGGCTCTAGCGGTTGATCGGTCAATCGGACCACCTACTCGGGACCACTCCCCAAACCGCTCACTAAATCTTCAAGTTTGGTTTGTGTTTATGGAATCCTATTTGGGTTAGATTTCTGATTAATATTATATCCAGTTATAACCTAATAAATACAGGTCTTCTAAGCCTAGGGTTAAATATCTAACCCAAAAAAAGAGTTGCATATTATAAAAGAAGGTATAGAAGAACAAAAAAATCTAGAATTTGAGAAGATCTCTTGGTGAGATTGAGAGGTGATTTCTATCGGTTGCTGAACTACGTAGATCCTTGTGTCGTTGTGTTCTTTTTTTTTTTTTCCTGCCATATATATTTTTTCTTTTGTTCAAATATCTCTTTCTCGATGTTTCCTTATCGAGAATGATCAGTTGCTATAAAAAGGTGGGGAGGACCTAGTTGGGAGATTTGAGTGATGCTTCTGCATATTATGCCCACCCTCAACGTGGTCAATTGTAATTATGCTTAATCAAAGTTATTTTGTGTATCTCACTAAAACTTTAACTACATATAAATTAGTAGTATCATCAATTAATTAAACTTATGTTTAATTAAAGATATTTTCTGCATATAGAGAGAAGTTTGGTGTTAAATGCTTGGTTGGGGAAAAAGCAGAGTGTCAGGTAGAAACAAAGAGGCATGCGAGAAGGAAAAGAGAAATTTTCATGTGGACCTAACTATCCTCAACTAAAGCCTCACATTGTTGCAGCACTGATTAGCAAACCATATATTGTCATTCCCCTCCATGCTGCCACATCTCCTACTCTGCCCTCTGCTCTATCAATCTACGCAGCCTCTTGCACCACCACTACTGATCAACTTCTCCCTGCTTCTCTGCCCAGCCGCCATAACAGCCTTCTGCATCGACGTATACTAGACTTCTGCCTTGTTCCTTTACCCCACCCTCTACGCTAGGGGGGGGACCACAAATTAAGATACATTTATTAGGACATAGTCCGTACAATACCTCCTGTTTAAGTAATAACAAACTCTTATTTGGTACTAATATTTGTTTAAGCTGATATAGTGCATGTAAATACATATATAGGAAGTGTACAAGGTGAAACGATGCGAAAATCAGCTCAAAAGTTGATTTTAACCTTCTCACCGTCGATGATAGACATTGACCATCGATGGTAAGGAGAGCTCATCGATGGTCAACAAGCATCATCAATAACTTTTACTCCAGAGAATTTTATATCATGGATGAGCCTCTCAACCATTGATGGGGCTTCAACACCATCATGGTCGAAAGCCACCATCGATGGTAAGTTTCTAAAGTAGAAAGATGGAGTAAAAGTTATATCTGAGAATCAATTTGGTTTTATATTCGAGAGATCAACTATGGAACCTATACATATTTCGAGACGATTGATGGACAGATGTAGAGAGGAGAGAAAAGATCTACATATAGTTTTCATTTATCTAGAAAAAACTTATGATAGAGTGCTCAGAGAGGTAATGTGGTGGGTTTTAGAAAAGAAACATATATCTAGTTTATGTATTGATGTGATTAAAGACATGTATAATAGAGTAACAACTAAAATACGAACTAATAAAGGAGAGACTAAGTTATTTCCTATTACCATAGGTTTACACCAAGGATCAGCCTTAAGCCCTTATCTTTCTGCATTAGTTATGGACCAACTTTTTAGGCACATTTCAGGATGAAATCTCATAGTGTATGTTATTTATAGATGATATAGTGTTAGTTGACCAAATGAGAAGAGGTATAATTTCTAAAGTAGAAAGATGAAGATAAGCTCTTGAATCTAAATATTTTAGAATTAGTAAAATAAAAATAGAATATACGGAGTGTATGCTTAGTAAAACTAAGAAAACAAAAGAGAATATAGTACATTTGATGGTCAGGAAATACCTAAAATTAATTATTTACGCTATTTAGAATCAATCATTAGGCATGATAGTGAGATAAATGATGATATTTTATATCGAATCAAATCGAGATGGTTGAAATGGAGAAGTGCTTCAGGAGTCTTATGTGATTGTAAAATACCAATAAAACTAAAGGAAAAATTCTATAGGATGGTTATTAGACCAACTATGTTTTATGGGTCTAAGTGTTGGGCAATTAAAAAATAACATGTGTAGAAAATGAGTGTTGTAAAAATGAGAATGTTGCGATGATCTTGTGGGTATGCATTAAAAGATAGGATAAGAAATAAGTGCATCCATAGTAAATTAGAGGTTGCTTCTATTGAGAAAAAAATAAGAGAGAATAGATAAAGATGGTTTGGTCATGTACAACGGAGACCTCTTAGTGCACTAGTTAGAAAAAAGTGATAATATTATAGTTAATGGAGCTAAGAGATCTAGAGTTAAATCCAAAAGGACTTGGTTAGAAGTAATTAAGAAGGATATGATTATGACAAACTTAACGGAGGAGATGACCCATAACAGAATAAAATGAAAGAATAGGATTCATGTAGCCGATCTCAAACATTTGGGATAAAGGCTTTGTTGTTTTTGTTGTTATTGTTGTATGGGCCCCGACACCATCGTGGTCGAAAGCCACTATCGATGGTAAACACACTGATTGCAAAATTTTCATATTTAATCTCAGTAGTTCACTATTTATATATTCGTCAACTTCTACCACATTTGGGATATCTCTGTCCGGACCTATTGAGGACTTTGTATCATTGAGAGAGAGAGGGGGGGAGGGGGGGAGAGAGAGAGAGAGAGAGAGAGAGAGAAGAGGAGAGTTCTAGGATTTTGATTTGTGAGAGATCAAGTTGAATCCTAAAGCCTTGATAGGCTCTCACTCATCGCGCACAACATCTTCGGATTTTTTCAGCAACGAGAGTTATCCTTAGTTTAAATTTCTTCATCGTTCTTCATCAAGCAATGCTTTTACTCCTTGAAGGATGGTTTGTTTAAGAAAAGGGTTGTAAGATCTTTCTTGATTTTCTGAGCTTTAAATAGTTTGTGTTGGTTTTGCTTTGAACTTCTTTAACAGTGTACTCAAACTGGTTGAATTAAGGGTTGGGACTAACTAAAACTAGGTATTACTCACTGTGGGGAGTAAGGTTAGACGACTAGTTTTGTAGATTCTGGGGTGCGGTCTTGTAAGCCTACTGAATCAGGTTTGTGATTCAGGAGAACTCTTTGTATAGTGAGGAAGCCAATTCGCGAAAAGGAAGAGTGAACGTAGGATTGTTATCCGAACCACTGTAAAATCTCGTGTGTTCCTCATTATTTTCTTTTGGTGTTTAAGTATTTTTCTTTATATCATTGATCGCTTTTATTTTATATAGTGTGCTACATATTTTGCGTTTTTAGCGAAAAATGGTAGCAATCCTATTCACCTCCTTCTAGGCTTGCATCTTAGATTGAACGAGTGGTATTAGAGCCTCGTTACCCATCTTTAGAATTCACAACCTAGGATATAGATATCTAGTTTGACCACCACCATGGCTTTTCCTTAGCGATACGTAGTTAATCGATCTCCACTTTTCGATGGTACAGACTACACCTATTGAAAAGTTTTTTTATTGTCCATCGATTTTGATGTTTAGAGTATTGTTAAGACTGGCTATAGTGAACCTATGACCATTGTAGCTTAGACCATCATTGTCACTCCTAGAGGTAAATGGTCCACTACTTAAAAAAGATTTATTTTGTAAATGCAAAAGCTATGAATGCTCTTTATTATTCTTTAACTGCTGAATAGTTTAACCATGTGATAAATTGTACTACTGCATAGGAAATTTGAAATATTTTGAAAGTTGCACATGAAGGAGCTTCACAGGTGAAAGATGCAAAATTTATAATACTTATGAAGAAGTATGAGAATTTCAAGATGAAGGCCTTAGAGAATATTCAGGACGAGCTCACCTGATTCATGGATATTGTGAATAGACCAAAAACTTTGGGAAAAGTATATAATAACAAGGAGCTCGTGAAACAAACTCTCTGTTCTCTTTCCAAAGATTGAAAATCAAAGGTATTGGCTATTAAAAAAATTATAAAATTTTATTAAACTAACTCCTGAGGGTCTTGTAGAAATTCTTCTCACCTATGAAGTGAGATTAAAAGAGAGAGAAGATGATTTAAAAGATAACTCCAGGAAGAAGTCGTTAGCATTGAAGGCCAAAAAGGAGAAATTCTAATCTAAAAAGAAGAAAGAATCAAGTTTGGACTCTAATAATGATAGGGGAAAGTGAGGTGGGATTGGTAGTCAAAGGGTTCAAGTGATTGCTAAAGACAAACGATGGACAAATGTTTATGCACAACAAACAGAACTAGAATTTCACTAGGATAAGGAAAACAAAGTATGAGAATTCAGATTCTGAATATGTTTGTCATCGTTGCAGGAAACTAGACCACTTCATAAACAAATGCCCTCTTAACAAAAGAGATTACAAATGGAAGAATAAGAATTTCAAGGCAAAATCATGGGATCTCTCAATTGAAGATGAAGAATCAGAAAACAACTTGAGAGTGAATGATAGAAGTAATTGTCTTATGGCCAATGTCTACATCTTAAAAGATTTCGAGGATGAAAATTCAGACAAGGAAATTTAGTGGGGAGCTAAGGAGCAATGTAGTATATGGTACTTAGATTTAGGGTGTTCCCGACACATGACTGGTAATAAAGAGTTGTTTCTTCTTGACAAAAAGAGAGGTGAAGATGTGAGTTTTGAAAAAAATGATAAAGGTAAAATTATAGGAGTTGGTGATAGAGGAGGAGAGGCTGGCGAGCTTTGGCACAAGAGGCTTGGACAAGCAAGTATGAGTTGGTGCAAAAACTCTAAAAGAAAGAATTAGTTAGAGGTTTGCCTATCTCTATATTCAAAAGTGAGAGTTTATGCAAGGCTTGTACGAAAGGTAAATTTATTAGGTTCTTTTATAATTTGAAGAATCATGTGAGCACTTCTAGACCTCTGTAATTACTTTACTTAGATTTTTTGGGACTAGTGTCCACACAAAATTTAAGAGAAAAGAGTTATTATTTGATAGTGATTGATGATTACTCTTGATCTACATGGGTCAAGTTTCTAGGTAACAATAGTGTGTGTTTTAAAGTTTTTGAAATTTTTTTCAAAGAAGGTTGAAAAAGAAAAAGATCTCCCTATTCATACTATTCATTTTGATCATGGAGGTGAATTTGAAAATAAGCTTTTTAAAGATAACAATAAAGTATCATTTATGAGTTTTCTTCACCTTAAATATTTGGACAAAATGGAGTTGTTGAGAGGAAGAATCGAACTTTACAGGAAATGGCTAGAACCATGTGTAAAACCTTTCTCTTATCGACTATAATAAAATTCACCCTCCACTTGAACAACTACTAACAAGATAATAAATTCAAACAAGAGCTTTTTTCTCATGTTTGTTTAATTATTGACTCTAATTAAAAAAGTAATTTTCTTTTTTGCATCCTTTTGTAGTTGCTTTTAATTCTTAGGGTTGCATTACATATATTTAGTAGGAATTCACCAAAGTAATTTGAACATTTTGATTTGAGTACTCACTTGAAAATACTCTTAAGAGCAAAAACCCCTAATCAAGATAATGTAAGGGATTTCATCACTCTTTCATTAGCTCACAAATCACTAATTTCTTACTACAGAAACTTGGACCTTCTAACACTCATTAGACGTTGGCCCCTAAGTACTTGAACTCATTAAATTACCAGAAATTCTTAAGTGAACTGGTTTAAGTTTACTTAAATCCATTGGTGTCTAAGACATGGTTTAGAGGTTGTGTAACATGCTCCACAATAAAAGAGTTACTTAATTGGTCATTGACCTCCCTCAGTACTATCCTTACCTGGCTAACTAACCAAGTAAACTTTAATCTTTTCACTTAAGGAGTTTTTAATTAGGAGCCAGTTTAGTTGAGTTTAGACTTAACACTACAATTAAGGATAATTGTTTTAAGTGGTTGCTCTTAGTTTATTTAATTAGGTTTTTCTTTTGTCCTTCTTCTTTTCTCTCACTAATCTGTTAGATCTTTTAGTTTTTCCTTTAAAAAATATAAAAATTTTAATTAACTTTTGTTTGTCTGAGATCTTTTTCTTAATTTCCTTTTTACTTATAAAAAAATTCTAAAAAGAATTTGCTTTGGTGCATACAAGTTTAGATTAGGGATAATACCAAGTCAAATTCTTTTTGGAATTTTGTTTATAACTAAAAAGGAAACTACAAAAAAGATCTAAGATGAACAAAAGTTAACTAAATTTTTTAATATTTTTATATTTTTTTAAAGGAAAAACTAAAAGACCTAAAAGATTAATGAGAGAAAAGAAGAAGGATAAATGAAAAATGAGAGAAAAGAAGAAAGATAAAAGAAAAACTTAACTAAACAAATTAAGAGGAACCGCTTAAAATCACCCTTAATTCTAGGGTTAAGCCTAAACTCAACTAGACCATCTTATAACCAAAAACTTCTTAAGGAAAAAGATTAAAGTTTACTTGGTCAGTTAGTCATGTAAGGATAGTACTAGATGGAGGTCAAAGACTAATTAAGTATATCTTTCCTTACGGAGCATTTTACCCCCAAACTTTGTCTTAAAGACCAATGGATTTAAGTAAACTTAAACCAGTTCACTTAAGAATTTATTGTTCCTTAATGAACTCGACTCTTTAGGGGGCCAATGTATAATGAATTTAAAAGGCTTGGGTTTATGTAGTAAGGAATTAGTGATTTATGGGCTAAAGAAAGGGTGATAAAATCTCTCAGGTTATCTTGATTAGGGGGTTTTTGTCCTTAAGAGTATTTTTAAATGAGTGCTCAAATTAAAATGCTCAAATCACTTTGGTGAATTCCTTTAACCATATGCAATACAACCCTAATAGTCAAAAACAACTACAAAAGGATGCAAAAAGAATATATTTTTTATTAGCGTCAATAATCAAATAAATGTGAAAATGAGAGCTCTCGTTTGAATTTATTATCATGTTAATAATTGTTCAAGTGAAGGGTGAATTTTATTAGAGTCAACAAGAGAATTTTTAATTAGTTCCTAATTGTCTTTTATGTGAAAAGCTTAGCTGGAGGTTGGAATTAAAAATACTAGAAAGAGGACTCACCTTTTTAAGCAAGGAAACACACAAATTAAAGCATCAAAATAGAAAAATCTTAATTATAAGCACCTTCCCCGGCAACAGCGCCAAAACTTCATTAGCATAAAACATGCAAGTTGAAGGACTATGACTATTAAGTATAGAATTTAAGACACTGAACCTATAAGGAAGGTGTGTGTTTGGAAATTCTAAATTTGCTCTTAGAAAAGTATGGAAAAGAGGAGTGAAATAAAATATATAGAAATGTAGAGAGGGATTTGTCACAGAAATAAAAAGTTAAAATAAGAGAGGAGAAAGAGAAAAGGACGAAACTACTAAAAAGAAAACAAAGATCAAGGAAACTAAATGAAAATAAGAAGAATTGAAAACAAGAAAAGAGAAAAAAGTAGGAAGAAAAGAAAAGTCAATAGAATAAAATCAAGAAGAGGAAAATCAAGAAAGAGAGAAAGAAATCAAATCAAGAAAGATTGAGAAAAATAATTAGAGAAGTTAGGAATATACAATTGAATCTACTAGTTAATTTCAATTAGGATTTATGAACTACTCTCTTTTTATTATATTTTACTTTAAATTTACTAAGCACAAGTTATCAAACCACTCAAAGAAATCATAATCTATCAAATTATCATCCAAGTAAAAATTCTGATTCATGAAAAGAATAAGTAATTAGATAATAATCCTAAAAATGAATAAGCGTAACCTATCAAACTACTGAAGATAAGTATAGATTATCAAACTCTTTTTCTACCAATTAGTTTTCTAGTTGATTATCATAAGCATGATCATTTTAAGCATAAAGAGAGCAATTCATAAACAATAAAAGAAATTAAACTAGTTTCATACAATTTTAGATTTTCTACAAGAACAAGTTACTCATTTGGTAAAATAAAAATAAAAAATAAAATCTATACTAGAAAGCATAAAAGAACAAGAGTTAAATATAAACTACAAGCAATAAAAAAAAAAGAAAAATCTAAGCAATAAAGAGCAAGAAAATAAATCTACTCTATAAAGCATGAAGAAAATTTACATTACAAGCATAAACTAAATCTAAAATATGCATTTTTAAAATAAGAGAACAAAAGGAGAAAGTAAAAAACTTACAATGCAAGGGATTGGCCCCTTGAAAGCAAATCTTCATTTTCATCATTAAAGAAGAAGAAAAGAAAATTTACAAAGAGGAAAAAAATTTATTTATTGTAAACAAAAAGTTTATAATTTTTGAAAGGTCTTCTCAATTAAGAGTAACTATCCTGTCCAAAATAGAGTTTTTTAATAAAAATTCATACCTCAAACCCTCACTCTCTATCCCTATTTATAGATTACACAAATCAATATTAACCATTAGATCAAACTTAGCCTCCCAGTTAAACAATTTCAGCCTTTAATCTATAACTACTTACTAGGTAGCAATACTGGTATCAATATTAGTATCAATGCCTGTAGCGATATCAATATTGATATAGATTTTGATACAAATCTTGGTATATGCACCGATACTGCTATCGATACAAGTATCGATATTTTTTTATTCCTATTTTTTGGCTGAAATTGTTGGTCTCTTTTATGTTGGCTTCTATGGGCTTCTTTTGGCTTGAACTTGGGCTTCAATGAAATGTTGAAAAATGAGGGAAAATTAGTTCTTTTGGTCTCTTATTCATTAATACTTCATTACCTATAAATTAAGATACAAAAACATTATTAGCATATATATTTATTCAAATAAAATAGATAATGAGAGTATAAAAGTGTAATAAAATATGATGATCAGTTTATCTCACTGGAGAAGTATTTGATAGAGCTTCTCAAACGCTTCAATATGGACAGTTTGAAAGCAACTTTGACCCTGGTGAGCCCTTCTGCAGAGCTTATAAAAAAATGAGAGGAAGTGTTAATTGATAGAAAGAGATACAATAGAATGATTGGTAGTCTCTTATATCTCACTACTTCTCATACTAATATTTTATTTTCTGTGTGTTTGTGTGCAATATTTCAAGCCAATCTTAAATAATCACATTTGAAAACTATAAAATAAATTTTTTTGATATTTAATTAGAATGAAAAAATTGGTTTATGGTTTCCTATGTGTAATTATTTCGATTTGGTTGGATATTCAGATAGTGATATGTTGGTTTCATACAAATAGGAAGAGCACTAGTGGTAATACATCTTTTAGGATATTCTATAGTCTCTTGGTCTAATAGGAAACAAAACTCTGTAGCTTTATCAACTACAGAGGCTGGGTACATTGCATTAGATAGTTGTTGTGCACAAGCCTTTTGGATGTCTTTGACTCTACATGACTATGACATCAACTTTAAGAAGGTTTCTTTTAGATGTGACGATAGTCGTGCTAATGATTTGAGTAACAAACTAGTATACCATTCACGGACAAAGCACATATATATTCCACATCACTTCATTAGGGATCACATTGCTAAAAAGAATGTTCAGATTGAATTTGTCCCTACCGATCAGCAACTTGTAGATATTTTATAAAATATTTGCCTAAAGACCATTTCACTAGATTAAGACAAGATTTAGGCATTCCATCTCGTGATATCTAGCATGCTTCTATTTCATGTTGTATGTGCATTTTTTTAGATTTTCTTTCTTTCCTTTCTTTTTCTTTTAGGTTGTTTTTCAATTTTTTTCCTTTTTCCATTTTTATATCAAATAAACAAAACAAAAAATTCTTTTCTTTCTTTAGGTTTTCTTTAAAAAAAACTTGGATATGCCTATGTATATGCTTTTATAGTTTTAATTCAGATGAGATTATTCTTTTGGTATATAGGCATGACTATGTCACACATGTTCACATATAGTTTTTAAATCTATATTTATATATTTTTTGCAGACAATTATCAAAGGATGATTATATGACACATTTTTACATAGTAATTTCACACACCTATTTCTATACTTATCATGTTTTGTGATGTGAAATAGTGATAAAGAGTCTTATTTTTTGTTGTATCAAATATTTTTGAGCTCATTTTTGGCTTGACCAATGCACACTTCTTTATCTTTACATGCATTAAAGTGCATTTGTTTCATCAATCAAACAATTAGAGTGTATTTATTAAAAGATGATCAAAGATCCACACCCGCGGATTTGTGTTAGTGCATATCTCAAAAGGTAGTCATTCTGTACTAAAATATTCTATATTAAAGATGGTGTGAATCACCCGCTAAAATATATCGTTATTCCTCCTAAATCTTGTATGGTTAAGGTGACAGCGCAACATTGTGGTCCTTAGTCTCTAAGGTTGAGATAGTTTAAGTCTTATTATTGTTCAATATTCACTTTGATAAACCTAAATTTGTCCAATGAAATAGTATAACTCTTTTCACTATATGTTTCACACACTTTACAATGATAGTTAATCTTTTGTGTGCTTTGTGATGTGTTTTCTCTCATGTTCGTGTATTGTGTCATTAAATTTTTTTTCCCTTGTGATATTTTTCTATAAAATATTTTTGTGTAAACCGGTGTGTTTTTCTCTCCCATACACCTTTTGGATGGTTTTTATCTAAATTTCTCTCGCGTTACATATATTTATTGGTGTGTTTTTCACTTTTACTACTAATAACAAAGGGGGAGAATTGGGGTGAAATTTGATTATATTTGCATCATTGGAGTTTTACTCCAAGTGGTTTCATGGGTTTGATTTTTAAAATTTTTTTTTGAAACACTGGGGGCGGGCGGGAGAGGGGGGAGGGGTTTTAGTACATGTGCTTGATTACACTTTTCATGAATGTAGGGAGAGTATTACATATCATTTTCTTTTGCATCAAAGTGTATTTGTGCTTATGTTGTTGTTTATATATCTTAAATATTCATATATTTTAGTATTTTAAATTTCAAGTTTGTTATTATCTAAAGGAAAAGATTGTTAGGACATAATCCGTACAATATCTCTTTTTGAATAATAACAAACTCTCATTTGGTACTAATATTTATTTAAGATCATATAATATGGATAAATACATACATAATAAGTGTATGAGGTGAAACAATGCGAAAATCAGGTCAAAAGCTAATTTCAGTCTTCTCACTGTCGATGGTAGACATTGACCATCGATGGTAAGAAGAGCTCATCGATGGTCAATAATCGTCATCAATGACACCAGAGACTTTTATAACTGATGGGCCTCTCAACCATCAATGAGGCCTCGACACCATCAATGGTCGAAAACAACCATCGATGGTAAACACGCTGATTGTGGATTTTTTATATTTAATCTCAATCGTTCATTGTTTATATATTCTCCATCTTCTACCTTGTTTAGGATATCTCTTTCCTGACCTATTAGAGACTTTATATCATTAAGTGAGAGAGAGAGAGAGAGAGAGAGAGAGAGAGAGAGAGAGAGAGAGTTCTAGCGTTTTGATTTGTAAGAGATCAAGTTGAAGAATTTGACCCCCGGAGCCTCGACAGTCTCTCACTCGTCACACGCAATATCTTCAAATCATTTCAATGAGGAGAGTTGCCCATGGTTTAATTTTCTTCATCGTTCTTCATCGAGCTACACTTATATTCTTTGAAGGATGATTTATTTAACAAAAGCGCTATAAGATCTTTCTTGATTTTCTGAGTTTTAAATTATTTGTGTTGGTTTTGCTTTGAACTTCTTTGATGGCTTACTTAAGCCAGTTGAATTGAGCGTTGAAACTATCTAGGGCTAGGTGTTACTCATTATGAAGAGTTAGGTTAGATAACTGGTTTCAAGTAGATTTCAGAGTGCGGTCTTATAAGAATACTAAATCTAGATTGTGATTCAGGTGAACTCTTTACTTAGTGAGTTAGCCCCTTCACGAGAAGGAAGAGTGGACGTATGATTATTATCTGCACTATGATAAAATGTAGTGTATTCCTAGTTGTTTTCTTTTGGTGTTTAAGTATTTTGCTTTATATTGTGTGTCGCTTTTATTTTATATATTTTGGTGCATATTCTGTGTTTTTGGCAAAAAACGATAGCAATCCCATTCAAACCGCCCCCACCCTCCTCTAGGCTTGCATCTTAGATCTAACAACATTGTTTCTTATTTATTTCTCAAAAACTGGTTTTTTGATATAGGCCCCTAAATCTTTAATGTTTTGAAATGGTCCCTTAAATCATTGAAATTGCTATTAGGCTCCCAATTCGTAAGCTCTTTCAAAATTAGTCCATCAAATAATTGAAATTGCCATTATATCCCCAAGTTCTCATGATTAATTTGGAATAACTGATATAAGGATTGGACGGGGACCAGTAGTGATCTCAATGATTGAGGGATTATTTTCAAACTATTAAAAGATCTAGCTTCTTTATAAGAAAGTAATATGAACAATCCAAATATAAGAAGGGGAAAATGATTTTGTGGCGGTCGTGGTGATTTTACCTTTCCATTTCTTTTTCTTTTTTTTCTTTTTTTATTTTTTTTCTTTTGGTGGATCAAGGCCCTCCAACCGTATACGTGGCTCTGCCTAACCCCAGAATTGGAAGGATTCGGTTTGTTCACTGGCCTCCTCCTTCAATGCGATTTATTAGTTTTTTCTGGCGAGTGATGGTGGCGAGCATCGGCGACTCCTCCTCTTTCGCAATCACGACATCAATTGGTAAAACCGATTTGAAAAATCTCAGATGATTTTTTTTATTGATTTGGAGCAAATTCATCGTAATTGAAAAACTTTGGATTTTTTCAGTTGTTTGGTTCTTCTGCTACATTAATATAACTATTGGAGTCGTTTGGATGTGATTATGTTTTGGTCTAATTCTAATTTGATGCCCGCAATAGTGAGTTATTTGATTTAGATTAGATTAAACGCTCTAAGTGTATGTGTACTTGAATTTGATCTGATGTTCAACTAAATATAATGAATGCTCTAATTTGGTGAAGATTTTTTGATATTTGTTTAAATTTTGTAAAAAACTGTTGGGCGACAGAGTCCGTTGTCTTCAATCTTTACTAGACCGCGAAGGATGGAACTGAAATGGAACTTAAAACTCACCCATGAAAACATTACTCTAGATTCATTAGAGTTCCTCATGAAGGGGAATGAAAGATCATATAACAGCATATGGGTCATTCAGTCCATTTAATAAATGGGTCGGGTAACATGACCCATTTAATAAACAGGTCGGGTTCAGTTCAACCTTATATGGGTCAGGTCAAATTCGGCTCGACCCGACCCTACTCATTTGCCACCCCTACTAACCCTAGAGTTGTTCTTTGCGTCGACCTCCACCGACGAAGATGAAATCAAAACACTTGGAGGCTAGCGACTCCTCACTTACCCAGTTAAGCGATAAATGGGTCACTGTACTGATTAAATGGGTCACTGCATGGGGTCAGTTCGAGTCGACTTGAACTAACTTGATTAATAAATGGGTAGCTCGAATGGACACGTGAATGATCCGAACTCTTACATCCCAACCTGAACTTGCCCAATAATGAGTAATTTTTCCGGTAATAAAAATATGCGAGAGTACGAAACGAACAAAACTCAACGCAAACTCTACATAGGCATAAACTCGTCGCTAATGTAGTCAGGACACGTGGCAGGATTCCGCTGCTGTACGACCAAGACGGAAGCGGTGGATGGGAAGTCCGGAGACGCGAGAACATCGCCGATGGGTCCCAGCTCCGGGTACTCGGACCACTTGATCATCCCCGCCGTCAACATGGATCTCCTCTCGCTCCCTTGCCCTACTATGATCAGCTCATACTGACGCTCATCCTCCGCCGTCTCCTTCAACACCCTCACCGCTTCCGCCCCGTTCATCACCATCTTCTCTCGGTACTCCACCCTCCCATTCGTCACGAATTTCTCGTAGAACCTCGCGAAGTGCTCATCGTCCACCTCCATCGCCGACTCCATCTCCCTCTGCGCCATCGGCCCGTGCATCCTGCGCCCCTCCGCGGCCATCGCCTCCTTGTTCTGTATCAGGCGAAACACCAGCATCCGAACCGCCGGATGGTGTGATATTATTCCCGCGCAAGCTAAGGCCTCTCGGTCGTCCGCACCCCCGATGAACACCATCACCACGTTCATCTGCGCTTCGGACGTCGAGGGGTTGTCGCCGCCGCGGCCGAGTCCCCGGTCGACTAGGATCCCCGTCGAGCAGGGAGCGTGGAGGAGGACGTTCTCGTTGACGGTCCTGAACCCGGGGTGCCCTTCGTCCAGCGACCCGTCAGGCTTGAGCTCCCTGTGGAAAGGGAGCAGGATGAGCACGGCGAGACTGTCCTGAGCGCAGCAGCAGATGTTGTCGTGCATGTCGGAGAAGGAGGAGACGGCCAGGCTGCGGCTGACCGCGATGCCTTCGCGGCCGCCCATCTGAGAGTTTAGTGCCAGCCCGATCTCTTCTCTGAGTTCAATGACTTCGTCGTCGGCGACCGTGACCGAATCAGTTCCCTGCTTGTAGACTAGGGCTGCTCTTCTCTGTTCGGTGAGCTCGACCATGTCCACTGCGTAGACTAGGGTACCTGAGTCTGAACCGGAGCGGATAAGCTCGATCAGGGTCATGGATGAGACTACGTTCTGGGGTTTGCGAAGCCCGACGGTGATTCGAAGCTCGCTTGTTGAATTGTACCATTGGAGACCCGTTAGCCTTGCCTTTCCTCCTTTTACTTTTCGAACTTTTTTTATAATGAAAGAGATGGTGAATGGAACATAGACGACGGAGGCTAGAACCGTCACCACAATCACTATAAATGAACCCTCCTTCATGACGCCACGCTGTGGACAAGGAGAAACATGGAACTTTGTGTCATTCAACAAAAATAAATAAATAAATAAATGTATTGGTAAATCACACTAGGCTCCAAATAAGTTTAGGCGAAAACTTTAAAACTCTCATTAAACCGGACCTTAGTAACTCGGCAGAAGACCCCAAAAATTGTCACAGCTAATTCATATGTATTAGAATGACCAAAGTGCTCTCAATAGATTTGTCAAAAAATCCCCAATAAGTTTAAAAGTTTCGCAGTTAACCCTCACACTTGAAAATCAGGATGTTTTAGCCCCAAAAACTCTGCAAATTACAAACAACCCACAAAATAAAAAATTTCAAATAACCCTCTACAATATTTGAAATTGTAAACAGCCCCCTAAAAATAAAAAAACTACAAAGAGCCACTAAAAACTAAAAATTGCAAATCAAAAAAATTACAAAGGTTTGTTTATATTTTTTGACTTTTAGAGGAATGTCTGCATTTTTTTAGGAGATTTTTTGCAATTTCAGAAGTCTCGGGAACCATTTGTAATTTTTGGGTCTTTTACGGGGTTGTTTACAAATTTTGTATTTGTAAGGGGTTTGTTTGTAATTTTTAAATGTTTCTGAGACTTGTTTATATTATTCGAATTTGAAAACGGGTTTTGTGTAACTTTTAGATTTTTCATGAGGTTGTTTGTAATTCTCAAAATTTTCGCGGGGTTGTTCGTAATTTGGATCTTGAGGGGTCAATTGCAATTTTTAGGTTTCTGTGGGGCTTTTTGCAGTTGTAGATTTTCTAGAAGATTGCTTGTAGTTTCCATATATTTCAGGAATTGCAGTTTTTGGATTTTAATGGGTTGTTTTCAAGTTTCAAATGTGTGACAGGTTTGTTTGTAATTTTCAGATCCTTGGGGTCCCCTTTGCAAGTTTATAATTTTGTTTTGAGAATATGTAATTTTTAGATATTTCTTTTAGGCCAAGATATTTATGGTTTTCAAATTTGGTTGGTTAATCTACAAATAGGGATAATGAATTTGAGTGTTTTATACGCAACAAATCCTTTTTTTCTTGCTGTTATTGGGCTAATTGAAGGTATTTCCTTCCTTGTAAAACTATGGGTAACGCCCGTACAGGGGTAAAGTGAAAAAAAAAATCAATATATTTTTCAGGGTTCCTAAAATTCCAAACTTACGGAGGGTTTAGTGCAAGTTATCCTAAGTAAAAAAAAACTTGACACAAGAGTCTTACATCCAGAGCAAGTATCGAGAAGATGATATGAAAATATCCCTTCATGTTGAGCGTCACAGAAAGGGTGATCGCTTCCAGCCAATGCAGACCATTACAAACGCAAGCGATCAGCGTCCCGATGAGCTTACCGACCAGCGAAACTAAGTTGAGGATGGTCATCCTGGCAATGTCCGAGCCCAACGATTCCCCGTGTTTGGGGACGACGTAAGACTTGGTGGCGGACAGTGCAATGTAGGGTGGCAAAATATAGCTCGTCAGGATGTAATTGACCCTGCTGATGAGGTAATTCGACACGTGGCCGTGTCTCGGCAACGCTAAGCCGATCAAGAACGAGTTCACCCTGGCGTCGTAGTCGAACAACTCGGCGAGGTGGCACAATACTTGGATGATGATCACGATTACAGCTATGTCCAGTCCCCTTATCTTCTTTCCCACGGGGTTCCTCTTGTTCGCCCACTTGATGAGGTACCAGAGCACGAACCGCACGAAGATCAACTCGGCTGCGACTGAAGCCACGATGATTAGGATGTTGATCTTCTTGGAGGTGCGGAACAGCATGCTGATGGCCATGAGGACGGTGCAGACCAAGTCGTTGGCCAGGCCGGAACGGATGGCGAGGCGTCCGATCTCGGTCTGGCCGAGCTTGAGCTCGGTGATCATGCGGGTGATGATCGGGGAAGAAGCGGCGGTGAACATGAGGACGAAAGCTATCAGGGTGCGCTCCCTGGTGACCATCTTTTCCATTTGGTCTCTGAACGCGCCCACACGGTTGAGGGTGTAGTAGGAGAGGAAGAAGAGGGAGGAGGTTGAGCAGATGCCGGCGAAAGCTATCTTGGCCTCGGGTCCCGGAGGTTGAAGGATGGCGAGGGGCTCCATCTCTAGGCCGACGGAGAACATGTAGAGCGAGGACGAGAAGTGCTCGATCACTTCGAAACCGTCCGCCATTATAGGCCTGACCCATTTTCTCAAGAAGGGAATGTGGCCGATGATCACTCCCACCTGCCGCATTGCAGATTTCATGGTTGCAATCATTTTTTTAAAAAAAAAACAGAAAGAAAGAAAGATGATGCGACTTACAATGAGCTCGGATATGATGCGAGGCTGACGCGCGAACTTGCCAACGAGGGAATGTAAGAGTTTGCAGGCGAAGATAATTAAGATGACGGCGAAGCATGAGTTCGTGAAGAAGTGGTGGGAGGCGGAGGAAGCGTCGCAGTTTTCTTCTTCCGATCCTGAGGTTGCCATGATCGCGGCGATGATGATCGGAGATCAATTAGGCTTAGATTTATATAGCCAGCGCGCGATAGAGTGCTTGTTTGTTTGGATGCGTTTGAGACGGACAACCTTTTTCTTGTGGCTGGGGAGGATAAGGAGAGGAGGAGTCGGTCTTGTCTCCGGATGCAGAGAAAAGAACTTGACTTGGTTCAAATTGCTCGGTCAAACTCCGACGTTTTACACATAAACGCCTTTCACATTTTATCTTTATGCGGAAGCATCACAATATGCACACTATTCTGTAATTACTGTATTATAAAAGAAATCAAAAACTCCCAAAATACCCTTGTCAACCTCCTCCATTTTTACCAAAAACATGTTCTTTCTTCGTCTTCTCACTCTCTCCACTCTTTGAGCCTCTTCCTTTGGGCGCCCCTCCGACCTCGATTTCCACCATCCATTC
>JBAKGM010000200.1:16839248-16852674 GCA_037177215.1 Asparagus racemosus
TCTTAAAGAATATTTATATCAAGACAACTTGAAGAATTATTTTCTACTCTAAGCTAAGCATGCAAAACTTTTATTACTTTAATTAAAAGTTCAAGTTAAGATGTAAGTGAAGTATGCTACTTTGAAAATCATTTCTTGAAAAATTTATCTAAGGTTATCATAAAAGGTGAAATTGAGTAAAAAACTAACTAATTAGAAAATTTAAAAGTTTATCAAATCGATCAATTATTAATTAACTCTATTAAGTTGGCAAGTGACAATATTTTTATGAAAAAGAAAAAAGATAAAGTAAAGTGAAAAACGACTAAGATAAAAGAGAAAATTGACTAGTTCCCACCCCCACACCTAAATTTTGTATTGTCCTCAATGCAAACTCTATAATGCACAAAGTAAAGCAGATAAGACACTTACATTTGTTCGGTCGACCTAGAATAATGATGAAATGATAAAAATCTGTAATTTACCTTTGATGTGAGGAGGATGAAGTCAAAATTTTCTTTTTCATTATTTTTTTTCTTTTTTTTGTTTTTTAAATTTTTTCAAATATATCTCTCTGTTTTTTTCAAAAAGAACAAGAAACTCCCAAATGAGAGAAGAGTAAATTCTTTTTATTATTATTGTAAGACAAAAATAAAAATGTAGAATGAAATATTTAACATGAAAAGCTTATACTCTCTATCAAATCCTACCTTATTGCTGAAAATTCTACCCTAGATTTTAAAGATATCCAAATGATATAATCAATGATGTGCTTAAAGTTTGAGCAGTCCAAGGGTTTCAATGATATTTACAACAATTGAAGGTAGGTATTTATGGTGTTGTGCATTTTGAATTTCTCATCCTCAAAGTTGAACTTAGATTTCTTTTTAATGAAAGTTCGTCCTAGCACAACCATTTCTTCTTTAAAATTTCCTCAAATACAAGATTAATGCCTGAGGGTTGAAAATTTAGTTGTTGTTTACTTTTCAAGAATCTAAGTTCATCAGCAAAGAGTTCTTCAAAAGTTGGATCAAACAAGCATGTATTTAACACAGTTTCATCATTCTGAAAGACTTGATCTGATTTTTCTAAAATCTTTAGCTCCATACCAAAGATTTTCACAAAACTAAAATTTGATTTATTCTTTTCTTCTTCTATCAAAATTTCCTGGATGTAATTTATTTCTAGAGGTTGATTTGCTAGTTCGTATTCTGGATTAAAAATGTTGAGATCAGTGGTCAAATTCCCAAAGGACAGCTTCATTTGATCAGTTCTACAATTGATTAGAGCATTAGAAGTGGCTAAGAATGGTCTTCCTTAAATGACTAGTCTCTGACCTTTGGGATTGAAAACGGGTTGCATTTCCAGGACTATGAAATCCACCAAAAAAATAAAATCCCCAACCGTAATCAGAACATCCTCTATCTCACCCATAGGGACTTTGACAGATCTATCAGCTAACTATAAGGTGCATCTAGTTGGTTTGAGTTCTCCTACACTTAGTTATTGGTAGACAAAAAAAGAAAGCAAATTAATATTGGCCACTAAGCCCAGAAGTGCCTTATCAATGACTGTGTTTCCTATCACACATGAAATGGTAGGACAATCTAGATCCTTATATTTCAAAGGGATGGGCTTTGAGAGCATATCACTGATATTGGCAGCAAGAAAGGATTTCTTTGGAACATTTATTCTTCTCTTCTTAGTGCACAACTCTTTCGAGAATTCTGCATAAGAAGGGATTTGTTCAATTATATCTAAGAGAGAAATGTTGCCTTAACCTGCTTGAAAGTTTCTCAGATCTTCTCCTCCTGAGTAGAGTATTTCCTACGCCGGAGTCTATCTAAAAAGGGAACAGCTAGTTTAAAACTATCAAAACTGGGCTTAGGTTCGGGTTCAAGCTCTTAGTCATTGAAAACGGGTGATTGCTGAATAGAGTCATTAGAAGGAGAGAGAATTTGTTCTGGTTTAGGGGTTTTATTTGAAAGCATTCTAACTTGATTATCTACTTGTTTTCCTGACCGTAGTGAATGGATTGCAATCACTTGAGCTTGGTAGGTTAAACTTGATCCTGTGTCCTTAGAGTTGGTCACGGGTTGACTCAGAAATGTTCCTTTCTCTCTCTCACTCATAGCACTAGCTATTTGTCCAATTTGAATTTCTAATCTAGCAATAGCTTTGAGTGTTGGAATTGAGAATTTGTCCGGTTGATTGTATAAAGGAATTCAAATTATTGGATGCTTGAGTCAACAAGTTGGTAGTTTGCGTAGAAGCTTTAATCATGGTTTCCAAATACTTTTCCAAAATATTGAGATGTTTACCATGATCAGAGTTCGGGAACAATGATTTACAGATTGATGATGAGGAGTCTGATTTGGATATGATAGATTTTGTTGTTGAAAACTAGTTTGAGAATTGAAAGGAACTATGTTTCTCCTAGGAAGTTGTTGGGTTAAAGAGGGAGTGGAATTTTGATTCTGGAGTAGTTTCCTTGATTCCATGTGAAATTCAGATGATTTTTCTGACCTGGATTGTAAATTGAAGAAAATAGATTATTCACAGGATACTGGAATATAGCGTTTACCTGACATAGTGGTTGATTGTTTCATAAGAAAGGACATTCCTCTAAAACATGGGATGGAGAAAGACACTTATGATAACCTGAGGTAGAAACGTGCTTGATTTGACCTGGAGCTTATTCTTTGATTCCTAAAGCTTCTAACCTACGCATGATTGTAGTCATCTTTGCTTCAGAGGCTATGTTGATCTCCAAAGAAAAATTAATGGATTTTAGTTGGGAAACTAATGAACCTCTATCATCATAGTGCTCCCACTGCATGGTTTTCTCGGATAAACTCTCTAAAAAATCTCAAGCTTCATCGGTATTTTTCTTCATGAAATCTCCTTGACACATTGATTCTAAGAAAGTTTTCAAAGAATAATCCAATCCTTCATAAATGATTTGGCATAATCGCCATTTTTCAAGACTGTGGTAAGGACATTAGATAAGAAGATCCTTAAATTTATCAAAATAATTCCAGAATGGTTCTCCCAGAATAATTTTAAAGTTCTGAATACTGTTTTAAGCTTAACTGTTTTGTGGATAGGGAAAATTTTTTTCAGAAAAATGGTAATAAATTCATCCCAAGTTGAGATAGAATTTGTAAGTAAGTTATACAGCTATTTTTTTAGCTTTGTCCTTAAGAGCAAATAGAATGAATCTAAGCTTAATCGCATCTTCAGATAAGTCCCTCATCTTAATTGTGGGACACACTTCCTCAAACTCAGAGATAAAAATGTAAGCGTCTTCGGTTTCGATTCCTAAGAATTTCAGAAGCATGTTTATGAAATGTGGTCTAAGCTCAAAATTTTTTCCATTGACATCGGGAGCTTAATACAAGACGTGATTGAATTCCTAGTTGGATAACACACATCTTGAAGAACAGGTGAACTCGGATTGGCCATTTCATTAGTCTCAAAAGATGAATCAATACGGATTGAACGATTGGTATTTTCCCTAATCTAAGTTTGCATACACCAAAATAAATTCTTTTTATAAAATTTTTAAAACAAAAAAATTCTTAGAAAAAGGAAAGTTAGTTTTTTTAAGAAGGAAAAAAATCTAAAAGATTAAAAAGATGATGAGAAAAAGGAAAAAGATAAAGGAAAAACTTAACTAAAATAAATGAATGCAATCACTTATGTCAATCACTTTAAATTCTAGGGTTAAGCCTAGATTCAACTAGACCAGCTCTTAACCAAAAATTCCTTTAGTGAAAAGATCAAAGTTTACTCGATCAGTTAGCTAGGTAAGGATAGTACTAGAGGGAGATCAAAGATCAATTAAGTACATTGTTCCTTACGGAGCGCTTTACGCAACCCCTAAACATTGCCTTCAACACCAACTAATCCAAGTGAACATGAACCGTTCACTTAAGGATTTTTTTGTTCCTTAATGAACTCGAATCCTTAGGAGCCAACGTTAAATAAGTTTTAAAAGGCTTGGATTTGTATAGTGAGGAATTAGTTATTTGTGAGCTAAGAAAAGGGTGATGAAATCCCTCACCTTATCTTGATTAATAGGTTTTTTTACCCTTAAGAATATTTTCAAGTGAGTGTAAATCAAGATGCTCAAATCACTTTGGTGAATTCCTACTATTATATGCAATACAACCCTAAGAATTAAAAGCAACTACAAAAGAATGCAAAAATAAAATCTTTTTATTTTTTAATTAAGGTTAACAATTAAATAGATGTGAGAAAAGGAGATTTTGAATTTATTATCTTGTTAGTAAATGTCCAAGTAGAGGGTGAATTTTTATTATGGTTGACAAAAGTAAAATATTTTTTATTTCTTTTTAGATCCTAAATGTATCTAATTGTGAGAAACTAACTAAACGGGTTTGAATTGAAAATAGTGGAAAGAGGAGTTACCCACGCAAAAGCATCTAAGCCTTTTTATGACAAATCTTCAATCTTCAATCCTTGATCTTCAAGCATTAAAGTGGTTCCTTTACAAGAAAACACACAAATTAAAGAACCAAAATAAAAAAATCTTACTTATAAATATCATCCCTGGCAGCGGCGCCAAAAACGTGGTACGTAAATATGAGTGTACCTAAAGTTATAAGTATACAACTATCAAGTTATAATATAAAACGTTATCGATCCTACGAGGAAGGTGTTGTAAAAGTTAATCAATATTGGTTCTTATGTTGTGTGTGTGAGAATTAGGAGCAAATAAAAGAATGGTGATGCGTTGTAGAGAGATATATGTAGTGTTTGTGATTGAGTGCAAATAAAAACAACAAAATGAGATTGAGAGAGGAGAAAAATGATGAATAAAATGAAGGAAAATAAAAAAGGTAATACAAGAAAACAAAACAAGTAAATAAAAAGCAAGAATAAAGAGGAAGATCAAGAATGCAAAATATGAAGGATTAATTAAAAATATGAGGAATCTAGAATAGATCTACTTAGCTAATCTCAATCTTATGTGAATAAGTAGGATATAAAGTTGGCCTCAAATAATATCTAGAATTCCCATAAATATTAGCTCCACATTTAGAAAAGGACAATTTCCCAGAGGGTTCTAGCCTCAAGGTGAATTAAAGAAAACAAAATAAATGCTAGAAAATAAAGACATGAAAGTAAATACATGAAAGTAAATCTACTCTACAAAGTATTAAACAAGCATGAAAAGAAAATATTACAAGAAAAGAAAAGAAAGGAATAAAAAACAAATCCTCATCTTCATCTTATCTTCATCTTTATTCTCTTTTCATCCTTGGACAAAGAGAAGAAAAGAAAATATGAATGGGTGAACATATTTTTTATTAATTACAACAAAACGCTATAAATTTACGAGGTCTTCTCAATTAAGGGTAACCCTCCTCTCCAATTGGGAGTTCTTACAAAATATTTTACACTCAAACCGATCACCATCTACCTCTATTTATAGCCTACGGCAATGAAGGAGAACTCTTGGGTGAAATTTGGCCACTAAAAAAATTAAATATCAGCCATTAAACTAAATTTGTTGTGAACTAATCGGTTGACCAATCGGTTGTCTAATCAGTTAGCAGACCGATTGGCCAATCGGTTGGCCGATCGATTGGTTTGCATAGATTTACTTTTTTTGTGATTTTATTGACCTGATTTCTTCTTGGATCCTTGAGCTTTCTTAGGCCTTCTTTTGCCTTCATATTTGGGCCTTAATAAATGGTAGAAAATGAGGAAGTTTGTGTCTTTTGGGCTTTTATTCATTATTTCTTCATTAACCCGCAAATTAAGATAAAAACAATTATTAGTGGTATATATATTTATATAAGATAGATGATGAATGTATAATTTTGTAATAAAAATGTGATTATCAACAAGTTTTTAGCACTGTTGCTAAGAAAGTGCTTGCAATTAGAATTTTTCTATTCTGATTCTTTAATTTTTGTGTTTTTTGTGAAAGAACCACTTTGAAGCTTGAAGATCAAGGATTGAAGATTCCTTCAAAAGGCTAGAACCTTCTTGCTTGTGGTAAGAAAAGAAATTTTACTTTTGTCAACCATAATAAAAATTCACCCTTCACTTTGACATTTGCTAACAAGATAATAGATTCAAATAAGATCTCCTTTTCTCACATTTGTTTGATTGTTAGCCTTAATTTAAAAAATAAAAAGATTTTATTTTTACATCCTTTTGTTGTTGCTTTTAATTCCTAGGATTGCATTATATATAATAGTAGGAATTCACCAAAGTGTTTTGAGCATCTTGATTTGGCGCTCACTTGAAAATATTCTTATGGGCAAAAACCCAATAATTAAGATAAGGTGAGGAATTTTATCACCCTTTCCTTAGTTCACAAATCATTAATTCCTCATTACACAAACCCCAAGCATCTTAAAACTCATTAGACGTTGGCCCTTAAGGATTCGAGCTCATTAAGGAACAAGAATCCTTAAGTGAACCAGTTTAAGTTTACTTGAATCCGTTAGTGTATAAGACAAGATTTAGGAGTTGCGTAAAGCGTTTCGCGAGGAACAAGATACTTAATTAGTCTTTGACCTCCCTCTAGTACTATCCTTACTTTGCTAATTGAGTGAGTAAACTTCGAGCTTTTCACTAAAGGAGTTTTTGGTTAGGAGCTGCTCTAGTTGAGTCTAGGCTTAACCCTAGAACTGATTGACACAAAGTGATTGCTTTTGATTTGTTTTACTTAGGTTTTTCTTTTATCTATCTCCTTCATCTCTTTATCTTTCTAATTTTTAGTTTTTCTCTTTAAGAAACTAACTTTTTTCCTTAGAATTTTTGTAGTTAAAAAAATTATAAAAAGAAATTGCTTTGGTGTATGCAAGGTTGGATTAGGGATAATACCAATCGTTTAATCTATTTTGAACTAATTTTTGAAGAAATGACTAATCCTAATCTACCCGTTCTTCCAGATGTGTGTTATCTAACTAGGAATTCAATCCTGTCTCGCAGTAAGCTCCCCGATGTTAATGAAACCAATTTTGAGCTTAGACCGCATTTCATTAACATGCTTCTGAAATTCTTAGGAATAGAAACTGAAGATATTAATATAACTAGATTTTCTGCCATTCAATGAAACCTAAATATGAAAACAAAAGAAGGCCAAAAAAAGCTTAAGGATCCATGAAGAAATCGGGTCAAGAAATCACAAAAAAATCTTCATAAACCAATCGGTCGGCCAATCGGTCGACCAACTGATTGGTTCGCAATAGAATTGGTTTTATGGCTGATATTAACTCTTTGATCTCTAAGTTTCATCCAAGGGTTCCCATTCATTGATGTAGACTATAAATAGGGGTGGATAGTGTTTGAGTGTGAAATATTTTGTAATAACTCCATTTAGAGAAGAGAGTTACTCTTAATCAAGAAGACCTTCCAAAATTATAATTTTTTGTAGTAATTAATACAAGAATTTTTTCACCTCTTCATATTTTTCTTTTCTTCCCTTTATTTGATCATGAAGATAAAGATAAGATGAAGATGAAGATTAAGATTTTGATTTTCCTTCATCAAGAGGTTAGAACCCTTCTAGAATGTAAGTTTTCTTTTTTATCTTTTTGTTTCTTGTAATATTTTATTTTCTCGTTGTTAAATATTCATGAGGCTAGAACCATTTTGAATTAGATTTATTTTGATGTATTTACTTTTCTGTCTTTATTTCTTACATAGCTTAGCTTTTATTTTCTTACAATATTCACCTTGAGGTTAGAACCCTCTTGGAAATTAGTTTTTATTTTCTTTCTTTTTCTTTCATTCATCTTGAGGCTAGAACCCTCTTAGAAATTATTTTTATCTTCTTACACTATCCACCTTGAGGCTAGAACTCTTTTGAGAATTAGTTTTTATTTTCTACCTTTTTCTTTGATGCGCCTTGAGACTAGAACCCTCTTGAGAATTGTTTTTATTTTCATTTTCTTCTTTTCATTCAGCTTAAGGCTAGAACCCTCTTGGGAATATTTTATTTTCATTCTTTTCTTTTTATTTTCTCTAGTATAGATTTTATTTCTTTATTTTATTTTCTAGATTAGTGGGTTCAATTCTAGATTCCTCATATCTCTAATTGAATTTCCTATCTTTTACTTTCTTGATTTTCCTCCTTATTCTTGATTTTTCTTTCTTAATTTTATTTTCCTTTATTTCTTTCTCCCCTCTCAATCTCATTTTGCTTTTATTTGCATATATTCACAGCCACTCTTATTCTCTCCACAATCCACATTCATCACACTCCTAATTGTCATACACACAACTTGTGAACTGATTTTGATTAATTCCTACAACACCTTCCTCATGGGATAGATAATTTTTTATACTATAACTTGGTAGTTGTGCACTTACAACTTAGGTACATATTTATTTACCTATCAGTGTACGAAGTGTACGAGGCAAAACGATGCGAAAATCATCATGAAAGCTGATTTCAGCCTTGGACACATTGATGGGTGTCAAGAACCCATCAATGGGGATGAGGTCATCAGTGTTATACGGGAACAAATTACATATTTTTTTAAGTAGAAATTCAACTCATCGATGATTTACAGGTACCCATCGATGATGCCCAGGGACTCATCGATGGTCGTGAAGGCCCATCAATGGTTAAGATGGCAGATTCTAAAATTATTGATTTAATCATAGCCATTCATTAATATCTGTCATCTCCAACTTCTACTATGATTAGAATATCTCAGAGGCTATATAAGATTAAAAGAGATAAATTTGACGAGGAGGATTCTAGGGTTTTGAAGAGAGCTTGAAGAGAGACATTCTAGGGTTTGTTTGAAGAAGATTGAATTGAAGTTTTGAACCCCCGATGCTTCAACAAACTCTTTCTCGTTGCACTCATCATCTTTAGATCATCTCAGCGAGGAGAGTTGCTCTTGGTTTTATCATTCTCACCGTTCTTCATCAAGCTTCGTGTTGATTCATTGAAGGATGGTTTCTTAACAAAAGGTCTGTAAGATCTTTCTTATATTCTGTGCTTAAACTGTATTTGGTTATTATTTCAAATGTACTTTTATGACGTATTCAAACCGGTGATAATTGAGGAGGGTTGGTACTAGCTATGGCTAGGTGTTACTCAATGTGGAGAGGTAGATTAGACGACTGGTTTCGAATTGATTTCAGGGTGCTGTTTTTGTAAGCCTACAGAATCAACTTGTGATTCAAGTGAACTCTTGACATAGTGAGGAAGCACCTTCATAAGAAGGAAAAGTGTCCTTGGTTAGTATGTTTTATTTTATTTTATCTATTCCGCATCTTATTCTATATTTTTCACAAAAATTGATAGCAACCCTATTCACCCCTCCTCTAGGCTTGCATCTCAAATCTAACAAATGTTATTAGAGCATCATTACCCATCTTTAAGATTCATAAACTAGGGTAGAGAGATCTAGTTTAACTGCCGCAATAGCATTTTCTAAGGGACACACTATGAAACAACCCCCACTTTTCAATGGGACAAACTACACCTATTGAAAAGCACGTATAAGATTCTTTTTGATGTCCACCGATTATGAGATTTGAAGTAGCATAGAGAATGGCTATAGTGAACCCACTACCATTATAGAAGAGATCACCATTGTTACTCCTAGAGAAAAGTGGACCCCTCCCAATAAAAAGCTTTATTGTTTAAACACAAAAGCTATGAATGCTCTTTATTATCAATTAACTGCTGAAAAATTTAACCATGTTTAAATTGTACTACTGCTCAGGAAATCGGGAAAACTTTAGAAGATACACACGAGTAAACTTCACAAGTGAAAGAGGTGAAACTTACAATGCTAGTGAGCAAGTATGAAAATTTAAAAATGAAGGCCTCAGAGAATATTCAATATATGTTTACCCAATTCATGGACATTTTGAAAAAATATATAGATTTGGGAAAAGAGTATAACAACAAAGAACTTTGTAGAAAAATTCTTCGTTCTCCTGGGGATTGGGAGGCAAAGATAATGGCTATTGAAAAATTATAAAAATCTTTGAACTTAATTCTTGAAGATCTTGTAAGTAGTATTCTCACATGTGAAGTTCTATTAAAAGAGAGAGAATATGTTTTTAAAGATAATTCAAAGGAAAAGTCATTAGCCCTAAAGGCCAAAAAACTTGGATAAAAAAAAAGAATCACGCTAGGACTCCAATAGTGATGACGAGAGTGAGATTGGATTGATAATCAAAGGATTCAAATTATTCCTAAAGACAAAAGATGGGCAAAGGTTTAGGCATAATAACCGGAATCAGAATTTTATTGCGGTAAAGAAAACTAAATATAAAAATTTAGATTCGAAAAATATTTTATCATCGTTGTAGGAAACCCAGACACTACAGAAACAAATGCCCTCTCAATAGGAGTGACCACAAAGGGAAGAATAAGAGCTTTAAGGCGATGTTGTGGGATTTCTCAAGTAGAGATGAAGAATCAGAAAGCGACTTGAGCTCGAATGATTGGAGCCACTGTCTCATGGTCAACGGAGAGCTAAGGAGCATGGAAGCATATGGTATTTAGACTCAGGATGTTCTCGACACATGACAGATAAGAAAGATTTATTTCTTTGTCTCAATAAGAAGAAAGGTGAAGATGTGACTTTTGAAAACAACGATATAGGTAATATTATAGGAGTTGGCAATATAGGTAATGATTCTTTTAAACTCTTTAAGATTTTACTTGTTGATGGTTTAAAACACAATCTTATTTCCATTAGTTAGCTTTGTGACAAAAGTATGTCTATTTTTTCAAAACTACTGTATGCAAAATTATTGATTCAAAAATAGGTCCGATTGTCTTTACTGAAAATAGACATGCTAATGTTTATATCTTAAGCTTTAATGATATCGAATGTGACAGTTTAAAATGCTTGGATGTAGGAGGAGAAGATAGCGAACTGACAGTTTAAAATGCTTGGATGTAGGAGGAGAAGATAGCGAACTTTGGCACGTAAGACTTAGACATTCAAGCATGAGTGTATTGCAAAAACTCTCAAAGAAAGAATTAGTTAGAGGTTTGCATATCTCTACTTTTAAAAGTGAGAGTTTATGTGAGGCTAGTACGCAAGATAAATTTATAAAATCCTCTCATACCTTGAAGAATTTGGTGAACATTTCTAAATCTCTGCAATTACTTTGCTTAGATCTTTTTGAACCGGTATCCACGTAGAGTTTAGGAGAAAGAGTTATTATTTAGTTGTGGTTGATAATTACTCTAGATTTATATGGGTCATGTTTCTAGCAAAAAATAGTGAATGCATGAAAAGTTTTGAATTTTTTTTAAAAAGGTTGAAAAAGAAAAAGGCCTCCTATTTGTACCATTCATTCTAATGATGAAGGTAAATTTGAAAATAATTTTTTAAAGAATTTTATGCTAATAAACGTATTACTCATGAGTATTCTTCTCCTCGAACACCACAACAAAATAGGTTTTTTGAGAGGAAGAATCGAGCTTCACAAGAAATGATTAGAACTATGTTAAATCGGTATAAATTGCCAAAGCACTTCTTGGTTGAGACAGTGAATATAACATGCTATGTAAGTATAGAGTTTATCTTCGACCTATGCTAAACAAGACCTCTTATAAACTTTATCATCAAATATCCCCAAATGTCTCACATCTTCGTATTTTTTATTGTAAGTGTTATCTTTTGAACACAAAAAATCAATTAGGAAAATTTTTATTCTAAAGTTGATGAGTGTGTTTTCTTGGGATAATCTTCATATAGTAAAACTTATAGAGTTTATAACAAAATAACTAAAATTATTGAAGAGTCTATTCATGTTAAATTTGATGAAAGTCACACTTTATTTAGTTTTGTTGAGAATGTAGATGACCCACTTGTGATGAATCTAAATGATCAAGTTAAACAAGAGAAGATACATGTAGAGAACAATAATAAAGCATAGGAGGAAAGAGGGGATAAGAGAGAGGAAACAAAGGACAAACAATGAGAAGACAATACCTGAAGTTTTAGAAGCCACTCAAATCCTACAGATTCAGAAAATCAACAAATTATTCAAACATGAGATAACCCGAAAAGGAATCCACAACCACCTACTCATTTGAACTATTGCTTCATGTCAACCACAAATGTATGTGAAGGTAAAAATTCTCAATCCTTTCTTGGAGAGTTATGTGCTTATGTGAATTTCATAGCTGAAATAGAACATAAAAATTTGAATGAGGCTATTAATGATGAAAATTAGAGTATTGCTATGCAAGAAGAGCTTAATCAATTCACAAGGAAAAAAAGTTTGGTATTTGGTTCCTAAACTTAAGGATCACCCTATCGTAGGAACTAAATGGGTCTTTAAAAATAAATTGTATGAAAATGATAATATCATGAGGAATAAAGTTAGACTTATTGCTAAATGCTATAACCAAATAGAAGGGATCAATTTCGATACATTTACTCTAGTTGCTAGACTTGAAGCCATTAGAATTTTGCTTACCTTTTCTTATTATAAAGGCTTTAGGCTCTATCAAATAAATGTTAAAAGTGTCTTTCTAAATGGGCACTTGAAGGAAGAAGTTTATGTAGAACAACCCCCAGATTTTATTGATCATGCTTTTCCAGATCTTGTATATAAGCTACATAAGTCTTTGTATGGTCTTAAACAAGCACCTTGAGCTTGGCATGATCGTCTAAGTTCTTATCTGTTTAAACATAACTTTAAAACATGGTTCATTGACAATACCTTATTTATTCAATTTGTTGGTAAAAATATTTTTATTATGCAAGTGCGTATTAATGATATTATTTTTGGAGCTACTGTAGGCGATAAAAAATGCTCGCCTCGCCCAGAAGTCTCGCCTGCACTAGACTTCTCGCCTGGGAGTCGAGCTCGTCTAAGCACCAGCCCGAAGCTCGCCAGTGCGTAGGAGCTCGCCTTGAAATAGGCTCGCCTACATGAAACTCCCGAGTAGCTCGCCTGCACAAGTTTAGTCAAACTCGAGCTCGCCTGCATGAGGCTTCTCACCTGGGTCAAGCTCGCCCCAACGCCAACTGGCTCGAGGACCTGAACTAGCCAATATGCGTGGGGCCCGCCCGGAGTAGGCTCGCCCGCTTGTAATCCCTTTGGCGAGCTCGCCTCCAAGATCAAGCTCGCCTGGAGGCCCGCCAGTTGATCCCGCCATCTCGCCCAAAGCTCGCCTAAAGGCTGAGCTCGCCCAAGGCTGAGCTCGCCTAAAGGCTGAGCTCGCCCAAAGGCCGAGCTCGTCTAGTCACTGGCTTCGCCTGAGCGGAGCAAGCGGCCGCCGCCTTTGGGAAGTGGGCCAACCCACTTTTCACATCCTATGCAATGATGAAGCATGGCCCTCATTACCCCTAAGTGGTCACATCCCACAGGGGTGGTATGGTCCCAGGCATGGCCAGATCCCATGAATCCAGGGGACAACCATGCTTCTCATGGCCTATTTATACACCACCACTTCCCCAGGGGA
>JBAKGM010000200.1:16861776-16871868 GCA_037177215.1 Asparagus racemosus
TATAGAGAGAGAGAGAGAGAGAGAGAGAGAGAGAGAGAGAATCAAGACCTTTGCATCTTTCTGTGAAAGAAAAGAATATTGTATCTCGTAACTTGAGCATACTATATATTCTACTGGTACTCTCAGATGGAATCACAAGGAATATGAGATTATATCTTCTTGAATTCTTCAAATTTTACTCTTACCTATATTGTAGAACGTCTAAGCACGCAAAGGTCGCAGTTCTTGTTTATTTCATTCTCATTTTTGGCGGCTTTTATGTGCTCCTTTTGATTGCTTCGCAAGAAGCACGGGAAAAATTGCCATATAGAATTTTGAATTCTGTTTTCTACCTTTCTTGCATACTCTAAACTCTGCAATTACTTTGACTAACAACCAGTCCTTCTTAATAACACGGAACTTTTGTGGACCGTAAAAAAGCAGGAACCCTTGGATGAGTATGTTAATCCAAATTTTTCGAAATTATATTTATTTAAAGATAAATTTGTATGTCTTTTTTAGGGGTTTAACCTTAATTAAGAACATTTCTAACTAACTCCCAAAAGTTTAGGGGTTATCTGAAAATATATAGATTTAGATAAATGTAAGAGTTTCAGAGTCCTGTAGCATTTTTTAACTTTTTGGGTTATCTCAGAGTAGACCAAACTACTACTTTTTTTTTTTTTTTTTTTTTTTTGAAATTTTTAACTTTTTCAGTCTACCCAATAACTCCTCTTAAGATAGTAAAATATGTAGTTATGATTACAAGTTAAACAAGGGTCAATTCTATGACCCACAAAAAGCATTGTTTTTTCCCTAAGTGAATAGGGACAAAGTATAGCAACTGCCTCATGATGGCATGGCGCAAGGAAGCAATGTTTGTTGTGTCTTATGTGTGCCTCCTTTTGGCGTAAAGCAACAAAAAAAAAAAAAAAAGAAACTCCTCTCTTCTTTTTCTTGCCAGCTGAGCACAACTATAACAAATTTCCCTTAAAAACACCGAAAAAAGAGAATAACTAAGCTTTAACTCCCCCTGTTTGTTTTTATTTATTTATTCAGAACTCCCCTGTTTTTATTTCTACTAATGACTATGCAATGTGCTTTCAGTTAGTTTAGTTGTTTAATATGAAACCACAGATTTTTAATCAGTAGCTGGATAACTATCTTTGTTTCTAACTAAGAACGAATTTTTTTTATAGTAAACTTCTTCCTCGTGTCACAAACAAATTCTTTTATGTATTTTAATCTTTATGTTCTACTATATTCCATAATCTAGACTGAATATTTAGATGGACTATTTTTTTTTTTTTTCCATCTTCCATCTGATTATCAATTTTCCTTATGTATTTCTTTTCCGTGATTATAACCATTGGCTTTACCCATGAAACCCTTTAACACATTAAACTAATACAAAACACGGCCATGTAACTTGTAGAAATTATATTGGGAAAATTGTGTCAAGGCCCCAAAAATCGGAAGTCCATGTGACTCGGCCCTCTGTATTTTGGGTCATGTGTTTCAGCCCCAAATACGTGGCGTATTTGTGTTAAGGCCCCAAATTCACTGCCATGTGAGCAAAGAGAGAAAAAGCCCACTTGAAGTTACAATCCCACCCTCAGACGTGACCGAACTCGGTAACCGCCACCCCCCCCCCCAAAAAAAAACTCAAGTGCTCTCTCTCTCCTCCTCTCTCTTCTACTGTTCAGGAACCACCGAAAATTCCCAAACACCATTTCTACCATCTCGAATTTCAATCTAGGGTTAGGGTTTTCGCTGTGAAAATGTCGTCGAAGTAAGCATTAGTTAACAATTTTGAAGTTGTTCATCGCGGTGGATGGAAGAAGAAAGATTAAGCCAAATCACAGTCGTCGGCCGTACTTCATGAATCATCTGGGATTGGAAGCACGGAAGAAGCGTCGAAGGCCCTGTTGGTAATGCAAAGGGGTGAAGTTCGAGGTCGAGGCTAAAAAAGAAGACCAGCCGGGGATGGTTCCAACCCCAAAAAGAAGTAAGTGCTAGGTTTTTTTAATTAAAGAACTTAACCCTTTTACATGTTATCCAAACTGAGGCTCATGTTATCTAAACTGATTTTTCATGTTATCTAAACTGAGCTTCATGTTAATTCGAATCCTATACGAGAGAATTAACATGAGTTTCATAATATTTAAAATGAGTTTGATGTTAACTAAATTGGGTTTCATGTTAATTCTAGTCCTACACATGAGAATTTAATTGCTGTTAAGTCTAATTTAATTCCTAATAACAATTCATGTTAACTTTAATTTTCATGTTAAGTGCAACTTGAATAGTGCTAAGTCTAATTTCAGTTCATGTTAAGTCTAATTTTCATGCTAATTCCAACTTGATTCGTGTTAAGTCTAATTTCAGTTCATGTTAAGTCCAATTTGATTCATGTTAAGTCTAATTTCAGTTCATGTTAAGTTTAATTCAACTTGTACATTTGAATTTATTTTTAAGAAAATAATCGGTGTGGATGCCGTAGAAATTAGGCCAACGGACATTATTAGGGCTTATTGTGATTTCATGAATTGTCTTGCCCCAAAGATTTGTCAATGGCATAGGGATGCATATTGTGGATCCATATTTGAGCACTATATACAATCTGACGCTCCTGCACTTGATCGTTCAACACTTGAGCACGCATTAGATTATTATGATATTGATAATGAAACACTTTCTATCCTGATGTAAAATCTGGGAGAAAGAAAATTGTTAACTTTGACTTGGATTGGGTCCAAAGTCACACCTTTTTTTTCCAATTGACAGGGAGATTATTTATATGAATCGGGACTCCAAGTCAGAATATGGGTGGAATATTTTGCTAAACGTTTCAAAAATGAAGAGGGGGAAAAAAGAAAATCACCAATTAGCCTTCTAAAATATGTTGAAGATCTACTAGAAAGTCTTGTGGAATCAAAAGAAAAGAAGGATATTCAAGACTTTGTTCTACGGTAAATTCTTTTTTAGTGCTCGATGATATGGTGCCCCAGAAGTGGGGAAGGTATCCCTAGACTATTACTCAAGTATGTGGATAGCATTGAGAGGGTGAACAAAGTCGCATGGGGTCAATTCATTTATACGGAAATTATTAGAGGCATAAAAGTTTCTTTGGACGGGTTGAAGAAGCCGGGGGTTACATATATCCCTGAATGCATGCCACTAATACCCGTAAGTTCCATGTTAAGTCTATTTAATGTCATATTAAACGTACCATGCTTATTGTGAAGTGTTAGGCTTTTCATGTTAAGTCTAATTTAATTCATGAAATGTCTAATTTAGGTCTAATTTAGTTCATGTTAATCCTAAATCATTTAATGTTTTGTGTAAGTTATTTCATGTTAAGTCTAGTTGTTTTAATGTTAATGGTGAATATAGTCTGTAATTGTTAGAATGGTGATTGTATTTTTTATAGCTTCGGTACTTCGAGATGGCTGGCATAAAGAGACATGCCATTAGCGATAGATTCATGCCTCCAATGACAAATTGGGTAGTAGAGAGTGAGAAAGCTGGCTCTTTGAGGAAGGGGACAATTACAGAAAAGGCAAAAGGAGCTTCAATAGCTTTAGTTGAGAAGCCTATTGTGGAAGCTAGGCCACCTCTCTCAAAATGGAAGCTTCATGTGAGGACTCATGAGGTCTCAAGTCCCAAAAGGAGCAAATTCCCACCCCCAGCACCGAGGAAAGATATTATGCCTCAGAAGCCTAAACCTCTTGTTAGTGGGAAGAGCCGAAAGAGAAAGGCGAAGAATGAGGAAGCAAAGAAGAGTGACTCAATAGGCTATGTAAGTATTTTGTTAAGTCTAATTCTATTTCTAATAAGTCTAAATTACTTCATGTCAAGTCCAATTTGATTCATGTTAAGTCTAATTTCATGTTAAGTCCAGTTTGATTCATGTTAAGTCTAATTTCAGTTCATGTTAAGTCTAATATCTATTCTTGATAAGTCCAATTTAATTCTTATTAACTCTAATTATGTTTCTCATAAGCCTAAATTATTTCATAGTAAGTCTAATTCGATATTAATTCCAATTTGATTCATGTTTAGTCTAAATTCATTTCATGTTAAGTCTAATAGCAGTCCATTTTAAGTCCACTTAATTCCTGTTACTAATTTCAGTTCATGTTAAGTCCAATTTAAGTCTAATTTATTTCAGATTAAATCTAAGTCCATGTTAAATTTAATTAAATTTATGTTAATTCTAATTTCAGTCCCTGTCAAGTCTAAAGAGAAAGAGAAAGGCGAAAAATGAGGAAGCCAAGAAGAATAACTCAATAGGCTATGTAAGTATCCTGTTAAGTCTAATTCTGTATCTAATAAATCTAAATTATTTCATATTATGTCCAATTTCATGTTAAGTCCAATTCGATTCATGTTAAGTCTAACTTAGGTTCCTGTTAAGTTTAATTCAACTTGTTTTTAAGTCTAATTTCATATTAAGTCTAACTTCAGTTCATGTTAAGTCTAATATCAGTTCATTTTAAGTTCAATTTGATTAATGTTAAGTCTAGCTTCAGTTCATGTTAAGTCTAATTTGATTTCATGTTAAGTCTAATTTCAATTCATATTAGTTCATGTTAAGTCTAATTTGATTTCATGTTAAGTCTAATTTGATTTCATGTTTAGTCTAATTTTATTTCATAGTAAGTCTAATTTGATTTCATGTTAAGTCTAATTTTATTCCATGTTAAGTCTAATCTCAGTTCATGTTAAGTCTAATTTTATTTTATTTTAAGTCTAATTTCAGTTCCCGTTAAGTCTAATTTTAGTTCATGTTAAGTCTAATTTTATTTCATATTAAGTCTAATTTCATGTTAAGTCTAATTTCAGTTCATGTTAAGTCTAATTTTATTTCATATTAAGTCTAATTTCATGTTAAATCTAATTTCAGTTCCTGTTAAGTCTAATTTCATGTTAAGTCTAATTTCATTTCATGTTAAGTCTAATTTCAGTTCATGTTAAGTCTAATTTTTATTTCATGTTAAGTCTAATTTTAGTTCACGGTAAGTCTAATTTTACTTCATGTTAAGTCTAATTTCAGCTCATGTTAAGTCCAATTTTATTTCATGTTAAGTCTAATTTCAGTTCATGTTAAGTCTAATTTTATTTCATGTTAAGTCTAATTTTATTTCATGTTAAGTCTAATCCCAGTTCATGTTAAGTGTAATTTTATTTCATGTTAAGTCTAATTTAATTTCATGTTAAGTCAAATTTTATTTCATTTTAAGTCTAACTTCAGTTCTTGTTAAGTCTAATTTCAGTTCTTGTTAAGTCTAATTTTATTTCATGTTAAGTCTAATTTCAGTTCATGTTAAGTCTAATTTTATTTCATTTTAAGTCAAATTTCAGTTCTTGTTAAGTCTAATTTCAGCTCAGGTTTTTTTTAATTAAAGAACTTAACCCCTTTGCATGTTATCCAAACTGAGGTTCATGTTATCTAAACTGATTTTCATGTTATCTAAACTAAGTTTCATGTTAATTTAAATCCTATACAAGAGAATTAACATGAGTTTCATGATATTAAAATGAGTTTGATGTTAACTGAATTCGGTTTCATGTTAATTCTAATCCTACACATGAGAATTTAATTGATGTTAAGTCTAATTTAATTTCTAATAACATTTCATGTTAAGTCTAATTTTCATGTTAAGTCCAACTTGAATCGTGTTAAGTCTAATTTTAGTTCATGTTATGTCTAATTTTCATGTTAATTCCAACTTTTGGTTTCCTTAAACCGGCAACAAACTCGAACACACTTGGGTTCATTCTTTTTAAATTTGTACTCAAAACTTTTGGCCATAGAATAATATAGCAAAAGCTAATCTTAATTCTTTAGCACTGTCAAATCGTTGCCCCTCATCAGTTAAAGCAGTGTGCCATGAGTCCTTTTTTATTTGCTAATAATGTCATCAATCATCATAACATTGTCCCCAGAAGGATTATCATTGGGAATCCTATCTGATACACATGCCCTATCTGAATCACATGTGGATGTCGACGTCGGTGGACCGCAATCTTTACTTTTTGAGCTCAAATTGTTGGCAACGCTGCAAATATTTTGAAAATAAATAAATAATCAAAAACTAATCAAATAATTAAAACTAGTCAAATAATCAAAACTAAACACGACTTAACATCGAACCTATTTGAGTTTTCCAACCAATTTGAGTTAACACTTAACAGATTTTGACTTGACAGCACACAAATTAGACTTAACATGTAACTACTTACAGTTAACATACTACAGTTTAGACCTAATGTAACACGCTTTGGACTTAACAAGTAACGGCTTACTGTTAACATACAGGAAATTAGATCTAACATACAACACCTTGGACTTAACATGTTCCACTTACAGTTAACATACAATAAATTAGACTTAACATACAACACTTTCGACTTAACATGTTCTCAATTGTAGGTACTAGGAATTAGACTTGACATACAACGCCTTAGATTTAACATGTTCTCACTTGCAGTTAACGTACTAGAATTAGACATAACATACAATGTTTTGGGCTTAACATGTTCTCACTTGCAGTTAACATAATAGAAGTTAGGTGTAACATATAATCAATCACACTTAAACATTCTACCTTTAGGGTGATTATTGAACACAAATGACTAAACATAAAAGCTCGTAGACTTAAGTTCCAACTCATTACACTTAACGTCATAAAAATATTGAACGTAACATTAAATAATTCAATAACTTAGTGGTCTTCTTGATCTTGCTCATTGTTATGGATAATTAAAGAATCATTTGTTTCTTGAAAAACTTTCGTGTAAATCTCTTTTAACCAAATATTGCGCCAATGCTCCATCATAGACGCGAGATCATCTTCGTTCTCAATAGGAAAATTTAAGTTACCGTTTGTTTTATCTTTGTATGCCAAAGATAAAGAATCATATGGAATTTTTAACCTCTCTGACACATCAAATTTGATTTCCATCATGGTGGTTGAAGAATTAATCTTTAAGAAAACGCCTTTATCACCTGAGGAGACCATGCAGATGATAGCCTTCTCTGCCATTATGAAGGGAAGGTAGAAGGAGTAATGGCGAGAATTTTAGGACAAGAGGAGTATTGAAGAGCAACAACCATTATGAATAGAATTTTAGGACAACTAAATAGTTATTGCTCATGATAGAGTAAAAATAGGGGGAAATTTCCCTCCAATTCCCACATCAGATCACCAATAATGAGAATTGATGGGGGCGCCGAGTCTGGGGAAGAAGGAGAAGGGCATTTTATGGTTATTTTCAAAACACAGTCTCTTTTTTTGTATAAGGCCGACGTGGAGGGGCCCGAACACATTAAATGGAACTGTTTGGGTCTGATCCACATGGGGAAAAGTCAGAGGGGCTGTAGCACATGGAGTTATTACTTTTGGGGCCTTGACACAATTTTCCCAAAAAAAAATGGATCCTCTCCGTTGCAAAAAAAAAAAAAAAAAACCTAGAGACCACTACCTTTTATCATAATTGTTAATTTTTCTAGTGAGGAATTATAATTTATTCTAAACATGTTGCTTACTATAGCCCCCCCCCCCCCACCCCAATGAATGTACTCATTTCCTATTTTGTACTCAAAGATAAATCACAACCATTCACTTACAAATCAATGGTTGTGATAATATAGCAATCGCTCTACTACTTTTTTATAGTGAAGAGAATCTGAATCCTTTTAAGGGTAAAGAGTCAACTTATTTTTGGTAATTGGGACAAGTGTTAGGGTGATCAAATGGTCTGTTCAGTTGGTTTTTATAAATTTTTACAAAAACTTCATTTAACCATTCTATATTCATAACCAAACCGAACTACGCAGTGAGTTCAGTCAGTTTAGTTCAGTCTATTAGGTTAGCGTTTGGACTAGTTTATTTAAGAAAAAGTCTAATTTAATGCAAAATAATGATGTACATCAAGATATATGTCAAGGAAAATAGGGATTAATGGATCATTTATAAACAATGATGCTAATTAATTTAACACAAGAAACAATATAAGAAAAAAAGAAATTTTTTTGGATCAATGAAAAGAAAGAAAAAGTGTGTATTTGTCAATGGAGAGAGCATTCAAATCTATTTGTTTGGATTGATATTTCTCAAACCGAACTGATAGGAACATACTCTGAAATCGAGTGAACTGTCGAAATTTGGTCTGTTTCAGCTGATTCGATCAGATTAATGCTCACCACTAGGCAAGGATGCTTAGCGCATCTAATAATCATGTATGATTCGCACTACCCGCATATATGTTTAATGGTCCCACATTGAATAAAATCTATTGCCCGCTAAATGTTTATAAGCCACCTAGAAGATGCTCAAAAATTCTATCTGAGAATATTGTTTTTACAAATATATAAATACTAGCACTATTTGCATTTAAAATTGTACCCGAGAAAAATGTCATGGTTAAAAAATATGAATTTCTACTTGAGTTTGATCAAGCAATTCTCGTAGAAATCTTCCTTGATTGCGTCTATACCCATGCATCTTTTGACTACGGGGAATATGAACAGGAGAAGCATGGATTTTGACCTTTGGATTGATCCCCTGAATTTTGAAGCATTTGGTCAACCAGATTCAAACAGGTCGCTGATACAATTCCCCGACTATAAATTTCACTGAGAACGCCTGTTTACAAACATTTCTCTTCACAAACAAATACTACGAAATCGTGTAGGTTTATAGGTAAAAATAAACTTACTTGGGTTTAAAAATAAATTAAGGTAAAAGTTTGGGTTCAAAGGGGAAAACCCCTAAAAATATGGATATAATTCTACTCGGGTTTGATCAAGTAATTCTCGTAGTAAACTTCCTTGATTGCGTCTATATAGATGCATCTTTTGACTGCGGGGAATTTGAACAGGAGAAGCCGTGGATTTTGGCCATTAGACTTTGATCGCATGAATTTTGAAGGATTTTGTCAATCAGATTTATTTATTTATTTTTGGTTGAGAGAACATGGTGGGTAAAGGTAAACCCTCCGTTATTTCATTTATAAGAATTTAACGAAACATTAGCAGATAGACAAAAGTGTGCCGAAGCAAAATAAGATACAAGAAAAGAGACTAAATGCAAGGAAGACAAAAAAAGAGTACAAAAACAGGAGCCACAACACATAGTACTCCTGTGATGGATTACAAAAGAACAACAACAAAAAAGGACAGACAAATGAACTTAGAGTCCCTCCATGACATTGTCATGCATCACACACCACTCATCAGTAGAAGAAGGATCAACGTCACTTCTGTGGGCCAAAGTGCGAAATAACTGATCTGCACGCTCCTTATCGCTTCCTGAAAGAATGGACGGCCAATGTATACTGTTAGCAATAATAGAAAATTTAATAACAATCAAAGATCTTGTCAATCAGATTCAAACCTGCGTTGATGCATTTCCTGAGTATAATTTTCATGAGAACACCTGCATACAAACAAATTTACGCCGTTTAGTACATTTGTAATCATTTAAAATCTTTCGAACTTGAGTCCGAATTCACAATTTCTTCTCTACATTTTCTTCAGATTCACATTTGAATGCGAGCATCATTTGGCTATTCACTAAATATTTTTATTTAACTAAAATCATATAGTTAGTAAAAATGTTATATGATTTAATTCAGATTTAGAATGCAATTTTACTTGGTTAAAGAGGTGCTTTCATTATGTTAAAACAATTTGATAATACTCGCAATAGGCAAGAAGATAATTACAAGAAGATTAATGTTGAATATGTTGGGATCATCCATCCTGAGCAGTAGATAATATATGATCTTCTTATCTATTATGAGTATTAGATCATGATCTTTTTGCCTCTTGTATACTGCTATTCCTTTTTTTTATCTTATTTTTGAAGAATTTCCTTTATTTTCTTACATCTATAATTTATTCCTAACACGTTTCTAAGCTTTGAGAGTCTATATTTATGATATTATTTTATCTCCTGCTTCTGTTCATGATCCATATCTTAAACATTAATGGAAATAGAAGACAGATTAAGCAAAAGATAAGTCCCATCCATCCTGAGCAGTAGATAATATATGATCTTCTTATCTATTATGAGTATTAGATCATGATCTTTTTGCCTCTTG
>JBAKGM010000200.1:16871968-16883396 GCA_037177215.1 Asparagus racemosus
CTTGAGTTTTGCTTTGAGGGTGACCCTCGAGCCTTCAAGACCTCATAACGGAGAGGCATGCGACCCTCGTAAAAAAAAATTTTTGACTGTCTACAGACGTCGGCAGACCGCAATCTTTATTTTTTGAGCTCAAATTGTTGGCAACACTGCAAATATTTTGAATACAAACAAATAATCAAAAACTAATCAAATAATTAAAACTAGTCAAATAATCAAAACTAAACAAGACTTTACATCGAACCAATTTAAGTTTTCGAACCAATTTGAGTTAACACTTAACAAATTTTGACTTGACAACACACAAATTAGACTTAACATGTAACTACTTGTAGTTAACATACTACAGTTTAGACCTAACGTAACACGCTTTGAACTTAACATGTGACAACTTGCAGTTAACATATAGGAAATTAGACCTAACATACAACGCCTTGGACTTAACATGTTCCCACTTGCAGTTAGCATACAATAAATTAGACTTAACATACAACGCTTTCGACTTAACATTTTCTCAATTATAGTTAACATACTAGGAATTAGACTTGACATACAATGCATTGGACTTAACACGTTCTCACTTGCAGTTAACATACTAGAGTTAGACGTAACATACAATAATTTAAACTTAACATGTTCTCACTTGCAGTTAACATATTAGAAGTTTTGTGTAACATATACACAATTACACTTAACATCTTGCCTTTAGGTTGATTATTCAACACAAATGACTAAACATAAAAACCATTAGACCTAAGTTCCAACTCATTACACTTAACGTCATAAATATTGAACTTAACATCAAATAATTTAATAACTTACCAGTCTTCTCGATCTTGCTCGTTGTTATGGATAATTAAAGAATCCTCTGTTTCTTGAAAAGATTTCATGTAAATCTCTTTTAACCCAATATTGTGGCAATGCTCCATCATAGACGCGAGATCATCTTCGTTCTCAATAGGAAAATTTAAGTTGCCGTTTGTTTCATCTTTGTATCCCAAAGATAAATAATCATGTGGAATTTTTAACATCTCTGACACATCAAATTTGATTTCCATCTTGGTGGTTGAAGAATTAATCTTTAAGAAAAAGGTTTTATCACCTGAGGAGACCATGCAGATGACAGCCTTCTCAGCCATTATGAAGGGAAGGTAGAAGGAGTAATGTCGTGAGAATTTTAAGATAGGAGGAGTATTGAAGAGCAAAAATCAAAATAAATAGAATTTTAGGACAACTAAATAGTTATTGTTCACGATGGAGTAAAAATGGGGAAAACTTTCCCTCCAATTCCAACATCAGATTGCCATAAATGGGATTTGATGGGGGCGATGCGTCTGGGAAAGAAGGAGAAGGGCATTTTAAGGTTATTTTCAAAATACAAACTCTTTTTTGTATAAGAGTGACGTGGAGGGGCCCGAACACATTAAATGGAACCGTTTGGGTCCAATCCACACGGGGGAAAGTCAGAGGGGCTGCAACACATGAAGTTATTACTTTTGAGGCCTTAACACAATTTTCCCAATTATATTTCACAGATTAATTTTGGAAAGTTAATAAAAATATAAAATAAGCAGTAATGATAATAAAAATTTATTGATTATCAATATGCCCCCTCATTCACGCACAATTTCTTTTCTTTTTTTTTTTTAAGTTCATTTCCATATTTTTTTTTCACAATTATAACCAATGATTGTACTCATTAAACGCGTAGATGTCTCCATATCACGTTTTTTGTCCTTGTAATTAACCAGCAAAAATTATTTTCAAGAATTAGTTTTGGAAAGTTAATCCTTCACCTAAAACGTTCAATACAGAAACCATCATTGCTTAGAAACCATCATTCAATCCATTCTCTCTAGACGGAGATGATAAAACGGTTCAATACTAATTACTCATCATTAGATTCATTCTCTTCACGCGGAGACGTTAAAAATAATTACACAGTAATAGTGGTAAACAATATTTTTCCTACTTTGTAAAAAATGTCTTGTGCCAAACTTAATTATGATTTCTAAATTCATGTTACACCTTCAATGCAAAAGAACTAAAATTAAAAATCTAAATATCATAAAGATTTTACAAAAATGTATAATAAGAGAAAGGAGAATTCGTTTAAAAAGATCCTTTTTCAAAAATAATTAGCAAAATCGGCCGTTTTATAAAATTATTAGCAAAATCGACCTTTTTTTTTTTAAATTCGACTTCACAAAAATTCAGCTTTAAAATGCACGGGACTAGTAGTCCTGTGTGTTTAGTTCTCATTAATTAAACCTTAAGCATTTCGGCACAAAGTACACAAGACGACCATTTCAGATTAACCGTAATTAGCGACGACTAATTACACGGGACTACTAGTCATGTGTATTTTAAAGTCAGCATTTTGCAAAATCAACCTCTTTTCGGTCGGTTAGAGATCGATTTTGCTAATATCTTTATAAAAGAGTCAGTTTTGCTTATTATTTTTCAAAAATAGTCTTTTTATTATTATTATTCTCCTAATAGAAATCATTAATAGTAGTTGAAGACAAGGTGGAGTGACACTGACTTCTTTTTTTTTTTTTTTTTTTTTTACTGTGTTAAAAAGAGGAGGGACAGCTAGGTGGGGTGCGGGAGTAGTAGTTTACACTGAGTTAGCGGGGAGTGTCCCTCTCCGTCACTTGTAGATAAAAAGGCAATCGTAACCGCTCACTTCTGCAAGCAACGTTCAAAAACACACAGCACAGGGCTACAGAGGGGGAGAAGGAGCGACTAAAAAAAAAACAAAAACGAAAACGAACAAAATAATGTTGTCTCGGCTCAACAGCTCGTCGTGGATGGAGGACCCCAGCATGGACGACGACCCCACCGCCTCGTCCTCCATCCCCGCCGCGTGGTCAGCCGCCCCCTCCCCGACGTCCTCCTCCGCCCTCGCCGTCCTCGACGACCCCTCCTGGTACTCCCTCCCCTCCTCCTCCTCCTCCTCCTTCCTCCTCCCCCCCGTGGGCCCCTCCTCCCTCTTCGACTTCTCCGGCTTCTCCTCCTCCTCCTCCGCTCCCCCCCACCCCAACCCCCCCACCTTCGGCCCGCTGCTCGGCTTCGACCCCTTCGACTCCCGCTCCAAGCTCCTCCGCCCCCTCGACCTCTCCCCTCCGCTTGGAGCCCAGCCGACCCTCTTTCAAAAGCGCGCCGCCCGCCAGAACCCCGGCGGCCCTGTTTTCGACGAGAAGCGGAGGAGGCTAGGGCTGAGCGAGGAGGAGGACCTGCAGGATGACGGCAGCATTGACGAGTCGGGCCTCAATTACGACTCTGATGATTTCGTGGCCGACAACAATGGGAGCGGGAAGCTGGAGGAGAGTGACGGGAAGAATGGGAGCGAGGGTAAGGTTACCGAAGGTGGTGAGGGTAAGGGGAAGAAGAAGGGGCTGCCGGCCAAGAATTTGATGGCCGAGAGGCGCCGGAGGAAGAAGCTCAACGATAGGCTCTACATGTTGAGGTCGGTTGTGCCCAAGATTAGCAAGGTGAGAATTTTCAGCTTAAACTCTCTTTTTTTTTTTTTTTTAATAAATAGATGAAGAGTTTGCGGCATTTTATTTATTCGTAACTTGATATCGAATTACATAATAATAATAATTTAGGATAAGATTTGGGTTTCTGAAAGAAACTTAATTTTAATGTGCCGCCCGGTTCGGCCCAATTCTAGAGCACTTGCTAACGAATTATTACCAGTTTTGCATAATTTTTCGAGGCTTAGAGATGCTTAAATTTTTTTTTTTTTTTTTTATTCTTTAAGTCATCAGAGGATTTTAAAGCTTTACATTTTCTCTTATGTTTCCTTGTTTAATTACATCGGGTTAGACTTTGACAAATTACTAGATCTGAATTATCTGTTAAGAATGTTGTATGATCTGTGTCTTCATCGAAATTCCGTTTCTTTATTAATTTGCTCTCAAATCCTATATTTGACAACAGTTTGTTGGTTTCCTGTGTGCGATTTACTCATCTTGTCGACGCTATTTTTGCATAAAACACCCTCCTTTCTTTCAAACTTCATTTCATGATTTGTTTTTTTTTTTTAATTATAGCGACATTAAATTTTCATGTGAACAATTTACCAGTTGTTTCTTGGACCCTTTTTTTAATCCAATAGCATCTAGAGGATCTACATAGCTGAAGTTAACTGTTTCTTATGTTATTATTGTCTAAGGACATGGTCCTGCATTTATGCTATGTTCGTGGTCCCTTCATCAAGTAAGTAAGAAGTTACCAATGTGTCGAATATTATCTTCTTCATTTCTTTGTAGAATTTAGCAACTAAGCTTTTGTTTTTGGGTTTCTATGTATGCTCGCGTCTACTGAATTTTATCTTAGCAATCGATCAACCTCTTTGAATTCTAATTTCTAATCCAGAGGATCTCTTCTCCCCACAGAATGAAGTTATGCACAAGTATTTCTACCATTTCTAAAATTTTGTAGTTGTGCATGGTCAGTACCCTGTGTTTATGTTATGTGTCCGTACCTATATGGAATTGGTATTATTGTGATGAACTATTTCTTAGTTTAGCTTCTTCTTTTTTCTTACTTTGATTTCTCTCATAGCTGCCCTGCTAAATTTTGGTAGGTACTGATCTTTTTTTATGACAAAATACAGTAGACATTTCTCTTTTTACTCTGTGCAGTATATATTACCTCCTAGATCTACAAAGATGAAGATGTAAATTACTCGTCCTGATAACTAGCGCAGCATGTGATCTAACATTTATGATATAAAGGTGGTCCCTTTACCCAACTGGCAAAGAATTACCATGGGGCCAGATTTGTCTTCTCTTGTATCTGTAAAAATATGTTTAATGTTTACTGTTGTGATGATTTTGCTTGTGGTTGTTACAAACTTCAATATTTAATGTTTTCAAAAAAAAAAAAAATATTCTCTGCTTTCTAATTGTTACTTGTTGAGTTTGTTGCCATGTTGAATAATGGACCAACTTTGATGGAGATTTACATTCATACTCCAATTGAGTTTTTGTTGGGTTGGTGGTGGTGGTGATAAATTTTAACTTTTTCGAAGAAAACTAATTTACGAGTTTGCAGTAAATCAGACAGTGTTCTTAGCTTTTTGAGTTTAATGCTTTGTCTAGTTCTGACTAGTTTATTTTTGTTTATATTGTATTTATATTAAAATCACTTTAACCTCAGAGGCATATCATCTTCAGTTGTCAAGGGTGGTGGTGTAGTTACAAATTTTTAAATCTTTGTTCTGCAGGCAATATCCTATTCCTTTGTTCATGTCAAATTTGAAACCAAATTTGAAGCTACTACCTATTCAGCTGGCACTATTTAAAACTGAAACTATTCTGTTGTGTGTTTTTTTGGTGAAATTTTTGCCTTTGGAAGGCATCACGTTGGCAGTTAGTCTACTATTTTTTAATGCTTTTGTTTTTTGTTATTTCCAATTTGATGTTGTATTTGCATCATATTTGATTGTTTTCTGATTTATATGAACAGTATTAAACCAGAGATGATTTTTTTTCCATTTAACCATTTTAATTTTGAAATCACAGTCCACATATATTAACAATAATCAGTGGCAATTAACTAATGTTTGACTGTTATATTCTATTATTTTGGTTTCATTTGGTGGTTGATACACACTTTGAGTTGTGTAGAACTGCAGAATTCTCCTTTTTCTCCCTCTCAATGGCAGAAATATACTACAGTTGTTACTCTGTCCTGAAATTATTGTTGATCACCTTGTTGGATGACCAAGAATTGAGTCTTTATATTTGATATCACCATCTCATTATGCTCTTTTTATTTACATTAATTAACATATTTTCATCGTTAAGCTTTAATCCCTAAACCTTTTCTCATAGATATTGGTCTGGAATCTCTGGGTTCATTATCTTAACATTCAAGTTTTGCAGTAAAGTTTGGATTTGGTTCGTGCTCTAAATAATCTAATCAATGATTAATTTTCTCGCGTTGTAAGAAATTGCTGTATTTTGCTTTCTCCATACCTCTGCAGATGGATAGAGCATCTATTCTTGGTGATGCTATTGAGTACTTGAAGGAGCTCCTGCAAAGGATCAATGACCTTCACAATGAACTCGAATCAACACCGTCAAGCTCTGCATTGCCCACTCCAACTGGATCCAGCTTTCATCCGTTGACACCGACGCTTCCTACTTTGCCATCTCGCGTCAAGGAAGAGCTCTGCCCAAGTTCTTTACCCAGCCCAACAGGTCAACAGGCAAGGGTTAGTTTTTATCCTCATAAATTCCAATATCTTATTGTTAAATACTACATTCCTCTTCTTTTTTTTTTTTTAATCCTCATCATAAACTTTAATACAAATTCGTAAACCTAGTTTGCTAAATCTTTCCTGTTGCGTTACTATTGAAACAGAGCATCGTGTTTCTGTATCAACTTCGAAGAAAAAAGAAAGACAACATTAGCCACTTGCTGAATGTATCTAATATGTAACTAGAGAATTTACTTTGTAACTGTCTTTAATGATCTTTAACTTGCTCTGACGTCTTTTTCCCCCCTATCTTAGTATGAGTTCTTGTTAGTAGTCTCCACATTTGGCATTCCAGTGCTTCCATCCAAAGCCTTCAATTCATTATCTAGAATTTTTCGATTCTTGACTTGAATTAACTTGTAAATTTTCTAGTAATATTGGCGTGCTATATGATTCAAGCATGCAAATGCAATAATTTATATGGGCAGCTTTCAGATATCTTTCTGGACTATTTGGAAAGAAACTAAATACGGAGGTGGGGGAGAACAAAAAGATGAATAATTGTCCTTGTTACTTAACAGTAAATATATCTCTTAATGTTGACAGTTTTCAATTCTCCTCTATATGTAGGTGGAAGTGAGGTTAAGAGAAGGGAGGGCAGTGAATATTCACATGTTCTGTGCTCGAAGGCCAGGCCTCCTCCTCTCTATGATGAGGGCACTTGATGGCCTTGGCCTTGACATCCAGCAAGCGGTCATCAGCTGTTTCAACGGGTTTGCTCTTGATGTGTTTCGAGCTGAGGTATGTTCATTTACATCTTCTACACGCAGTTGCATTAATATTAGCTTTTGTTTTTGTATCATCTTCCTTCTCCTTAGCCAAAATCACAATACTCCAAAAGGAAGTTATTATTCTTTTCCTTTTTTTTCTTTTTTTTTCTTTTCATTGCCCTGAGTGGTTGGGAAACTTACTCGTGAATTATTGATCCTCGCATATTATCTAATACTATTAAAACTATTCGGGAATTTTCTTTATGTTAGTGTTATATACCTTCCATCTTGTGTTCTGGATTGATTCTCTTTGGTCTTAGTTGTCTTGACCAAGAATGTTGTGCCATGTCTTTTTTTTTTTTTTTTAAAGCCTTGATCCAATCATAAAAAATTGAGAACATTATTTGAGAATGGCATGTATGATGACTATAATACCAATACTGGTGTATGTTTTATTGCAATGCGTAAAGTTGGTAGTTACAAATCTGCAAATGCTGAATTCTGCGTATATCTACTTAAATACTTATTTTGGTTCAGATCATTTTACTTCTAGAGCCAATTTTGCATATTTCCAATTTTCTTAATCCTTACATTTGTATGAAATGAATCTGATTTGCTTCCTCTTTGTCCTCCCTTTGTTTCAGCAATTGAAGGATGGGCCTGGTGTGATGCCTGAAGAAATCAAAGCTGTGCTTCTTCACTCTGCTGGCTTTCAAAATGCAATGCAGTAGAATCATGAAGGGAACCGATCTATGGACATCTCATGCTTTAAAAGAGTGGACAAACTCGGCATTTGCTACCGTTTTCCTCAATTGAACTTGCTTTCCTGCCTCATGATAACTCTTTCTTTGTCTATCGTATCCCGTTTTACGTTATATAGAGACTTCATTTCTATCTCCATTTCTTTGTTGTTCTGTTATCAATAGGGTAGCTTTCCAGTTAAAGATGACAATGTTAGCAAGGTAACCTTACTGTTTTTAGTTTTCCTGGTACTTTGACATGTCGATGGAGTGAGGAGGAGGAAAAACTTGTTGTGTTAGCTTTCTGACATTGAAAGATAAGTGTATTGTGTTTTGAGATATCAGTGTATTGAAACTCTTTTGGTCTCTTGTTTGTTCGACATAAGTTTGTCGATGATAATTCGAGATATCATATTTATTTTCTGACAATTACTTCTTTTCTGGTGTTGTTCCTATTGCATATTGAACAGTTGAACAACTCAAGAGCAAAACAGCTTTATTACGTTGCGGAGTTGGAATGAATACAAAATTTATATGCACTTTGTGATTGACGGCAAACAAGGAGAACGGTTGTTTGTTGAATAACTTCTTTTATGGCCTAAAGCAATCTCTCAAATAGTGTTCCGAGTACGTTTGATTTTTATAGGTAGATATTGGTTGATGTAGGACAGTATGCATGATTTATATTGCAAGAATATAAAAATATAACCCTCAACTCTCACCAAAACTTTGATGTTTTAGTGTAATGGTTAGATTTTTTTTTTTTTGGCATGGTATCAAAGCAACTCATGTTATGTTAGAATATAAAGACGTAACCTTCAAATCTCGTCATAACTTCGGAGCTTTGGTGTATTGGCAGGGTCTTTAAGATGCATGTACTTGAGAAATCTTACCTATGTTTTAGTTAGGTGGAAAAGAACTTTGTAGAATATATTTTGCATCATCTACCACCGCGGTCGAGTATATGCCAATTTAGAGAAAAAGAAGCTATTTTGTTGAGAGAATTTATTTGGCAAATTAAGTTTGCATGAGGAGTTCACTATTGCCAATTGTGACAGTCAAAGTGCTACTTGATTAACAACAATTCAAAACTGTCGTGAGAGAACGAAACATATCGGTAGAATACACTTCTATTTTCATGAACTTAAAGGATGTTAGTATTCTTGTGATGAATATTTATAGATAACCCAGTTAGTGTTGATGCACTATCTTTCAGCCTGTATCAACTATTGTTATTTATAACAAGTTTAAAATTTCCCAATGACCTAATCAGTCTATATCACACTTGTTTGAACTAGAGTTATCTGATATTAGAAATTTGATGTGATTTATTAATTGTATATTTGAAGTTGATCTATTATTATGTGAAAATGGAAAAGCATAAAAGAAAAAAAGAACAAAAAAGAAATCCTAAATCTTTTATAATTAGGAATTTTATATCTTTGTATATAAGGATGGCTATCCTTTCTCAGGTTATGGTCTCTCTTTTGTCTCGTTGAGATCTATTTTGAAAAGATTTTCAATGTGAAATTTGAAAATATTTCCGATAAAATTTATAATTCTTCCGTCATTATATTAATGAGAATTTAATTACAGAGACCCTTTTTTCTTTGTATTTTATATCAAGGCTAAATCTAATACTATTCTACAAGTGTGAAGGGTGTTAGAACTTTTTTTCTGAAAATTTCTCCAATGTATAATACATTATCCTTTAATATTATCGGTATCCATGTAATTTTGTCTCTCTTGATCATAAACACATATATACATAACAATTATAAAAAATATAATAATAAATTGTCTAATGTTAAATCTTTTTTACCAAAAATACCCTCAATAATAATATCAATTGACAACAACAATTTCAATACAATATAAAAAATACTATTACATATCTATTAGTAATGCCCATTTATGCTATAACCGCCTTGTATTGAGGCCAAAAAGGACTAAAGTGTGGGTGGGATTGACTTAATTTGCATGAGGAGTTGAATGTAAATGCATAAATCTGGAAGCTAAAGAGTTACACTTAACCATTGTCCCCCTCTACTAACTCTAATTCATACTAATTATGATAGTAAACTTATGAATGTAATCCTCTTCAAATTCCCACTCAATGCAAAACTCTTTTCATCTCTCCCATATCATAACCTCCATCCTCGTCAATCTATAAATCCTCCTCTCTTTCTCTATTCTCCTCCTCACTAATCGATCTACCATCACAACAAAAAAATAAAAACAAACAAACAATGTCTCTCCTCTAAAACTTAGTTTGATATAACAATCTCTCTTATTTTCACTTCTTATCTTAGGTTGCAGTCTTCCTCTAACTAAATCTACTTCTCTTCAATCCCACTAATCGACCAACTCAATAACGGTGTTGGCCCCGTGGACTGCTGCAGTGTCATGCTGCAGTTCTAGTTATTCTCTAATAATATTGTATTCTTCTTCATCAATGATTAATAATACCCTTGTCCTTGATTGTTGCAGGGTTGCTAGTACTATTGTTACCAATCTACACTCGATTCTAATGGGTTCACAGCTAAAAAGAGGGATAATCTTCTTGGTTATTTGGCTAGACGTCAACGATAGATCTCCAATGGATATTGATGCTCATGATGCTGAGGCTAAGAAGGGACAACCTGAGTGAAAACAAAGGAGGAAGAAAGTGCTATGTACTTCTCGCTATTAGTCCCTAAAGCTATCACATTTTTAAGTAGTCCCTTAAATCATAGAAATCACTCTGTAGGCCCTCAAATTCTTAAGTTATTTTGGATTTCATATTCAAATTATTGAAAATGTTACTAAGTCCTCCAATTCTCATATTTACGTTGTCTCAGATTACAGTGTATTACGGTTATAAAAAATTACTCTCTATGACAACAACTTCTACACTTTTGATTGGAGGGGCAAAATTAAAATTAATTCAAGAATTGAGAGACCAAATACAATATTTTCAATGATTTGATGGACTAATTTAGAAAAGACTTAGGAAATGGGGCTCCAGAATCAATCTCAATGATTTAAGGGACTAATTTTAAAATATAAAAGATTTAAAAGACTAATTATGATAAACAGTTTTAGAAAGGTTTTTTTGTCATATTAATCAGACCCCAAATTTTTTGTTAACTTTGTATTAGATCCCAAAATTTTTATATTTATAAAGTACACACCCAAATCATTTAAATCATTTTTTAAGAAAGAGGCTTCACATCTATTTTGTTGTTTTAAATTATACCCCTAAATCCGTTTAGTTCTTTTAAATAACCCTCACATCTACCAAGTTGTTTTAAATTAGACCCCAAATTCTAGGTAGTTATTTTAAAAAAGACCTCCATTTCGAACAAATATAAAGATTTGAAGTGTAATTTAGAAATACGAAGATTTGAGGGTCTAATATGACAAAATCTTTTTAAAAACTAAATTAGGTCAATTTTGTTCTAAAAGTCATTCAACTCAATTTGGGCAATACGGTAAAGAAATTTTAGTGGGAAGGAAAGGTAAAACCCCAACACACAATTTATATTGTTAAATATTACAAAAATCCAATGATTAAATGTATTCTTCTTTAAAAGCAATTGTGTAAACACTCAAAACTTCTTTGTAATGCTTTATATCTTTTTTTTTCTTCGAGTCACTTTCTAATTTTCGTGTCAATAAAAGAAATTCACCACATAAAACAAGTACGTCTAAGTATATATATA
>JBAKGM010000200.1:16883496-16899380 GCA_037177215.1 Asparagus racemosus
TATAAAAGTGTGTAGGATGTTAAAATATTTTCTTCAAAAAATACCCCTCCAAAATACATACATGTGTCCATTAAATACAAAGATATATACATAAAATACATGCATACATATATACATACATAAGTAAATCATACATCTTCAAATCCTTCTCATAACTTCCATTTAAATGTAATAAGTACATCCCCCTTTCAAATCCTTCTCATAACCTCTAATCTATACTACTTATAAATAAAAGGGAAAATGTGTTTCAAAACTTTTGATTTTTTATCTTGCCCCTAATAATTCTCACATTTATTATCTTATCCTATGCTATTTTACAAGTAGGGTTCTATGTCAAAATTGTTATCTTACACAACATATCATGAAAAGTCATGGATCTTTTCATTGTCCAACAAACGCCTCAAAACTCAAAACCATGAATTATCTCCCATTACTCTCTCCACTAATCTCCATTGTTATAATGTCAATTAACCCCACTACTTACTAACTCCTCCACTATCTACATAATTACTCACATCTGGCTACTAAAAATATATCTTTTTAAAAAAAATAATGTACATACCGTGAAAAAAAATTCCTTTTTTTTTTTTTTTTTTGTTTTTTGTGGTAGGGTCTAGAAATCAACGTAATTAATCACATCTGGCTACTAAAAATTTATATGGGATTCACTCTTTTCTCTATTGCTCAACAAGTAATGGCTACTAAAAATGTATTTCAGTTTATTTTTGTGATCTTCTTTTTTTTTTCTTTTTTTTTTTTGTTTATTAAGTTTAAAAGTAACGTATTTTTGTGTTTATTCAGGTTTTGGTTTTGAATCATCTTTTATTAGTTTCTATTTCTATGCTTGAAGAAATTCCTTGATTGTGATACATTGAAAAAAATATTCAAAACTAAAGCTGCAGGTACTCTTGATCTAAATTTTATTTTTTAAAATTATTTGTGCTATGACATAGTAAAAGCTGGTTGATAATTCATTTTCATATTAGTATTGTTATCTTGTGAAAGATGGATGTAACTATTTATTAATAATTTATTATTTTTAGACATGAATTGCATAATACAATATATTCTATTGGCCATAACTTTCTAAAATGTTTAACGTTGTTCTATCAAAAAAAATATCCAGTGTATTTATTTCACCATGTAAAAAAGGATGACATGGTATATTTATCCTATCACTAAGGTGAAATAGGTATCACTAGACCTATCTTGACAGAGAAATCCTCGTCAAATCGAAACTAATTAAAAATGGTAAATTTTAAAAATAAAGGCTTTTTAAAATCCCCATAAAACTAAAGCTACCCAAATTCGAAATCAAATTTTTTATTTTATTTCTTTCCCCTTTCTTCTCTCGTCTTTTTTTATCTCTTCCCCATTTCTTTCTTGGATAGTTTCCGCTTCTTCATACTTCAAGAACCATATATACCTTACAAAAGGGAAAAAGATAACAAAGAGCTTTGTATTTGATAGAAAAAAACATGGCTGAAACTTTATTAAGAAAAAAAAAAGGAAAAATGATAATTTATCTTCTCCTTCTTTTAAATTTTCATATTTCATTTGTTTTTTTAAGATTCAGCTAAAATGTATGAAACAATGAAAGACGCAGAGAGATAAGTAAAATATAAAATATGTGAGATTCTCTTAATTGATGAACTAGAAAGAATGATGTACCAAGTCAATATGACTGTATATAGACTTCAAATGCTTTACTTTAAATCTTTATTTTCCCTTCAAATCACTTTACTATCATCCACGTCCCAAAAACATTCCTTATATATAAATACAAGTACACCCACGCGCAAAGCATGTGTGCTATAGTAGTATTAATAAATAAATAAATAACTTAAGTTTGGATGATTATCATATAACCACTAATAATTTACAAAAGATCAGAAACCCCCTTAAATTGAGGAGTTACTAGGAAGCTCTCTTTAATTTTAGGATTTTATAAGGAAAACCCCTACGCATCGTTAATCGCAACTTTCACATGAATAAAATTATGTAGGGGGTAATTTTGTCAGTAAAAATTTAGGGTTAACCTTTTTTTGGGGGCGTGGGGTTGAGGGGAGGTTTGGGAATGTTAATGTTAAAGGGAGTTTTCTGATAATCTCTAAACTTAAGGGGGTGTTTCTAATATTTTAAAAGTATGGGAGATTATCCAATAGTCACTCAAAGTTAAGGGTTTTTTATTTTATTTTATATTTAGCCTTATATCAAATGTTAGGAACATGTTATTTTATAGATTTTTTTTTTCTTTTCAATATTTTTTGTCTTGGTGGATTATTCCTTTGGGATATATTATTTGAGGTACAAACGTGTACCTTAAATAAAGATGCACTAATTCCATTTTGGATGTGTTTCTTTATTAGTGGTAGAGTGGAATATTATTGCACTGATGATGGGCCATGAGCAGCACAATATTCCTTGTTTTTTGCTAAAATATACACACATTTCTCCAAAAGCTTTTGATTGACAATTGCAAGTGACAGATTCTACTGACTCAATTGAGATCTTAAAAGGCTGCAGGGCTTCTTTTGTCTCAGAGATAAATATTTGACTTCATACCTGAAAAGCTGTTATATTCTTACTTGAGATTGCAGGTCACATTATGGATTTTCTTCAAGATATTGATTTGATGGTTCAATACAAATTTATTGAGCTAGAGAAACCGTGTTCTTTATTCAGAGTTATTTTATGGGATTGCAGTGTACATTATGGTTATAGGATATTGAAAAGATTGTTCAATACATATTTAATGAGCTAGATAAACCACATATTTATGACACATGTCTGTGGAGCACATGCTTGATATATCATATATGTGAATTAAACACAACACTTTAAAAGTTAATTAGAGATATGCTCTTTTAAATCTCCATTTTATTTTTGTTTTTTTAACACTAGCATCCCCTAATTTTTAGATGATATTATTTCTCCCGTTAGTTTGAGATGAATGACACAGGGAAATCATGTAAGGTGGATTACGTTTTTGCCGCTAGATTAATTGAAGAAAAGACAATATTGCCCTGTACATTTGAAGGGGAAAAAAAGTAAACATCTGAGTTTAAGAAATGCAAGTGCTAATAAATTAGTTTCATAGATACAAGTGACTAGACATTCATTAATATTGACACAAAGGATGCAATTAACCCATGCGTCCATGTACCTAATGAAAATGCATGCAAATCCTCTCCTCGCTTTCAAGTCGCAGCCCTGGGTAATTTTCACCCGTGCGTGTGTGCATATGATTCTGTGAGGAAGGGTGGAGCTCTTTATAGCTGTGTTCGATAAATAAGCATCGGCTAACTCAATCCAAGCAACTACGGTAGGATAGAGTAGTGCGGAGCTGCATAGAGTCCAGTGGTGTCACGGGACACCATTTGATTTCCTATTTTGTAGATATTTTTATCTACTTTTATTTGTACGTGTTGCTTAGAACACTATTAAGATTAGGGCAGCACACCACTATGGAGGAAAAATTTTAAATGCAATCATGATAAGTTATACCGAGACACCACTGGGACAAAATTTTAGCCACCCACTGAGATAGAGGAAAAATTCATTATTTAGATTGGACGTAAAGAATCTGTAGATGGCGTTTCAAGTCTGTCGATAGATCCCAACCCAGGATAGGAGGAAACTACCAACGTGAAGTATAGGAGGGGACAGAGGGAATTTCCGGTGGAGGTATGAAATGCGTAGAGATCATGCCTGACTTGAGGAGCCTACCAAGTTCTTCAAGCAACGGGCCTAAGAATTTGGTTTCGACTGTAGATTCTGCAGAAATCATGTATCGCTGTAGGGCTAACATTAAGTCCGTCTTCTGATCAGAAATGGATTTGAATTCTCTCCGCTGCCAAAAAAGAGCGAAGAGATTATTCCTTTTAAGTCTAACCATAAATTGCTTAATCTATAACCATAATTTATTTTCTTGAATATATAGTAGAAACTAGTATGATTCATGGAAATATTCTTAGTGTTATATTTGAAATGAATCACAAACTTAAGAACTTTTCATTAAACAATGAATGATCTCGATAGAAGTAATGGTCTCTTTACTGCTCTTTATTTGTGAAGAATATCCAAATCCATTACAGATGCTATGTTTGAGTTCGTTGCAAAGAGTAGAGCCGCCTTTTCCCCCCTTTGGTTGTTTGAGTATTTCCCGATTAATGATTCTGTAGACGGGTTTTTGGGTTGTCTTCTGTTGGATTTAAACCACGGTCCTTCAACAAGGCTCTTAAGAGCAACATGCTGTTTCACATTCTAAAATCAAATCTCACATTATTATGGCACTATAATAACTGGAACTCATATCGACTTTCATCCATTATAGATCTATTAGCGCAGCACCTGCACAGTCACGAGGCGGTCGCGCTCGCATGGCACAAGGGCGCGGCGGATTCATCATTGACGTGACCCAGATCAAGCCCTATCCACATCACAACACGAAAAAACATTGGTCGTAACTAGAAGGGTGTAATAATTTAATTCTCCCGCAATGGCGAAGAGAGAGAGATTAGTTAGAAGATCCATGAGGTTTTTATTTATTTATTCAAAATGCAAAAGGTCTGGAGAACAGCTCAACTCAAAACATCGTCCGCATCGTAAACGTCAAAAGACAACTCAACAGAGACAGCATCTTCGAAGTCACCATTCAGTTCAATTAATTAACTGCATTTAATCTATCCAATTAATAACTGTCGATGGCATCATCCACCGTGCCTGCTCCTTTCCCTAAAAGAATATGCGGCATCTTTGAAGGGGGAAAAGCCCAGTAGACTCGAGACTACAGAGTCTACAGGTCTAAATTCATGGCACCGAGGGCTCTCCTTCAGAATTTCTCTTTCAGGAGAACGTCCCAGCCCTCTTCTATCACGACCCCGGGTCTCTCACGACCAACAAGACAACATTACCAACCTCTTAATTCCAGACGGGCGGCACTTGCATCTTGCATGTCGTCTTCTTTAGAGAATGTCAAGCCCATTCCATATAATAATCCTTGATCCCAAAGAGGTCACCTTCACTGTACAAAGAACCTCAAAAGGATCGGGGACCTCGGATCCGTAAAAACCTAGGCAGGGACCTTTTAACGTAATAACCTATAGATTAGATAGGTCGTTGGGACGATATTTTCTAAACTTCGACCAACAACAGTGGAAGTGACCACAAAGTGCCTGTTGCCCATTTCAAGAACCAATACTCCTACAAAATTAACAGGTCTTTTTACTACCATTACATAGATTTCTCCTTCAGAGAGATCTTTCCAAAAAAATCGATAATCGATAAGTACCCGGGACCAAAGCAAGTAACAGGGGTAGAAACGTCACAATCACGAGCCACAGGCTGCATATTCAGTATATCGAGCAGAGATGATATTTACATGGTTGATGAGGTAAGATGGATCTTACCCTAATAGGGGAACATATAGGCTGGCGAAGCATTTACACATCTACTGGTCTACTACTGAGATTGCCAAATCCAGATTACATCAAAAACTGTTTTTACGATGAATGGCATCTCAATCATTCATCTCAACCTATGCTAAAGGTCAAACCACAAGGGCAGGTTGATGGAGCTTACCTGCACCTTGCCGCACAAAAAGCAGCCTTCAATTTATATATACTCTTGCCCTTCAACCCTCAGAAACCTGCACACAGAACAAAAGGAGACAATGCATCAGTTGTTCCATATTCTTGTATAGAAATAAAACTGGGTGCCTAGCAAATCCAATTTATAAGAGTGCACTTTTACTGCACCTTAAGGACTCCCAAAAATCTTCCATATTGTGTTCAGCTGATTACTTACGTTACTAGCTTTTCTCAGAATTAGCAGCTGGAGTTGGGGGCAAGGGGCTTTCCATTTCTTTCTCAGTTGTTTTTTCGTCTGTAACGCTTGATGTCGCTTTGTTTCTTGGGCTCAGTGATCCTGGATTCATCTTGTGAACCTCCTCTTTTGTGTAGATATTGATCTTCCGAACCATGCTACAGAATTCTCTGTTAAAAAGGATTTAAAGAGGATGATTTAAGTCAGATCATGGGATTTGATTTCCACACTCTTGAAATATAAAGAGGGAGAAATACTTACTGCCATGGATCGTCTCCAACGAGCATCATGTCACCCTCACTGTCAGTGTACACAACCATCCAATTTTTGCTAGGAGACATCAATTCACCCTCAAACTCAAACATTCGATCTAACTCCGCAATCAGTGCATCATAGTTATTGAATCTTGAAAGGTCCACAGATCTCCCAAGAGCAATTCCCTGCTTGTGTACCTGAAAATGTACAGCCAATTACAAGTTCAGATTTTACTGGATCAAGATGTCAAAGAAAAATGTTATTTCTGAAAATGTTGTTGACGTTATGAGACTTCCAATGTTACCTAAGCATTTGACGAGATGTAGTCGCAATAAATATGCCATTATCAATGCAACATAAGCACTTCCATGTATGAGAGCAAAAAAAGAACATGATTCCATGAAAAAAAAAATTGAAGAAAATTGTAAATTCAAGTTTTATCGATATCACAGTAAGCAATTAATGTCTCTAGCGTGCTTTGTTGCCTACAGCATGAAAATACACTCTTAAGGAGAATGGTATTGATAGGATATTGATAGGCCATTAAAGAAGATATTCCATTCAGTATATCATTCTAAAATCATGAAACATTTACATGCCAGTGCTCACGTGTTTCAGCCGGTTATTACTCACACATCTATAGTGGAAAACCAAATGTTTCATATCCACTTGAAGATCACATATGATAAGAACCCACAATTTACAGTTCTTAACTTTCAGATATTTTAGGGGAATTGTAAATTCATACTAAACATTTACGAAAGTCTACTCAAATCAAGACCCATCTTGGTTATTGTCTCAATAAAGAACTTTCCATCAAAAAGTAACTTGAAAGTATATCTTTGTGCACAAAAATGTCATCAAACAGCTTAAACACACCTTCGTGCAGCTTCTTGTTGAACTGCCCAAGGACTTGGTCGAGATATCTTTAGCAATCTGTGGGCTTGGCTGAAGACCCTTCTCCTGTTCATTAGCTGTTGAAGCAGAGTCAACTGACTTGGTACTTTTCGATGGTTCAAAGGGTTGAACAGCCTCTATGACTTCTGATGAATGATGCAATATTCCTGTTTGCTGACTACATGCCTCCAGCTCGTAGATGCAATTTGACTGTGTAGTTACCGGGTCAGGGATTGGAGGATTGCTGTTAATATTAAACCCAAAAATCTTCCAGGTGCCGCCTCCTGCTGCTGATACATTGTTGGGTGAAGCAACCACAGGCTGAGGTCTCAACACGTCTGAAGGTGACAAATTATCCATTCGCATATCTGCAGAAACATGTGTGAACCGATATGGATGATTTTCCTCAACTGCTAGACCCTGCAACGAGGAATACCCTCCCATTCCATATCTAACAGCTTGTGTCGGCAACTTTAGATTAGACTCCACATTGAAGGCAGGGTTAGAAGACATTAAGGACCACTGACCTGAAAGCAAGCTGAGCTCACTTTCCTGATCTGGAAATTGATTCTTTGAAGACTTCTTATCACCTGATTTGTGATCAAAATATGCTGAAGCAAACCTGGGAGATTCACTGGACTTTTGAAACCCTGAGAGCATGTCAGTGTAGGTAGGTTCAGGTCTGCCCATTTGTATCCAGTTCCCGGAACTCAACCTTCTTGACGGACAAGCGTCATTTCTTTGTTCATTGCATGATGGGGGCCACATCATGGGCTTAGGAGAGACTTCAGATTCATTTGTATCCGCAAAGTTGCTTCTCAAGGTGATATCTTGACCTGACAAGAGTTTTGGCATTGCATGTGATTGGGAAGAGTCTGCAGTAACTTTCAATGAGCCTAAAACACACCACAAACAAAAATCTGAGTCAATTTGATCTACGAATCTATTAGGATAACCAATAACTAAGTGGGGATAAGGTATACCTTCTCGTGTAAGAACAGAGGAATCGGGTGATGGTATCGCGTTAGTTCGAGGTCTTTTGGGTCTTGGTACTGGAAGGGGATTTACCGGGGGAGCCAAAGCAGGCTCTATTTTCCATGGAGAAACTCTTTCAGGTCGAGGAATGGAAGATGTTTCATCCCATCGGACCTAAACGCAGGAAATCAGAAAACTCACATAATGAAGCATGAACATGACAAGAACAAAAGCAGAGATGTTTTCAATATTACCTTGAGGCATCTCCATTTAGACCCCGGCCACCTGCCAGAATCAACATCTCCTATGCCCACTATGGTGCCACTGAACCTTGGGAAAGACAAAATGCAGAGATAAGAAACATAAACTGCTAAATTGTAAGTTGTTCCCTTTTTTATAAAAGATTTAGGTTCATAAAATTATAGTGTCATAGTCGTTTACCTCTGCTCAGGGGACTCTTCACCTTCAAACCTCATTTTGAATCTCATCCCAATTGAGTGGTTGTTTTTGAGAGACTCCATATATTGCTCATAAGGAACAATGAATTCAGAAGGACTCGTCCTGCCATACCAATTTATATTTATAAGGAAATCAAATGCAAATAAGGGAACAAGAAAAAATGTGCCAATACAGATAATGTTTTTATTGAAGGACAAATTTTTTGAGGAAAATGATTCACGGCACTAGTTCTATACTCGGAAATTAAAATTTTAACAAAATTATGAATCTATATCCACAAAACTTTACATAAACCATAAGCTAACAAAGATACATCCGAACCTTGCAAGAATGAAGACTAAATAAAAGTATTAAAATATAGACTGCTACATATATCCCTATATATTGCATGAAACCTTAAAGAACACCAACCACACACCTTGGCTTGTAATAAACTGTGAACAATGTTCCCGTAGTAACAGCATGCCATGCTGTCGCAAGGACACCCAAATGCATACTGTGGCTAGAAATGACAGAAGATGGAACATTTGTCTGTTGCCTCATCGCACGTCTTACTCCAACACGTAGATCGCCATTTTCTCCCCTGTGTGATAGCCTCCATTAAGTACTAACACATAGAAATATTAAGCATAAAGTGAGAAAGGGAAACGTACCTTAGAAAAATAAAAGCATCTCCAGCAACAAGCCTTTTAGAACTAACAAATACACTCCAACCACTTTGAAGAAGATGCCTCCTTGGCTGACCTAAGGGATTCATGATTGAAGGACAAAAATTGAAAGCTCATGCACATGTAAGTAACATGAGCAGAATTTAAGAACAAACAAAAGCATGGGCAGAAGCATCACAATTGATTTTATAGAAGAACAACCATGGAACAGCTACTCAAACAACAAACACAAGCAACCTCCCCACAGAAATACTTCATTATCAGACCCACTCAAGCAAAGATATTTCTAACAAGCTATATTATTTGCTATCAATCCATTGGGGTGTGCCTAGTACTACAATGAAATGACTTCCACTATCATTAGTATCAGCGACTTTTTCCCATAAAATGGGAAAGCTATGGCACACAACTCAAAAGAATTAAATGCTCAAAACATGTGGCAAAATTCATGCATCAGTTAGTGAGCCTATTTAAAGGTGTTACACCATGTTCGTGTAGAAGAACCTTTGAGCAAAAGAAACAAGAAACCGTTATATTGCAAATAAAATCTGAAGTTACTGGTGTGCATTTTATTGAATGGAACTTCTCGATAACATAGCTATGTTGTTAGCAATAATTACCACGAAAAATGTGACGGAATCGCCACTCAACCCCATGCAAATCCTTCGCAACCAATTCCTGTGTTGGAGGGTTTTTAGCCATGTCCTGGTTCAAAGAACAAAACATAAACAGAGATTCACAACATACATCTTTCCCCACTAAGAATATATAATATACAAAAAAGGAAAAGAAAGAAAGAAACAGAACAATGTAAAACTGAACAAAATAGTCTAATAACACTAACCAATGGCGGAAGACACTCATCAGCATGACGTCTCAACACTGAGAATCCACCATGGGTGCTTGTGTCAGAAGCAGTCAATGTCTTGCAGAAGGAATGAACATGAGGTCTGGGTGGTGATGGAGGCAAAGGCTCCTTCTCCACGGCGTTCTCATCTTGCTAAAGGAACCGATAATACCATGAGTTAGTAAGCTAAGAAACCTTTCCACATTTGCAATAAAAGCAAAGTTCCTACAGAAAACCACTTACATTTGGCTCAGGGAGAAGAGTAACTTGTGCAAAAACTTCATCAGTGTCAGATTCGGCCTAGACATCATGATATGTTATGTTAAACACCAAACATCTGTTTAGGCTAAATTTTTCTCATCATTAATGGTTCCTTTTGAAAGAAAGCATATTTGTACCTTCAGATGGACGTTCATTACACGGCAAAGGATTTTGGATGGAAGGTCATAAACTGGCATCTGATGGTCAGCCACCTGATTTGTGGACGCTTCAACCTGGATCATTCCAACGAAAATGATAAACATTATTAAAAGGGCAAAAAAAGCCCAAAGTCTCGATCGTGACCAAAAGCAGACAAGTTACGAATCTTGGGATTTTTCAGCAGATACAAATGCTACTGGGTTATTGAAAGAATACTATAACCCACATGATGATGAGAAAATCAAGAGTTTGATCGAAGAAGTTACTTAAAAACACTGGATTATCAAAACTTCGACAAGAATTACAGAAATCAAAAATATAATGATAAAACTGGGGTGAAATGGTCAAAAATGAACTAAAAGCAGAAGCACAGCCGCAGAAAATAAAAAAAAGCAAAACGAAAAATACTAGCAACTCTAAATTGGAAGGTCTCAACAACGAAAACAGGAAAATCATAGAACTGTACCTCCTCAATTTTGGGAATAAACAAAAATTTCGAGAGAGGAGAAACACCAGGCAGCAGAAACCTCATAATTCACAAAAATTCATGAGAAAAAGAATACCTTTTGCGCGAAAACTTGACTAAAAATAACGAACTTTATTTGAATAAAGAAAATCAACATCTAGAAACCTTAAATTTTCAAATTTCAGTAAGAACTCACATCATTGGATCTATAATTCCGGGTAAGAGAACTTTCATCAACTATCAACTAATTCAAGCACAATAGAACCCTTAACCTAACAAATTCCCCAAATTAAAAAAAAAAGAAAATAAACAGATATGAGAAATTAAAAGAAAACCCCCTCAAAACCAGAAAACCCCCTGAAATTTTCATTTCCTGCAACTAAAAAGAGAGATCCGTTACCTGCTCTATGTGACCTTGAGGAAAGTAATACACAAGCTCTCCAACTCTCGGAACGGTCACCAGAGGCCCAGCGCACGCATGCCAAAGCTCATTATAAAGCTCATCCTCCGCATCTGAAAACGGCGTAACAAAATCACCGGTCATCAAAAATTCCGCACAAAAAAGAAGTCAAATCACCGCCTATTCAAACATCAGCCAAGATCCCTAACCTTTTCCAGCGGAGCGGCGGTCGCTGGAGACCGAGGAATACGTACTGCTTCCATTTCCCTTCACGGAGACTTCAGAAGACGTCATGGCAAGATCACCCAACGCTCGATCAGAGACTTGAGGGTGAAATCAACAGAGAAAAACCCTAATTTGGGCCCAAAATTGAGATCGGAGCACCGAAACCCTAGATATCTCTTTTTTTTTTTTCCCTCCCCTCTGTGTCTATCTCTTCTATCTTTTTTGTGCTGAGAGAGGGGGGGGGGTTTGTTTTATGTTTTTAGCCTGGACGGCCGTCGGCTCAACAAGAACCGGACGCGGTCGGATTTTTATAGCACGGTTCGCTTTTAATTGGACCGGAGATTTTGGAGCATGGTTGTATTTATTTATGGTACGTAAATTTTCCTTTTTATCATGTGCAGTATTTTGTTAGCTAATTTGGATGTAATTTGAATATTTGAGGAGATCAAGGGAGGGAAATGCGCTATTTATCAAAGATTTTTATGGTGAAGATGATTTTATGTATCAATTTAGCATATTTTTGTTTCTTGAGAGAAAAGGTACAAGTTTTTTTGTGAATGTTGTAACAAATCATAAGATATTTTCTTAGCTGAAAAAATATGCTTAAAAGATTTTATTTGACTCATTTTTTGTTAAGAAGATCTATTCAATTTCTCATTTTGTCAATTTCTAAATAGTTTAATTTAATTTATAAATTATATTTTGATAAATGTAAAAGATATATAATTCACATTATATTTAAGTCATCGCCATCTATATCATATGTTAAATTTGAATATACGTAATAAACATATAAACAAATGTAAGACATCTTCTAAATGGTTGTTTGATTGTATGTATATTGAAGGGAAAAGTTGGAGTTGCCAAAATAGGAGTCCGTGTTTAGCTTTCCTAAATTTTCTCCGTTTAGTTGCATCTTGAAAAACTATGAAAAAGTGTAGGTATCACTTGTAAAAACTCCTCAAAATTATTAAAATTCTTTCAAAAGGGGAGGACTTTAGTGGAAAGTAAAAATTATCATAAAACAATGGGCAAAAAGGAAAAAAATTCAAAAGGGAAAGTGATGATATAGATGACCATTTGTTTTGTTGCGTCAAAAATCCTAGATTTCCCACAAAGAAAAAACAACCCTTATTGAAAAAGTACGTATTTAGAATAAGAAATATTTACTAGATTATAAACTTATACTACTTTTAACCTGCGAGAAACAAAACCGTAGAGGCTTTTGTTTTTAATTGTTATTATCAAAATTGATGAGTCGCCACACTTTTATTTCTAATACGATAAAAGTAGTTTGAGGTTTATGGTGTAGCCATCATTACTCTTATTAGAATTTAATAACCTAGCCTCACTTTAAATTAACCCATTCCCTCCAAGAACAAATGCTTATTTATAACCCGCAACCTTTACCAAACCCCCACAAAAATTAACCCTGCCCTTCATAACAAACATAGGCAACCTTAACCTTTGGCCGTGGGCTTGAATTTATGTACCCAAGAGGGATAAGGTAGCAGTGGGGTCATCCTCCGCCAAAAGACAGCTATGCCGCCTATGCTGAGAACCTAGGGCTAGGACACGATAAGAATCACCATTGCTCCGCAGGCATATAATACCAAGTGAAAACCCGCACGGTTCGGCTTTAGCTAAGGCCGGCGGTGGGCGCAAAGGAATTGTGACGCGCGGTGAGAATAAGAATTCGAGGGGCGGGGGGGGGGGGGGAACGTGTGACTCGAGATATAAGCTAGCGGGGCCCGCGGGTGTCACCTTCCTAGCAGACAGAGGAGCGGGGCCCACGTGCTGCCCCGGCCCAACGGACAGGCCCGGCCCAGACGGACATCAAACCTCTTCGAACCAAACCTGCAGGCAGTACCAAACTCCTCTCCCTCAAGCGGACTTTGATATTACTTTAAATTAATTATTTAATTAAATCAATTGTTTAATGGTGAATTGTGTCCGCCTACTTATGCCCGAGCCCCTATAAACCGCCTTTTTTTTAATTAGGATTAATTATAGCCCATTAGTTTGATGTAATTGCCCGGATAATTCTGGACTCTTACACAGGTGATCTTGAGATTACAAATTGTAATTACGAGATAACTCTGGAGCCCGAATGACAAGTAACTTTCAAGATTATTGATGTAAATTCAATCAGTAATTTCAGAGTTACCTATGTAGATTTGTAAAAAGCTATAGGGCATCCGTGTAATTACATCATACCACTAAACACCTGATTGTAATTAACCTTTTTAATTATTTATTTGTTTGTTTGTTAGGCTGTGTAATTTAAATAACTGTGATTGAGAAAAATTTTGAAAGTTAATTATGAGAGTTCATCCGTGAGTGCTAGTGGAATGTGATCTACTAGGAAATTTCTTTATTTTTAAAGTATGTTTTTTTTTTTTGGCTCAAACTATGTGATCAGAAGAACATATCTTTTATTGTTTGTTAATACATTACCAATGTATATCCAATGGAGATAGGTTTCTCTTGAATACAAAAAAATTGATTGATCTAATTAATTCGCTCTCAACTTTGCTAGGTCTCATAATGCAGTTTTAACTAAGAAAAATAAATTATATCCTAATACAATTATTTTAATCCTTCTTGATTTTCAAAACTTATAAGTGAAGAGATTTGCACTATAATTTCTACTACTCAGTTTCGCGCTAATGAAAAACTATTTGCTTGTCATCTCTATTCTTTTTTATAATAACATGCAAGTTGGGAGATTTCAATATGGCTCTCATTGTATTAAATTCGACTCCGAATTGGGTTATCAAGGGAGAAAAAAAATACATGCAAGTTAAATCTACAACTGTGAGAAGAAAGCAATGTTAACATGATCAAATAGAGTTGAACTAAACTGAAATAAAGCATTGTCATAATGTAAATATGGTTGAATTGGTCTACTTCATAAGCATTTAAGGTAAAATAATCTCACTCAAAAACTTAAATACAGGCTTGATAGATTGAAATTTATACCGACATGAATTGCGTATAAAAATATCAGATCATCGTATTTCACTGGTAATCAAGTAGATTTAAAATATCAAGCACAAATGAAACTATAGAGGATCTCTCTGCGGTTACGCAATACCACAGGGGATCTATCTCCATTTAAACCCTGATTTATTAGTGCAGTAAAAAAGCCAAAAGCGAAAAGTCATGTAATCATAGAATAATGATCTCCCTCATTAACAACATTAATTTTCAGGATTATCTTTTTTATCATGCCAATGTTGGCTGTCAACGTCCTCTGCTCCCCAATAGGATGATGACAACCAAATACCACGTTCAATCAATAAATAATTAAACCAAACCCAAATTAATTAATACGTCGGTTAAACTTAACAACACGATATTGTTGTTTGCTCGCGTGGGACCCAGAGGGTGTACTGAGAGTTTTCGGAGCACAGGCGACAGAGGGGAGTGGGGCTGCTTTTGTGGGAGCGACTGGAGCCCACCGTCACAATTGCAGCTGCACCCATTTGTTCACCCGCCCTTTGGAGAGAGCCAAGAGTCGAAACGAGAAACGCATTGCTTTTTACTCGGAGGATACATCTGTACGGAGCTTTGCTATGAGTAGGGCTGTCGCCCGGAAAACCGGGTCTGCGCTGAGCAAAACCAAAGCCCACACCCAGACTCGGGTGGATCGGGCCAGCCCGGTTTTTTTATTTTTAAATTTTTTTATTTTTTCTTTAAAAATTAAATTTTTTTTTAAAAAATGAAAATTCAAGAGTAATTAAAAATAAAATATGCAAAATTTTGATAAAAATAATCATACTAAGTATTTACTAAGTAGTAGAAAATTATATTTTATTAGTATTGTTATGGTCATAACCACTAATGAGTGATTAAAACGGAAAGGCAGAACATTACTGTGAATAAGCCCACTCACTCGTCGTCCCTGAACGACACGAATTCCCATACTCAACCCCATGAGGAGACCCATGATCACCGCCGCTCCCACGACGTGCGGGGCGGCACGAGGAGCGACGGGGTTAACCCGACCGGCCGACTGTTCGCCCTAGAGATGCTCGGACGACGCGACAGGTGGTAAAGGCTGTCCAACTCCTCAATACGTCGCCACAAAGTCGTCCGACGCTGTTCAGTGGCTAGGCGACCTCGTGCATCCGATCAATTGTCTCCCCTCATCACTTCGCCCCTAAAAGCAGCCTGAAAGGCAATCCTGGTCTCCCACTCCCGACTTTGAAGTTCTAGGACAACGCGAAAGGCGGTGATGGTCGTCCAACTGGCTGACCGTTCACATGGGAGTCGGCCGACGACTCCCACCCCCTTCAAAAGACCTCGGGCACCCGACATTCCGCTAATTCTCACGTACGCCCCCGAGAGGTAACTCAGAGCGGCATCCCCAGCCGCCTATCTTCTTGAGCGACTCGAGAAGCGGTCCCGGTCGGCCACTCAGCTGTGGCCCATCTTCTCGTC